>SJYT01038256.1:139855-229527 GCA_006410635.1 Cephalophus harveyi | reverse complement strand
GCAGTTTATTGTGATCCACACAGTCAAAGGCTTTGGCATAGTCAATAAAGCAGAAGTAGATGTTTTTCTGGAACTCTCTTGCTTTTTCCATGATCCAGCGGATGTTGGCAATTTGATCTCTGGTTCCTCTGCCTTTTCTAAAGCCAGCTTGAACATCAGGGAGTTCATGGTTCACGTATTGCTGAAGCCTGGCGTGGAGGATTTTGAGCATTACTTTACTAGCATGTGAGATGAGTGCAATTGTGCGGTAGTTGGAGCATTCTTTGGCATTGCCTTTCTTTGGGATTGGAATGAAAACTGAGCTTTTTCAGTCCTGTGGCCACTGCTGAGTTTTCCCAATTTGCTGGCTGATTGAGTGCAGCACTTTCACAGCATCATCTTTCAGGATTTGAAACAGCTCAACTGGAACACTGACTGTTAAATACATGGAATTTCTTGAGGGCCCATGGATACTCCACATTTTCCCATGACTTGAAGCTTTTATTGGTGCTGGCCCTTCTGCTTGGGATGTCTTCATTTATCTCAAAGGAAATTCCTTTGGTGAATGTTCCTATATCCTTCTCATCACCCCCCATCATCAGAATTAGTTAAGTAATTACCCTTGACTCTATGCTTTTAAATCAAACTTATCCTCACTTGGTAACATATATTAGTGGGTTAGGGTAACAACTTTTGGATGTGGTTACTTGGATCAAGGGTTTCCTAAGGGATTCAGTGGTAGAGAATCCCCCTGACAATGCAGAAGACACAGGAGACATAGGTTTGATCCCTTGGTCCAGAAGATACCCTGGAGAAGGAAATGGCAACCCACTCCTAGGTATTGTTACCTGGGAAATCCCATGGACAGAGGAGCCTTGAGGGCTACAGTTAACATAGGGTGGCAAGGAGTTGGACACAACTGAGCGAAGGAGCACTTGTGCACACACCTCGATCAAACCTCATCCCTCCTGCCTTAAACCCTAGTACTGAGGCAAGTAGGGGCCAGTTTGTTATGAATGAAATGCTGATCAGTGCCCAGGTCATCCTGAGCAATCAGAAACCTACCTGAGGCCAGGTAATGAAGCGACATGATCATGCTTGTCCTTGAAAATGATGTCTGTGACTCTGAGTGAAATGTACTGGAAGGGAGAAGGCTAAAGGACAATGTGGCCGTGCAGGCAAGAGTTGGTGCTCTTGGGCTTCAAGAAACCTTGCTGGTAAATAGTCCCCTTGTTTCTTGGCTGGGTCTTGTTTTGTTTGCTAGATGCCTGGGTTCCTGGGGTGCCTGGGTCTCTGGTAGATTCATTCCCCTCTCTTTGAGCATTTCTCAGAGTGTGATTTTCCTGTGACTGGTGCTTGTCTGTGAACTTCTGTTATCAACCCTCTGTAAGAGAAGCGCAGAAGCTGAGCATAAGCATCATAAGCTTCAATAAGAACTTGGTATCCAGGATCATGATCATTCTTTTCTAGTAACTGATTTTTATTCTGTTTTACACAAGTGGTGGTTGGTAATGTATGAGGATGAAATGAACAGACAATGAGTACATTCAACCAGCTCTTCACCAGGGACAACCCAGGAAGCACGGACATCGTGTTCCCTGTGATGTTCTCTCTCTTTTCCTTTGCTGGGGTAGAAGGGGTTTAGTTACTTTCTAGATTCTAGTGACATCAGATTACAAACCAGTCGCATTTCAGACACTTCTAATTTTTTACTTTGAGGGCATTTCTTGGGCCCTGATATCCTACTTTCTTCTAGTTATAAGCCTGCCAACATTTTGTCTGGATGGGGAGGGGCTGTGTAAATGTTTAATCTCACATTTCCACCTACATCTCTTTCTCTCTCTTTAATTACTAGACTTTGTTTTTTAGCATAGGTTTTAGTTTATAGAACAGTTGAGCAGGGGCTTCTGTGGTGCTCCAGTAGCTAAGACGCCGCACTTCCAGTGTAGGGGGCTAGGGTTCGATCCCTGGTCAGGGAACTAGATACCACATGGCCAATGAAGCCAAATAAATAAATGTTTTTAAAAGTGCCTCATTTTTAAAAAACAAAAACAAAACAAAGCAAAGAAAAGTTGAGTAGAAAGTTCAGAGAGTTATTCCTTCTCTGTCATGCAGTTTCCCTTACTAATTTTTTGCACTAGTGTGGTATATTGGCTGTATTTGTTACAACTGATGAGTCAAAATTAATACCTTAGTATTATTATTAACTAAAACCTATAGTTGACATTAGGGCTCACTCTTCATGTTGTATATTCCATGACTTTTGACAGTTCCATAGTGGCAGGTATCTACCAACACATGATCAAACAGAAGAGTGTTATTGCCCTAAAATCTCCCGTGCTCCACCTACTCATCCTTCCTTCCCTCTCCCCAAATCCCTGGCAACCTGATCTCTTCCCATCTCCAGAGTTTTGCCTCTTTTATAGAGGGTCATATAGTTAGAATAAGATGGTATATAGTGTTTTCTTTTTAAAAATTTTATTGGGTTATAATGTCTTTGCCATGTTTGTTGTTAGTTTCTGCTGCACAGCAAAGCGAACCAGCCATATGTATACATATAATCCCTATTTTTGAATTTCCTTCCCATTTAGGTCACCACAGAGCATTGAATCGAGTTTCCTGTGAGGTATAGTCCGTTCTCATTACTTCTCTATTTTATGCAGAGTATCAATACTGTATATATGTCAATCCCCATCTCCCAATTCACCCCATCCCCCCTTCCTCCCTTGGTGTCCATACATTTGTTGTGTGTTTCTATTTTTGCTTCAGTGTCTCTTTTTTGTTCCTCTTTCTCCCAAATCTTCATGTCCTCTCCATCATCTTAAAACACAGACACACACACACACACACACAGACTCACACACACACATAGACACACACACACACAGACACACACACACGATTCCTCTAAAACAGGACAGAAAACCTGAGAAAACAAGAAAAGTCCGTAACTAGCCTGGCTCACAAATTTGTAAGTGTGAAAGGGCATCTGGGGGGCATTTTCTATCTCTGCCAGCCTTCCTATCAGGACGTAAACACTGAATTTTCACCCCACTCAGGAGAGTCATCCTCTCCTCCCTGCTCAGTCTGCTCACATTCCGTTTCTCTAGAAGCAAGGGCCTCTTCGCCTGCGCTGTGTCTGAGTGGTAATTACCTTGTGTCTGTTCTGCTGCCTTCAAATTATTTTTCCCACCTTCTGAGCAATTGCCTCCCACTACTTATCTCAACTGTGATCTTCAACAGGGCGCAGGGGACCTGTCTCTTGACTCTCATATTTTTACTTCTGATGTTAAAAGTCCCCTTGAACTTACATTTACAGACACCTGCAAAGCCCGCGTGCCTTCACGTCAGTGGACACGTCCTGGGAGCAGGGTGTTTGCAATTACAGCAGGAGCTGACTGTGTGATCAGAGAGCTGCCAGGTGGTCGAGACCCGCCCCGGGGAGCATCTCTGATGAGTGACGGGGTCATTATTATGAATGTTATGCGGGGTTTCAGGTAAAGTCCTGTAGCAGGAACGTTTTTTTACCCTTTATCCTGTCTGCTGTAAAGACAGACATACATATATTAATACATACATATATGCATAGACCCCGACATAGCCTGGTTGAAGAACAGGGAAGTGAAGTTAGACCAAGGATTTCTCACACATTCTGGAACACTCTTTCTGCAGGGCCTCTGTCTTCTCAAAGTCTCCCCTTTTTTGCTGTCGGGTAGTCCTCTTCCCAGGAGCAAGAGTGTGGCTTAGTCTTATACAGGCTTTCCTCGGTGGCTCTGTGATAAAGACTCTGCCTACCAATGCAAGAGAACCTGGGTTTGATCCCTGGGTCAGGAAGATCCCCTAGAGAAGGAAATGGCAACCCACCCCAGTATTCTTGCCTGAGAAATTCCGCAGACAGAGAAGCCTGGCAGGCTACAGTTCATGGGGTCACAAAGAATCAGACACGACTGAGTGACTTAACAATAATAGTAACAACAAAGTCCTATATTGGAGGGCTGATTTCCTTTTTTGGTTAGCTTTTTGATTCTAACCTCTAATAATTTATGTATTTCATTGAGCGTAGCATTTCTTTCTATGGAGATATTTTCTTCCACTTTTGTGTCTTGCAGGGAAGATTAAAAAAGTACTGAGTCGATCCTAAATCCTTGCATCAGTATAGGGCTTCTTTGGAGAAGCCACTTTTCTCCTGCTTCTCACTGTGGATGTCTATGTTCTGTGCTGCTGCTGTTGACAATCATCCCTTCAGGCCTATTCTGTAAATCTATGACCCTGTGGGTGGGCCTCAAGTCCCCTGAAGGAAGAAGGCACACCCAGTGTTAATCATCTGGGGACCAGGCCATGCTAAGCTGGAACATTCCATCTTAGCAGGCATGGAAGGGACCTCCCAGTCTCTCCACTTTAGTTTCAGCCTTTGAGGAGGCTTGATGTCTTTAGGGTGGTCCAGAGTGTCATGGGTTCAGCATCACTTCCTTGCTGGTGAGGTTTGGTGAGAATTAAGAAGAAGCTGGTCTGCTCTGGGCCTTAAGTCAGCTGTGGAAGACCCCTTCCATTCTTGTAAGTGAATATTTCTGGTTATTTCTTGCCTGTTCATTCTTGTCAGTTGGCCTAAGGCCTTTAGAAAAGACTCCTTGGAGCCTTAGAGACTTGTCTCCAAAACACTGCTGAATTCAGGGAAGGACCTTGCCTTGCCATTTCAGGGGAGCTGCAAAGAAACCATAATGGCTCCCAAGATCAACAGGAGCAACAAAGGATGTTCTAGAGTCCGTGTTTTCAAATCAAGACTCATATTTTAAAATAGTCACCATAGCCCATCATTATCCTCTGAATCTTTGAGCATCCTTACAAAGTGACACTACACTTGCTTCCATGTTGCAGATGACGAAACGGAACATTTGAGACTGTATTCCTGCTACCCGTCCGCCTTTGGCATCCTCTGTTTTCTGCTCTCCTTGGAGGACCGGTGCTGCATAGTAAGAGAAGAAGATGAATATTTTTGTTGAACAGTTTCGCAGCCTGCAAAGCGCCATTGCACAATTGGTCTAGCGGGAGAGTGGAAGTCTGTGTGGAGAGCAAGACAGAATTGTTTCTTCCTGTTCCTTTCTTTCTCTTTCCCTCTTCCTTTCTTCCTTTCTCTCTTTCTTTTTTCTTAATTTTCAGAACAGGATGCTGCAGCTCCCAGGAGCTGTGTGAAATAGATGGAGACTAAACCACATGCCAATAGATGAAGGGTGTGGGACTCAGAAATATTTCAAGTCTAGGACTGTTTCCTCTGGTGCTTTATTTTGACCAAATTCAGAAGATGACCAGGTATGGAAATGCCCAGGATGGGGAACATAACGGCAGTGAGCGCAGAGTGAAATATGGAAGGATTCCCAAGCCCCAGGGGGTGACAAGCCTTCTAAATCAGGACTTTCTGTACATTTGCCTGGCACGTCTCCAGGCCTTTCTGGAAGTGACCATGAGGACTCCTGTGGATGTTCAGGTATCTCAGTGTATCAATTAACGGGCTCTGACAAAGGGCCAACACACTGCGGAGAATGGAAACAATTCTGCAGATGCCTTGGCCCTCTACCTGATTTTACCAGCTCACAGAAAACCAAGGGAAGATTTTGATGCTTTTTTCTGCTTCAAGGATCCCAGCAATTGTTCTCTTTCTCTGTTTCAGCCACCATCACAGACCCTGATGCTCTGACAACTCCTGAACACTGGGGGTGAGAAGGATATTCACATCTGAGGACCTCGACTCCACGGTGGGAAGGAATTACCTGCGAAGTGTGGTCTTGGAAAGAAATTCTTTCAGAGGTTGTGTGAGGACAAGCCAAGGAAACATAAGCCATAGCTCTTTGGAATTGTAACAATATT
Source organism: Cephalophus harveyi (assembly GCA_006410635.1). NCBI lineage: Eukaryota > Metazoa > Chordata > Mammalia > Artiodactyla > Bovidae > Cephalophus > Cephalophus harveyi. The sequence continues at coordinate 223,686 of SJYT01038256.1, read as the reverse complement.
CCAAGACAAATGTCTCTGGGAGGCTGGGGTTTTTTCCTCCAACTGTCACACCCTCTGGGTGTGACATGGGGGAATGCGCTTCCCCTCCCTAAGCCACAGATCCTCATCTATAAAGAAGGGAATTTGGAATGCGAAGAACCCCAATATCATGCCTTGAATGGAGACATGTTGGGAATGCAGAAGCTCACGCTGGTTGGGGAAGGATGGACCCAGGTTGGGGCAGGGCTTGTACTGAGTGATGAGCAAGGGGCGTGGTGACCAGGACGTGAGCCAGTCCGGAAAGAAGGTCTAAAAATGTCTGATCTGGGGGCCTGAGAGGACAGAAGGGAGTCTCCCTGGAGTGGCAGTCAAGCCAGGTCAGGCTCTGGGCAGGCTGCCTGGCTTGGGGAATGGCATCGATGTGTAGGGAGAGGCCGGACAGGTGTCAGGGCCCAAGCCAAGAGGACTGGAGGTCAGGACGGTGCATTTGTACTAAACTAATTGACTGAGTGCAAGGCAGGCCCAAGCAAAATCCATTCACCTAGACAACACAGCATCACTGGGTGACCACAGAGAGACCCAGTTTTAAGACAAAGAGTTGGACACGACTCTTAAAAGACGAGTTTAAGACAGCAAGAGTAATTCTAGGCTCACTTGCTTTCTCAGGGCAAATAGAAGGCTGTCTTGGCTGGAGAGCTGGAGAAGCTGGACAGACTTGTTTAGAGCGGAAATATGGCATTTTCATTTTAATCTAAATAAAAATATTAATAGCCAGCACACATGGGGTGCTTTCTCTGTACTACACTATTCTAAATGCCTCCCATGTGTGCACCCACAGGCAGGTTGATTTTAAAGTTCGTTCTTATTAATCACTATGGTAGAAAAAATATATATGTTTTTGCCAATATCAAATTATGGTGATATCTATCCCTTCAGCTATGACCTATATCACTGCTGAAGAATCTAGGCAAATGTATAGAGAGTGGGGAGGGGCAAATGGAAACCTAAACAGACTGAAGACTCTCAGGAAATGGGGGCCCTTTCAATGACAGCACCTGTGTGAATTTCATCGTCAGGCCTTCCTTTTCAGCAGGATCAAGGAATGAGTCATACTTAAATGTTTCCCCAGTCACTCCTGTGTCTTTCCACCACAAAGTCCACATCTCTAAGCTGGAGGTGGCTGCAGGCAACATCCTCCAGCTTCTTCTACAAATGTCTCTTCGTTTCCTCTAGGTTTGGATGTAAGGTGATTGTGGGGGAAAGCCACATGAGACATTAGAAGTGCTACTAGAAATAGTTTTTAAATGCTTTAATCACATTTGGGAGTTAGTTGCTAAGCCGTGTCCAGTTCTTTGTGACCTGACGGACTATAGCTTGCCAGGCTCCTCTGTCCATGGGATTCTCCAGGCAAGGATACTGGAGTGGGTTGCCATTCCCTTCTCCAGGGGATCTGACTAAAGCAGGGATCAAACCCGAGTCTCCTGCACTGCAGGCGGATTCTTCACCATCTGAGCCACCAGGGAGTAAAAAAAGTGAAGCACATTTTCTTATAATGTTTGTCTTTTCTGACCACATTCCTTGGGAATACCAGGCACATTCAGCTTTCTAATCCTTATGATGTATTTCAAAATTAAAAAAAAATTCATTTTATATCAGCATATAGCTGTTTTAAAATATTCTGTTAGTTTCAGGTGTACAACAAAGTGATTCAGTTGTGGGTGTGTATATATATATATTCTTTTCCCATGTAGATTATTACAGAATGCTGGGTAGAGTTCCCTGTGCTATATAGTAAGTTCTTATTGATTATCTATTTTATATTAATACAGTAATGTGTATATGTTAATCCCAAACTCAACGCATCCCTCCCTAACCCTAATGATATTGACCCCGTAATCTCTCTGATGTTGCTCTTCCATCTCTCGTCCCACTGAAAATGTCCTAGTTCTAGCCTTCAATATCTCTTTTTAAAAAGTATTTCCTTACTTGGCTGCCCCAGGTCTTAGCTGTGGCACACAGGCACACAGGATCTGGTTGTTGTTTTTTTCCAGCTGTGGCACGTGGACTCTGAGTTGCAGCATGTGGGACCTAGCTCCCTGGCCAGGGATCAAGCCTGGGCCTCCTGCACTGGGAGTGTGGAGCCCCACCTCCTGGACCCCAGGTGGCTGACTCGCGTCTCTGCTTCCCTGATTTACTGTCTTCAGTCTGTCCATCACTCCCTCAGAGGCATCGTCTTCCTGCTCAGAATAGCCATAGGCTCCTGTGACCTGCAAATCAATGCCCAGAATCCACATCCCACACCTAAATCCCCTAAGAACTCCCCTAAATCCCCTCTCTGATCTCAGCTTTCATTCGAGTTCCATGCTCTTTGAGATCAGCAGATATGATCATGTTCTCAATGTCCCCAACTCAGTATCTTCCATCTGTCAAAAATATCCTTTTCCCATCTCCATTTGTGAGTAATTAATATCAGAAAGTCCATCCTCCTTTTTAGTGTTCAAATAAAAGGCAAACCACTCTAAGAAGGGTTCTTGTAACTCCAACCTCACCTCATAACTAGTAAGGATCACACCCAACTCTAAGTCCCCAGTGCCAACCTTCTTACTTCTATTTTACTTCCTCTGAGAACTACAGGTTTCCTTGCTGAGAGTAGAGGGTACCTGTGAGCCTTTTGTAAGCTGGAACGACATTAAGTGAAGAAGCAATTATCTTAGGACACATCTTGCTAACAGATGCATAAAATAGATTGAGATAAAACAGAGATGCTATGGCAGCTTGATGCTGAGATGCTGAGTGTCATTCTTGAGGAAGGTGCCTTGGTGGGGCCTCTCTCTCAGCTTGGGGTGCATGCTGTCTCTAAAAGACGTACTGCAAAACCAACACTGAATGCTATTTTTGCTTTATGCCTTTTTTTTTTTTTTTTGTAAAAGTGAAAATTCTCTTGGGATTTCTTTCAGTTAGTGAAAACAGGTTCTAATGTAGGTCTTTCATAAAGTGAACTTTTGAAAAGTGGGAGAGACCTGTATCTGTGTTTGTGCCTATATTAACCACTGGCTGGGAACTCCATGAATGAATCAATCACAGTATTCCAAACTGAAACTGCCCCGGCACCCAGGAAGTTCATGGTAGCATGATAGGTTGCAACAAAGAAGCCAGTTCTTCATCTCTATCGGTATCTGCACTCCTTGCCTTATGATTTCAAAGTGCCCACGCACTCAACCCTGACTCTGGGTTTGGCCATGCCATTTACTTCGGCCAACAGAATGAGGTGGAATGATGATGAGCTAGTTTTAACTTCCAGCCCAAGAGGCATTGCCTGTTTTCAGGTGCTTTCTTGCAGCTTGCCATAATCTTACATGCCTGGGCCAGCCTGCTGGAGGGTACGAGATACATGGAACAGAGCAGAGCCACTCTACTTGGCTATAGTTAAGATCATCGTAGTTAAGTTAGATGTGTGAGTGAGCGCAGTCAAAAATCAGTAGGGTCTCTAGATCACTTACCAACTTACCCAGAAGCATAAGCAAAAAATTCTTTTATTGAATGCCATCAAGGTATTGTGGATGTTGGCATTATTCCAGCCAGACATAACTGATGCATGTGAACCAAAATGCATCCAGCCATCTGCAGGTGTCAGTAGACAGCAATTCTCCTCCCTTAGAGTCTTAGATACAATGATGAAAAAATGAATACATATATATATGTACATACATATGGCATTTACACACACATATATATGCATACACAATTGTACCAAATTTTATGTGTAGATTAAAATACTATATATGCATACATACTATAAATATAAAACACACATATGTATGATGTTGCTATACATATATAACATTTGTGTATTTATATAGATTTGTGCCTAAAGGCACACATAAGATGTTGAGGTGAACTTTTGGAGAATAGGACAGGGGCATGAGGCAAGGGAGAGAATTTAGAGTTTGTGTTTTATTCTTTCATGTATTTCTCGACCTTATAATGAATATATCATAATTTAATAAGTTACAATCTAATTAAAATAAGTAAAACAGTTCATGCTAACGGTAGAAAATTTGTCTGTAAGGAAGAATAAAGCAAATGTTTTTAAAACCTTGCATGCATATTCTTTATGGATTCTCTCATGAGATGACACAAAGACTATGTTTTTGTCAATTCTTTTAACATTTCATCTTTACTCTTTGAAATTTTAATCAGTTTAAATCAAATTAGGTCAATTATACGAGGTAAGTGATGGTGGGGGGTATTTTGTCTTTCTCTAAACCCCAGAATATTTAACCCATCATCCATGCCATGTTTATTTAATAATCCTACCCCACACTTTGAATTATTTAATACTTGTATTTTTTATTCTGCATTTGAATTACTGTAGCTTTTTAGTATGTTTTGACATCTGGTAGGGCAGATTTCGCCTTTTTCATTTTATTTTGTTTTTACATTTTGAGTCACTTTCATGCATTTCTTTCGTCTAGCTGAATCAGAAACAGGCTGTCAAGTTTTCAGCAGAGATACACACAGACTTTTGAAATTTTTGTCTTTCACTAAGATTTGAGAGTTTCCTTTCTTCCTCCTCCTATTTCTCCTTCACCTTCTTTTTCTTCTTCATTCTTCAGTGTTGTTTAGTTGCTAAGTTATGTCCAGCTCTTCTGTGACCCTGAGGACTGAGGTCCGCCAGACTCTTCTGTCCGTGGGATATTCCAGGCAAGAATATTGGAGTGGGCTGCCATTCCCTTAATTTTTTACTTTCTTTTAAAAATCTGTACTTCTCTCTCATGCCCCACTCTCCTTCTTCTCATTCTTCATCATCCTCATTTCTTCATCTTAATCTCCATCTCTTTATTGATTTGCTATTTACATGATAAATATTCAAGCATACAGAAAATAAAAGTATCAATCAAAACGTGACAGATTGTATTTTGTGTATGCATTAGATATTTTAAGATGGAGATCTAAAATGTTATGGAAACAGGCATATTCCTCTACCCAAATTTCTCTCCACCCTCTGCTATAACCACAATTATGCAACTGGAGTATAGTCTGTCTATGCATGTATTAACCTTTATTTTCACAATACGCATTTACTCATAATCATATATAGCATTGTTTTGTATATTTAAAACTTTTGTGCAAAATGCTCCATGCTAAGCATATTCTTTTGCATCTTAATTGTGTTTAGGGGAGGGATGACAATAGTATGTAACTTTTCTTAATAGCTTACTCTGAGCTTTTCAGAATATATTCATGGTCTTGATGCTAAATTTAGGCTTCCCAGAAGCTCAGTGGTAAAGAATCCACCTGCAAATGCAAGAGACACAGGGGATGCCTGCTTGATCCGTGGGTCGGGAAGGTCCCCTGGAGTAGAAATGGCAACTCATTCCAGTATTTTTGCCTGGAAAATTCTATGGACAGAGGAGCCTGGAGGGCTATAGCCCATGGGGCCAAAAAGAGTCGGACACAACTGAGCACAGCATGGCATGGCAACGCTAAATTTACTTGACTCAAATTTTGTTGATGGCTAGTGCAGCCAAATACCAGATGAGATCAGTCTTCTCCTGTTGAATTCTGATTTCATCATGTCAACCTGGTATTCAGACTATGAGGGAACCTGTTCTGTCTGGAGAATGCGCATGCTTCAGCTTCTTCTTTCCTAGTAGGGAATTCCTGCCAGGAGTCTTTTCGTGATCTTCATCTCAAAGACTAGTCGCTAGCCACTGCTTAGTCCCTAGCCACTGCTTGGTCCCTATACATCCCCTGACCATTGAGCAGAGGACATTTTGCCCATTTTAGCAGAACTGTGGTCACAGTCTTACCCTGAACTTGGTACCAGTATAGTACAACTCTTAAGCCCCTAAATTATGCTCCAAATAGATTTCCCCAGATGTGTCTCCATAGACATCCTCAGCCTCATCTTAAACCTAAATTGAACCTGTTGTATTCCAGACTGGTTGTTGTCTCAGCCGATATTAGGTTGGCCAAAAGTTTTGTTTGGGTTTTCCCATGCAATGTAACTGGAAAACTCAAATGAAATTTTTGACCAATCCTATATTTTTGTGGTACAGTGATTTATCTTGTTTTCATGTATTTCTTTGAACTTTTCTTCATCTTAATCTCCATCTCTTTATTGATTTGCTATTTACATGATAAATATTCAAGCATACAGAAAATAAAAGTATCAATCAAAACGTGACAGATTGTATTTTGTGTATGCATTAGATATTTTAAGATGGAGATCTAAAATGTTATGGAAACAGGCATATTCCTCTACCCAAATTTCTCTCCACCCTCTGCTATAACCACAATTATGCAACTGGAGTATAGTCTGTCTATGCATGTATTAACCTTTATTTTCACAATACGCATTTACTCATAATCATATATAGCATTGTTTTGTATATTTAAAACTTTTGTGCAAAATGCTCCATGCTAAGCATATTCTTTTGCATCTTAATTGTGTTTAGGGGAGGGATGACAATAGTATGTAACTTTTCTTAATAGCTTACTCTGAGCTTTTCAGAATATATTCATGGTCTTGATGCTAAATTTAGGCTTCCCAGAAGCTCAGTGGTAAAGAATCCACCTGCAAATGCAAGAGACACAGGGGATGCCTGCTTGATCCGTGGGTCGGGAAGGTCCCCTGGAGTAGAAATGGCAACTCATTCCAGTATTTTTGCCTGGAAAATTCTATGGACAGAGGAGCCTGGAGGGCTATAGCCCATGGGGCCAAAAAGAGTCGGACACGACTGAGCACAGCATGGCATGGCAACGCTAAATTTACTTGACTCAAATTTTGTTGATGGCTAGTGCAGCCAAATACCAGATGAGATCAGTCTTCTCCTGTTGAATTCTGATTTCATCATGTCAACCTGGTATTCAGACTATGAGGGAACCTGTTCTGTCTGGAGAATGCGCATGCTTCAGCTTCTTCTTTCCTAGTAGGGAATTCCTGCCAGGAGTATTTTCGTGATCTTCATCTCAAAGACTAGTCGCTAGCCACTGCTTAGTCCCTAGCCACTGCTTGGTCCCTATACATCCCCTGACCATTGAGCAGAGGACATTTTGCCCATTTTAGCAGAACTGTGGTCACAGTCTTACCCTGAACTTGGTACCAGTATAGTACAACTCTTAAGCCCCTAAATTATGCTCCAAATAGATTTCCCCAGATGTGTCTCCATAGACATCCTCAGCCTCATCTTAAACCTAAATTGAACCTGTTGTATTCCAGACTGGTTGTTGTCTCAGCCGATATTAGGTTGGCCAAAAGTTTTGTTTGGGTTTTCCCATGCAATGTAACTGGAAAACTCAAATGAAATTTTTGACCAATCCTATATTTTTGTGGTACAGTGATTTATCTTGTTTTCATGTATTTCTTTGAACTTTTACCACCCCTAGCATCCAGATTCTTTTTCTCCAGCTTCTAAAATCCTGGTTCAGTCACATACAGAAACTATACTGAGATGGTAAAAGCAATTTTTCCCACATCATTACCAGGAACTACTGGTAGTAATTTCATGAAAAAGCGGGGTTAAGAATAATTTAGAGGTAATAACTGGATTTGTTCAGATTGGGTAATGTCTGTCAGGGGCAAGGGGATCCTTATGTTCTTGCTATTACTTGCCTTCTGCCACCCAAGATGAGAATTAATGATTGTAAAACTTTTGACTATAAGCAAAAACACATCCAATAAGGGAGTAAGAAAACAGCAAGTTACAAAAAGAAAAATCTGGTGGTTTTCTGTGTGTAAAATAATCACATTATAGTGGGTATACAGGGGTGGAAAGGTGGAAGACAGTCGCTAAAATCACTTCATGTGGCATTTTATGTCTTCCAAGGATAGTTGCCACTATACCTCCATATCTCAGGCTCATCTGACACACTGGAATTCTACCCCATCAAGAGGTGGTGTCTATGTTGAATCCTCTTGAGTTTGCCTGGGTCTCTGACTGCTTCAATACCTGGCGTACAGTAGAAGTGATGCGATGTGGCTTTCGAGGCTAGATTATAAGAATGCCATTCACTTTGCTCTCTAAGGGATTCTCAGTCTTGAAACTCAGCCACCATATTGGTAGGAAGCTCAAGCATCTGTGGAGAGGTTCTCACAGAGAGGAACCAAAGCCCGCTGACCCACAGACTGGGTTGAGTTTCTGGGCCAACACTCATCATCAACTTGCCAGTGATGTGAGACATCTTGAAAGCAGCTCCATCAGCACCAAGTCAGTGGCCAAAGAACACCATTTTCCTAGCATCTTTCTTCCAAGACTGCTGTAGAGCTAGGTTGGAGGCTGTAGTTTGGTCCTGAAGATTGAGGATAAGAAAGCATTATTCAAGTTCTGGTTGATGCAGCTGCTGGGGTAGTCTCTTGTGGTGATTTCTCCTCCAGGAATCCTTGACTATTTGCTCACGTACACCCTAAGCTTCTTACGTCAGCATCCTAAGAATACTTCTTGTGTGGTTCCTTATTGTTCTCTAGCCTCCTCAAAGTGTTCCTTTTGCTGTCAGCAGAGTTTTCATGCTTTTTGCCAATGTTCCTTCAAAGGTACAAATTCAATATCGCTGCTGTTGCTGCTAAGTTGCTTCAGTTGTGTCCGACTCTGTGCGACCCCACAGATGGCAGCCCATTTGGCTCCACCATCCCTGGGATTCTCCAGGCAAGAACACTGGAGTGGGTTGCCATTTCCTTAAGAGTTCAATAAAGCAATCAAATAAAGTATTGCTAAGATGTGTAACGGAATTCACATTAAAGCAAGACCTTATCCGTTAAGAAAAACAGATATAAGTGAATGCCTGGAAAATTGATGAGTAGAAATATAAACTTCTGCTTTTATGTTAAGTGTGGTCTTTTATCTTTCTTGATGGAAAAAATATCTAATTCATACATGGCAACTCAACTTTTAAAATTGCTTGTAAAATCCAGGCAAAATCAACTATAAGTAGTGTCAAGACTGAGGAAGGTGAAAGTCCCTGTGTTTGACCTAGAGCAGACTAAGTTTGGATTTATGTGTTTGTTCCTCAACACCACAAGTTCAGGGGCATCTTAAGAAAGCATGATGATAGTGGAACGAGTTCCCATTCAAAGGCATGAACTCCTGTTTTACTAGAAGCCAAAATGTTCTCCACCAGAAATTTTTTATAGTTCAGAGGAACAAATATGTTTTCAGGCCCTTTCAAATACTGTGATATTCTATATTAGAATTTAATCCTGGGCCCAAGTGCCAGTTCCTTACTGTGCCACACAAGTCATCTTCCTGGGGACCAGGTCTTCCAAGAACATAGTGATCCTCATGCCTCAAGTGTGAAGCATAGGTATCTTGTTAACAAGGAGTAAGATCTGAATTTTCATAGGCAAGGTACTCAGATGTGCAAAAATGTGACTTTATTAATTTTATTATTAGTGAAGCTAGCTGAGGTCTTTAGCCCTATGTCCACTCAAACCTTAATTGCTATCCCAAAGTAATTTGCCACTTTCATTTTAAAGTTTAGTTCGTCTTGTGCAAAATACTTAAATTCACAATGTCATTTTTGACCTCCTTCTTTCCTTTACACAGAAACTATTTTAACTTTCTGGTGAGTTTATTTTTATTGCTGTCATTGTATCTTTTTTAAAAAAATAAAAATTATTGACTGGTGTATACTTATTGGAATCTTACTGACAAGCACAAAATCCTCCCATGATTAGTGAACAGTTGTCAATTTCTACGCAAATGGTCTCTGTGGGTTTTGACTGAGATGGTGTTGACTCTATAGATTGATCTTGGGAGAATTATTATACCAATATTGACCCTGAGGTCCAACCAGTCCATTCTGAAGGAGATCAGCCCTGGGATTTCTTTGGAAGGAATGATGCTAAAGCTGAAACTCCAGCACTTTGGCCACCTCATGCGAAGAGTTGACTCACTGGAAAAGACTCTGATGCTGGGAGGGATTGGGGGCAGGAGGAGAAGGGGACGACCGAGGATGAGATGGCTGGATGGCATCACGGACTCGATGGACGTGAGTCTGAGTGAACTCCAGGAGATGGTGATGAACAGGGAGGCCTGGCGTGCTGCGATTCATGGGGTCGCAAAGAGTCGGACACGACTGAGCGACTGAACTGAACTGAACTGAACTGAATCCACGAACATGGTATGTCTCTTGTTTTATTTCGGGCTTCTGTCATATCTCTGAGCACTGCACAGTGGTTTTAGGTTTAGAGGTTTTGCACATATTTTGGGAGACTTTCCCTAAAGATTTAAAGTTGCATATACTTTCAGGAAATGCTATGATTTCTGGCTATATGTATCAGTTTTTCATTATGGAATGCCAAATTTAATCTCTGATAGTATTGCTTATCTGTAATCTCCATTGTGTAATATGAATATAGATAGTTTAATTTATTCCTTAGTATTTACATGGTACATAACTTTTCATTCCCTTACCTGTGACTTTATGTTTAAAGTGGACTTCGTCCCATATATTTGGGTATTGTTTTTTTACCTCCTCCCACAAGGTCTTCTCTAGGAGTGTCAAGATGAGTAAACTTCAAGACTTCCCTGGTGGTGCAGATGGTAAAGTGTCTATCTACAATGTGGGAGACACGGGTTTGATTCCTGGGTTGGGAAGATCCCCTGGAGAAGGAAATGGCAATTCACTCCAGGACTATTGCCTGGAAAATCCCATGGACAGAGGAGCCTGGTAGGCTACAGCCCATGGGGTGGCAAAGAGTCGGGCATGACTCAGCGACTTCACGTCACTTCACTTCTTCGTGGTAGGTTTAGATACGTAATGTTCTTTTTTTTTCTGTCCTATATGTTCTTTTTTTTTCTTTCTATTTTTTGCCTCCTGTCTTAGTGTTTTCTGTGTTAATTATCAGTATCCTATTATTTCCACTATTAGCTTATTAGCTATTTCTTGCTTTTATTATTACTAACTGCTCTAGGGAATACAATACGCTTCTTGAGTGTATCTCATTCTACCTTTAAATAACATTACATGTAATATATTGAATAATGTAAGAAATGTACAACCACACACTTCAATTTATCCTCTCCCAGCTTTGCTCTCATTCAGTTATTTACTCATCTGTTGTAAGTAGTGTTATTTTTACTTTAAAAATATGTCTTTTAAAGAAACAAAAAATGAGAAAAAAGGTGTTTTATGTTTGCTCAAATGTATACCATTTCTAATGCTTTTCATTCCTACTGTGAGATTCAAGTTTTCATCTAGCACCATTTTCTTTTTATCTGAAAAATTTCAATATTTCTTGTATGGAAGTTCTGCTAGTGATAAATTGCTTCAGCTATTTATTTATCTGAAACATTATTTCATCTTTATTTTTAAAATGTAATTTTGTTAGTATAGAATTTTAGATTGGCAGTTTTGTTTTGCACTTTTCCAAGTGGAAGGGAAGTTGAAGGGTTTAAGGGCAATTTATAAGTGCCATGACTATATTTGTGTTTTAGGAATATTCCATGGATAGTATCATAAAGAACTGTTTGATTTCGAGAAGGTGTAAAAGCAACAGAAATTGGAGATTGCTAAAATAATCCAGAGGAAATTTGATGGAGTCTTAAATAAGTCAAAGCATGTGGGGATGGTGCTAAGAATACTGATTTGGGAGATGTATTGTATTATCAGAAGGTGGAGGTCATATATAAAAAGCGGTGGAGAAGATGGTACGCTTGCACCTTGGTTGTGGCACATGGGTGAGGAGAGGTCCCACTTACTGAGATGAGGATTTACAGAAGAAAGGAGAGGTTTGTGATGTCAGTGGCAATCATCTCCATAGTGGCTTAGGTTCTAGATTCAGGTGACTACCTCGGATTCCATGCCTGGAATTCACATCCTCCACTGGGATGAAGCCCTCATTTATCTGGGGACCAGACCCACTTTTAGCTTTTGCCCCACTTCTCTGACAGGGAGATAAGACCCTTATTTTTCTCCAAGCAACCAAGTATGAACTTTCATTTTGGAAACTGCATACACAGTGTTGAGGGTGTCCTCTTTCCAGGCTAAAGAAAGCTGAGTGCCAAAGAATTGATGCTTTCAAATTGCAGTGCTGGAGAAGACTCTTGAGAGTCCCTTGGACTGCAGGGAGATCAAGCTAGTCAGTCCTAAATGAAATCAACCCTGAATATTCATTGGAAGGACTGATGCTGAAGCTGAAGCTCCAATACTTTGACCACCTGATGCGAAGAGCCAACTCATTGGAAAAAATCCTGATGCTGCAAAAGATTGAGGGCAGGAGGAGAAGGGGACAGCAGAGGATGGGATGGTTAGATCGCATCACCAATTCAATGGGCATGAGTTTGAGCAAACTTCAGGAAGTAGTAAAGGAGAGGGAATTCTGAGTGCTACAGTCCATGGGGTCACAAAAAGTTTGACATGACTGAGCAACTGAACAACAACAACCCTTCCAGGACTCTGGCTCTGATATGTCTCCTTCTAACCTAGACTGGGTAGTTAGGATTATCATTCTTAAGGTAAACCCTGTTTGGGTCAGCACCTCTGAACGTGGTGCTTGTCCAGGGCTACTAGTCAGAGGTATCTCCAATCATGCCAGCCTCCCCAGGCTCTCATTTTGTCTGCTTCGACTCTCTCACTGGTTCCAACTCCAACTTGAGTTCACCCCAAGTTATGACATTATTTATACTTTTCCTTTCAACTTAGAGTATGAAACGAGGATAAATCATTCAACCTCTGTCGCTCATTTAACCCCTGTGTAAACTGTCTGAGGGTTAGAGTGATAATTACCTTTTCCAGGGACAGAGTTAAGGGGGGGCGTCAATTAAGTCTGCCCTGTGCTTTGAGATCTTTCAATGAAAGGCTCGGGGTTATTACTGTTAACAAGATACCAAAGGGCTATTTGCCAGCAATGACTCCCTCCGAGCCAGCATGTCTGTCATTAGTAATTTGGGGGCTTGGCACAGAGTCATGGGAATGTTTTAATGGCTTCTGTTCAACCCCAGAAATAGATCTCAAAGTTGCAAAAAGAAATGCTTGTTTTCTCTGTTCTCCTCTATTTCTGTACACGTGGTGACTCTCAGGGGAGATCTCAGGTTCTCTGGCAGAGGGTAACAAAGTGGGCAACAGGGTCTTGAGCTGCCCCAATAATCTCTGACAACTGGCAGTGTTGGGATCAGCCCCTGGGATGGGTTATACCACCAGATAGCAACTGCGGCCTAAGCTGAATTTCTGGAGCCACCTGGAGACTTTGCTAATGCCGTGAGGTTTGGGAATGATACGTAGAAAACTCTTTCTTTAAGAAATATTTGGAAAATGTTTGCTAATTTGAACAAGCTATTTTATTCCTTAGCCAGCTCCCAAATGCTTTTTCAGAGCTGCCTTTATGAGTCAAGGAAAAAAAAAAAAAAAAAAAGCATTTTCTGTCTGGGAGGCCTGGACTTGTTTCTAGAAAAGAGGGCAAAGAATATGTGTATCCAACTAGGCTTGTGTTTAGCCCTTCATTGGGTAAGTCTGTGATCTAGCTTCATTTTCAATTAATTCATTAAATAGTTCTTTTAAAAAAACTCTCCTTCCTCTACCCCAGTTTTTCCCTTCAGTTTTGCTCCATTCTTTGCTTTATATTTAATCAGTTCTTTTTTCTGCTTGCTAAGGTGTGATATACTGGAAAAAGCAGTAGCTCGGTTGAGATGAGAAATAACTGTCACTCTTACTGATGGTGAGCTAGGGCAAGTTGCTTAATCTCTATGAATTTCATTTCATTTTCCGAAAGAGAGGTGGTAACACAGGGGCCCAGCAGGATGTCTGGGATGATTGAGCCAATGTAAACATAGTTATATGAGGTGCTGCAGACGCAAAGGGTCTCACAAATTTGTCAGACTGCTGAATATAATCAAAAGGGTATGGTGGGGACTGTGGCAAACTGGAGCATCCGTGCCCCAGACTCAGGGAGCAGTCATTGTTCCGCTATAGCAAATGTTTGCCAGACTTCCTTCCTTCCATTCTTTCTTCCTCTCTCTCTCTTCCTCTTTCTTCCTTCCTTTTTCCTTTTTCTTTTCTTTTTTTTAACAAGTAGGAAACTCAGAAATTTATACCAAATCTCCTGATTTTTAAGTGTTAAATTCATTTCCTTTTGAAAAACAGTCTTGAGCAGTAGAAAGATTGTTGTGGTCTGGGTTTGGCTAACAAACCACCAGTTTAACATTTATGGTTTATTTTACTCTTCATTTATAAATTTCTGCCTTATCCTCTTCACCCTTCTCTAATACTTTGATTTCTCCCTCCCATTTTCCCCCGACATCAACAATGTTTTCTTTACATGCTCTTAAAGTGACACCAGGTTCTTTGTTTGGGGCGTATTCATATAAACCACGATTTCTACATTCTTCCATCAGGCCAGCTCAAATTCCCATCTTTTTTCATGGCCAACAATCAAAGACAACAGCAAACCCAGAGTTTTGAAAGAGTTAAGCCTACTTCTCTATTCCCAAGAGGAAAGTAAAGAACTACCCTTCTGACTTTTACTCAAAAAAAAAAGAAAAGAAAAATCTTGGCTGTCGATATGATCACCAGGAATGCTAACTCATCAGCCACTTGGGGCCGTAACTGTGGCTGCATTCACCAATCCTTGGCCACATAAACGATGCCAATCCTGAGCCTGGTAAGGAGTTGGCCCGAAGAAGTCATGACAGTGTGGCTCCATTGCCTTTCTGGAAAACTATGCTAAAGACCACTGGTTGTTTAATAATAAAATGTACCCTACAAGGTATGTTCTTCACCAAAAATGAGGCTATTCTTCCTAGTTGCAATGTCTTGCCTTTTTTAAACTCTTTTCTTGGGAGAAATGTGACTATCCCATTTAGGACAAGAAATGATGTAATTATGATTTGCATGCATGCCTCAATTTTCTACTCTCTGACCAGGGGCAGACATCACTAATTATTAAGGGCACTTCTTCAACTGAGTCTAGATGTTTAATATATGTTACGTGCATCACCAGTCATGTGAGGTTGAAATGTGAGTAAAAGTACAGTAGGCCCAAAGTGAAAATAACCCAGATACACATTAACTGGCAAATAGATGGTAATATATGGCCATTTACTTAATGGAATACTATTCGCTAATAAAAATGAATGGAACGTGAATATTTACAATGGGAATGAACCTCTAAATGTCATGCTAAGTGAAGGAAGCCTGACGCATAAGACTACATATTGTATTGTGTTGTCCAAAAAGTTCGTTCAAGTTTTTCCATATGATCCTACAGAAAAATCTGAATAAATTTTTTTGCCAACCCAATATGGGTTCACATATATGAAATGTCCAGAAAAGGCAAGTACACAGACAGAAAGTAGTAATTATCTGGTGCTGGGGTAAGAAGGAAGAGTGACTGCAAGTGGGTTCAAAGTTTCTATTTTGGGGTGATAGAATGTTCTAAAATTAGATGGCAATAATTGTACAGCTTTGTAAATGTACAAAAGGTGACTGAACCATACACTTAAAACAAGTGACTTCAATGTTACATAACTTTTATTTCAACAAAGATGTTAAAATGCACATATGATTGGCTTGCAGACATTAGCTCTTCAAAGTCGGGAAGCCATGGAGGACACATCACTCCAGAATCACCCACTGACTTGCCATCTGATGTTAAAAAAAGGACTTTCTTCCTCTGCGTGGTTTCTTCATTTGTAGTTTCAGGTGTTGGAGCTGATGCTCTCTTGGGAACTTTTAAGCTCTGATAGTCCCTAAGAAGAAAATTTTGGCTAAAATCAAGTGTAGTGAGGGGGCTTCCCTGGTGGCTTAGTGATAAAGAATCCACCCACCAATGCAGGAGATACAAGAGAGGTAGTTTCTACCCCTGGATCAGGAATATTCCCCAGAGTAGGAAATGGCAACCCGCTCCAGTATTCTTGCCTGAAAAATTCCATGGACAGAGGAGCCTGGTGGGCTACATACAGCTCCTGGGGTCAAAAAGAGTCAGACACAACTGAGCAACTACGTCCCCCTCCCACACATAGTCCCTAAGAAGAAGGAAAAGTAGGACTTTGCTGGTGGTCCAGTGGTGAAGAATCCATCTTCCAATGCAGGGGATCAGAGTTGGATCCCTGATTGGGGAACTAAAATTCCACACACCTTGGGCAACTAAGTTTGAGTGCTGCAACTATTGAGGCTGTGAACTCTGGAGCCTATGTGCCACAACGAGAGAGAAGCCCGTGTGCCACGACGAAGACCTGGAGCAGTCGAATTAGTAAATTTTTTAAAAAGAAGGAGAAGCAAGAATGGTGACTGCTATGGTTTGGCACAGTGACCCACCAGGCTGTGAAGTTTTGGGGGACTTGCTCTCTGCCAATGCCGTACACCGAATGTTGAACAGTGCCTGACTACTGGTTTAAGGAGATCAGGATTATAAACACCTAAGCGACTCCAAGGGCTTCCAGGTGGCACTAGTGGTAAAGAACCTGCCTGCCGATGCGGGAGACATAAGAGACGTGGATTCAATCCCTGGGTCGGGAAGATCCCCTGGAAGAGAACATGGCAACCCACTCCAGTATTCTTGCCTGGGAAATCCCACGTACAGAGGAGCCTGGCAGGCTACAGTCCATAGAGTCACAAAGAGTTGGACATGACTAAAGCAACCTAGCATGCACACATGCAAAGGACTCCAAAAACAATATGAAAGTTGTTAGAGTTTCATATGCAATGTGATGGATGACAATGTTTTTTGGTTTGTTGTTTTCTCAGAGGGTATAAAACATTGGATATAAAATATCACCCACGATCACTTGTTCTGGTTGGGTAAGTAGTTACAGTGAGAAGGTGTGTGTGTGTGTGTGTGTGTGTGTGTGTGTGTGATGTTGGGTGTGTTGTGTTGGGTGGGGGTGGGCTTTGGAGAAAGACAACCCAAAATTTCCTTTCTGGTCTTGCCATTAAATCCTGTGGAACATGTGTTTAACCTTTCTGAGTCATCTGTAAATGGGGGAATCTAACCTACCTCACAAGATGCTTTGAAAATGTTAAGAAATCTTCTCCATTAAATATCTAGAGTAGTTCCAGAAACATATTAGGCACCTCCTCAATGTTTGTTTCCTATGTTCCTGTTTCTGTAATCACCATACGAAGTTCAGAGACTGCATGGAGATGGTTTGGTCTACACACCAGAGACAAGGAGGTCCTGCAATTGTCTGTTAATTAGATACACAAATGCAATCGATGGAGGCCCCGCTAGCTGTCGGAGAACTCAGCTCTTCCGAGAGACTGTTAGCTCAGCCCTCTGGCCTGAGACTAAGGAGATCACTCCTGCATTGTTAAGTAATTACCCTTTTTGCTTGTCTCTTTGACCTTCAGCTTCTTAAATTGAAGTTATAATTTTTGGTAAAGATTTTTGAAACAATGAATATTCTCTTACATCAAGGCCAGGCCAAAACCTCAGAGAATTCTAAGACAAATGGCCCAGGAGCCCACCCAAACCTTTGACTTTACATTTGGCCCAAGCATCCAAGTTTCTGTTTCTGCTTTGGGGCAAACCAGTGGCTGTGCTTTCAACCCATGCGTCCTTTTAAGACCAAGCCAGAAAACTCTGGAAGGCTGGGTGCTGTCGGATTTTTCAGGGCCACACACACTGAGGGACAAAACCAACTGAAGCAGAACTTTGCAAATTTTTGCACGTCTCATTCTGATCACAGTGACACAGGGCTGTGATAAATGTTCTCTAGGAGCAAGGGTGGAAAAGGATTGAACATTTGTGGGGCCTACTTTATTCATGGTGCTTAAAATGTTTGAAAGTATGAATGTGTTAGTCGCTCGTTCATGTCCGACTCCTTGCAACTCCATGGACTGTAGCCTGCCAGGCTCCTCTGTTCATGGAATTCTCCAGGCAAGAACATTGGAATGGGTAGGCGTTCCCTTTTCCAGGAGATCTTCTTGATTCAGGGATTGAATGTATGTCTGCTGTGTTGCAGACAGATTTTTTACTATCTGAGCCACTAGGGAAGCCCACAGTCTTCTATTCACTTATCTAAGATGTAAGAATAAGTTTGATTGCACTTTTACATAAGCAACGGAGAAGGCAATGGCACCCCACTCCAGTACTCTTGCCTGGAAAATCCCATGGACGGAGGAGCCTGGTGGGCTGCAGTCCATGGGGTCGCTGAGTTGGACACGACTGAGCGACTTCACTTTCACTTCTCACTTTCATGCATTGGAGAAGGAAATGGCAACCCACTCCAGTGTTCTTGCCTGGAGAATCCCAGGGACGGGGGAGCCTGGTGGGCTACCGTCTATGGGGTCACACAGAGTCGGACACGACTGAAGTGACTTAGCAGTAGCAGCAGTTACATAAGCAAAATGTCCCAGGTTCTTTGTTGAAACAAATTAAGCAATGCTAAATGCACAGGGTAAAAAGTGAAAATACCCCCACACCAACAACAATATTTCCTTCTCTACTTGTCCTTCCTTGTTGAAATTTTGCTATTTATTTACCATTTGTGAAGTATAGTTGACTTCCAATGTTGTGTTAATTTCTGCTGCATAGGAAAGTGATTCAGTTATATGTATATACAAATATATATATGTATATGAATATATATTTGTATATACATATATATATGTAAAGTGAAGAGCACTAACTACTGGACCACCAGGGAATTCCCTATATATATATATTTAATGTTCTTTTCCATTAAGGTTTATCTCAGGAGATGGAATATAGTTCCTAGGCTATACAGTAGGACTTTGTTATTTATCCATTCTATATATAATAGTTTGCATTTGCTGATAACAAACTCCCAATTCATCCCTCCCCCTTGGCAACTACAAGTCTGTTCTTTATGTCTGCAAGTCTGCATGTTTCATTTATAAGTACACTTGTGTTATATCTATGTTGAAATTTTCATCTCAAATGGATTTCAAGAATGTGACTGTAAGGGCACACTGCTGTACAATCTTCTTATTGATATACTCTGCTGACCTTTCTGTAGGATTACATTCGGAGTTGCCCCCTTCTCTTTAATGATTGTTTACCAGGCTATTTCATACAAGTCCTCAAATTTGTTTAGTCATGCCCCATCCATGGTCATATGCGTTGTTTCTTGTTGGTTGTACATGTAAACCTTGACATGTTTATTTGTGCATCCTTGCATATTCATCCTTCAACAGAAATTTTTTGAGCAAATTATGTATCAGGTGGAAGACTAGATGCTATGAACACAGCAGGGACAAGACATAATTGCTTCCTGCCTTCACAGAGTTTGCAGTCTAGCTGACTGCTGCATTTCAGATGTACACTCCACCGTGTCCCCACTCTTGCCCTGCTCACTAATGTAATAACTACCCTTGGTTTGTAGATACAAAGCCTACAGCTTAAAGAAGTATATGAACATTCCCAAAGCCATGTAGTCCTTCTGTGGCATGGCTGGGAAGTATCTCCATATATGACAACAAAACTCCCATTCTGTCTATCACCTGGCCAATGACTAATATTTGGTCAGTTTCAAACACCCAATGAAGATAGCTCAAATTTACACACCTGGCATTGGCTCTAAAGCTCTTGAGGTCCAGGTGAGAGTAACAGAAGCAAAAGAGGTTAGTTTCCATATTTTGTAGAACCATGACCCTACAGTCTACAAGGAGGAGCAGGGAGATTCCTGCTCCCACTGTTCACTGAGAGTCTGCCCTGGAGTTTGGCATATTGGGTTTGCATGAGGGCTGCCATTATCGATTTTTTTATTTTCAGAGTTTTTTAGTGTGGACCACTATTAAAGGCTTTATTGAATTTGTTGCAATATTACTTCAGCTTTAATTTTGTTTTTTTTTTGGCTGCAAGACATGTGGGATCTTACCCCCTCAACCAGGGATTGAACCCAGACCCTCTTGTGCTGGAATGTGAAGCCTTAATGACTGGACTGCCAGAGAAGTCCCTACCATTTTCATTTGAATGGACTTGGGCAAGTCATTTCTCTATCAGATTCAGGTTTCCTTGTCTATAAAGTGGAAATTATCAAGGTCAACTTTCCTGAGTGGTTGTAAGGTTTTGATGAGTCCCGCGTGTAAAATATTTGGCATAAAATATCAACTATTATTATTGCTCTTATATTATTATGTCTTCTGGTGCTAAATCTGATTGCCCTCCAGCTTGTCCTGCCAATTCTGGGCCCAGCACCTGCTTCCCTACCACCTTGGCTGTCCTCAGGAGCCCTTGAGTATTTCTCAGCAGGACCTTAGTTTCCATCTTAAGAGAATGTGAACATGATCTGGCCTCAAGATATTCCAGGCGTGCAAGGAGCTTGCTAATTAGAAATGGAAGGGCAGGCACAGCAAATGGTTTTTTGAGGAGCCATTTACACTCACCGTTTGGGAACCGGGTGTGATTTCTTCTTAGGATAACTCCATAGAGATCGGTGGCCAGTTGTCGTGTAGTTTCCAGAGTCTTTTCTGTCCTTTGAAGACCTAGCTTGGAACTTGGCCCTTTGGCCGGGCTCTCACTGCCAGGCTAGACAAGCTGCAGATATTATTTGTCAAGCTGGGGCTGGGTTACCCGGCCGGTACACTCACCACTGGGCCAGCCCAGTGCTTTCCCAAGCTGGGCTCTCTGCCATGGCTGGAGAGATGCCAGCAGGGAGGAGGCAGGGCCTGTGCAGGGCTGGGATGGGAGCCCGAGGTGGCCCGCAGCTACACCGGCGGGATGACTGACATCAGCTCCTCCCAGGCAGCAGGTTCAGACAGGAGCAGAGGGGGGCCCCTGCGCTGGGTCAGAGGGGGCACGGGGCAGCCAGGAGAGGGCCCCCCCCCACCAGTCTGGGCTCCTCGGGGCCTGCCAGTTTTGGCATGGCTGTTGGGGAAACCTGTTGGGTAAGCTCCCATGTGTTTCCCCATAAGGCTGGGTCTTGCAGTCCATGCTGCAAAGTGGGGGTGAGGGGCGGGAGCTCTTTATTGATGCTGACATTTACTTGAGAAGCTGCCAAAGGGTGGTTTATGTTTCTTAAACAGAGATATGTTATGATAGGGAGGCTGCTTCTGTGGAGGTGACGGCGAGCCGTGCCCAGGGCTGTGCCTCCCCTGACGTGTGTCCCACCACCGGGCGGGGCGATGGAGGGAGAAGAGGGCTGGGTTTGGTGGGGAGCGCGGGTAGTCACCCCCAACACAGAACATGTGACCTTGGGGGAAGTCAGGTCACCTGCCTGGACTCCACTCTCTGCATCAGCTGGGTGAGAATGACGCCCCCTCACCCCCCCAGGGCCCTTTAGCTAGTGTCCCTTCACTCCATCCTCTCCTTGCGCCAGTCCAGGTATCTCACAAATATGATCTCACTTAATCCTTTAAAGACTGCATGACGTAGGTACTATTATTAGCCTTGTTTCACAGATGAGGCACCAGAAAGACCAAATCGTTTGGCCAAGGTCTCTCTCAGAGCAAAACAGGCAGAACTGAGATCTGACCCCATGCTGACTGGCTCCACTGTCTCCAAGCTTAACCAAGATGCTCTGCTTCCCAGATCTTGCTAGCAAGATCTCTGTTCAAATACATCAGCCACTCACTTTGGAAAAGCTCAGTTGTGGATATGATGATCTGATGAATACAGGTCTCTTTTATTGGATTCTGAGCTATGTGCCTTGTGTTTTATTTTTTTTTAAATCAATTTTTATTGGAGTATAGCTGCTTTACAATGTTGCATTAGTTTCTTCTGTAGAGCAAAGGCAATCAGTTTTATGTTTACATTTATCCCCTTTTTTGGATTTCCTTCCCATTCAGGTCACCACGGAACATTGAGCAGAGTTCCCTGTGCTATACAGTAGGGTCTCCTTAGTTACCAATTTTATGGTTGTTGTTCAGTTGCTCGGTTGTGTTCAACTCTTTGGGACCCCATGGACTGCAGCCCATCAGGCTTCCCTGTCCTTCACCATCTCCCAGAGTTTGCTCAGAACTCATGTCCATTGAGTCAATGATGCCATCCAATCATCTCATCCTCTGTCATCCCCTTTCTCCTCCTGCTCTCAGTCTTTCCCAGCATCAGAGTCTTTTCCCATGAGTCAGCTCTTTGCATCAGGTGGCCAAAGTATTGGAGTTTCTGCTTTGGCATCTTTCCTATCTATTTTACACATAGTATCAATAGTGTATATATGTCAATTCCAATCTCCCAATTCATCCCAACACTACTCCCCATTTGGTATCCATGCATTTGTTCTCTACATCTGTGTATTTCTGCTTTGCAAAGAAGATCATCTATGTCATTTTTCTGGGCTTCCCCAGAATGGGTAAAGATGCCTCAGTGGTAAAGAATCTGTCTACAATGCAGGAGATACAGGAGATTCAGGTTCGATCCCTGGGTCAGGAAGATCGCCTGGAGGAGGAAGAAATGGGAACATATTGCAGTATTCTTGCCTGAAAAATCCCATGGACAGAAGAACCTGGTGAGCTACAGTCCAGGGAGTCAGACATGACTGAGCAACTGAACACACACACACCATTTTTCTAGTTTTTGTTAACCACCGTATCACCGGAACCTAGCTCTGGGTTTAAGATGAAACTTCTTCATAGCAGCACGTCTATGAGAGGCTGAAGGGAAGATCAACTGAGATAAAGAAAAAACAGGTGGTTCTCTCAGAAACCATCCTGCACTGCTCTGAGCTCACCAGAGGCACTTGGGAAACATATATACCTGGGACAGACTCATTGTGGGGCTAAATTTACCCAGTGATGTCATTCCTTGGGGCAGCATGCTCGGTCGTGAGTGGAGTCACCCCCATGTGGCAGCCACTGGAGGGATTTATTTGCCTCATTTGATCTTCCCTTCAGCCGCTCATAGACATGCTGCTGGGAAGTTTCATCTCAGCCACAGACAAGGAAGAAGGGCAGGGAGCATGTTTTGCAGACAGGCCAGCACTGGGCATGAGCCTCATAGACCTTCCAAAGCTTTCAAGGGTGGCCTCCCCCAGCGTCTCTCCAAGGTATCTCCTGCGGAACCTTGGAAGGTGGCTCGGACCATCTTCGTGCCATGGGGAAGAGTGTTTTCATCACTCAGCCATCTAGGTCTTACCTTCAGCTTCTGCATCAGCCCTAATGAGAAACATCTTTCAAGTGCCAAGTGGTTGAATATCAAGGAGGCGGGAAAGAACTTGGCTTCTGGATTGTATGTTCTCCCTTCACTTCTCTGCAGTCTGGATTTCTGGAGCCTCCGGGCATGAGGAGTCGAGAGCCAGCCCTGAACTGTGGTCCTTAGATGGACACGCTCTGCAGCCCATTCGTGCCTTTTCCCAGCTGCCAGAGGCAGCATGGGGATGGTACATGTAAGGAGACACTCTGCATCTCATTTCCAACTCTGAGGACTCCCAAGTTTGTGGGAAATGTGACGTCTTTTAAAAATTCTGCAAAATTTGGCAAGAGTAATTCCCTCTTCCATCACGCTCCCCCTGAGTCTCCCAGTCAAGTTCTGGAGCACATTGAACGCTGCCTTGGGGCATGGCAGGCTTTGTGGTGGGTTGGCTGGTATGGTGCAAATGTGCTACCAATCTGACGGACTGACAGACAGGCTGCAATGAAAGCCTCGATCTCATCACTGTCTAAATTAGAATGGAAAAATCTAGTTAGGTGACATCAGAAAGAAATCTGCCAGCATATTATATTTAGATGTATTTAGATCTTGTTGGAGAAGGCAATGGCACCCCACTCCAGTACTCTTGCCTGGCAAATCCCATGGACGGAGGAGCCTGGTAGGCTGCAGTCCTTGGGGTCGCTGAGTCAGACACGACTGAGCGATTTCACTTTCATTCTTCACTTTGATGCATTGGAGAAGGAAATGGCAACCCACTCCAGTGTTCTTGCCTGGAGAACCCCAGGGATGGCGGAGCCCAATGGGCTGCCATCTGTGGGGTCGCACAGAGTCGGACACGACTGAAGCGACTTAGCAGCAGCAGCAGCAGCAGCAGATCTTGTTAGCAAAGAGGACATTGGAGGAATTGGGTTTGGAATAACACTTCATAGAATAGCATCAGGTAATGTATAAATGACTTTGGTTTGTGCAAAGGGAAGCTTGCTGCTGCTGCTGCTGCTAAGTCACATCAGTTGTGTCCGACTCTGTGCGACCCCATGGACTGCGGCCCACCAGGCTCCTCCGTCCATGGGATTTTCCAGGCAAGAGTGCTGGAGTCGGGTGCCATTGCCTTCTCCGAAAGTGAAGCTTAGTCAATCAGAAAGTCAACACAGATTTCTGAAGAGCCCTGCTCTAGAACAGGGAAGCCCTTTACTGGGACTCTCTTGCCCTCAGAATCCTAAATTCTGCATCTGGGGTGGTAATAAAGCCGGAGAAAGAAGGTGTCAGTAAGAGAAGTTGATTGAATTTTTTTCCTTAGCAAATGCTGTCATCAACTCTTTGGAGAATTTGCCAAGGCCGGTCTGGGGTTATTTAAGTTAGAAAGTGATCTCACACTGGGCAAGATTATTCTCAGCTTTTGTGGCTGAGATCTTTACTTTTCAAGGAGGTGTCCATACTTGCTAAAGAGACTTTCTTGGTTCAGACAAACCAACTGAACAGTCACGTGGATCCTTGGACAGGACTATTGCCTCCTAATATTGCCACACCTGGGGTGTGTGCGGGCACCCCCGATTTGCAGCATGAATGTCTTTATCCATTTAGGGTGGGGTGACGGCACTTTCTGCTACACTCCCCACAGGTGGCTTGGCTCTTAATCAAACTGCTTTTGATTCACATGGGGAGTCATCTCCAGGAATTTGATAGCTGCTCAAAAGTGTACGCGTCTGTCCTGTCGATGTGGGCAGTGTTAAGTCTCAGGAAATCTGGGGTTCTGAGAGTTAGCAGACTCTCATCTGCTAACAGGAGGCTGTGATCTTGTCAATAGAAGCAGCATGTAAATCCACGTGATTGAATTTATGACTTAGACTTTTTATACAACCCTCTTCCAAAAAGGACAAACAATAATTTTGGTTAGATTAGGTTGATTTAGGGCTTCCCTGGTAGCTCAGAAGGTAAAGAATTTGCTTGCAATGCAGGATACCCAGGTTTGATCCCTGGGTCAGAAAGATCCCCTAGAGAAGGGAATGGCAACCCACTCCAGTATTCTTGCTTGGAGAATTCCATGGCCAGGGAAGCCTGGTGGGCTACAGTCCATGGGGTCACAAAGAGTCTCCGCTAAGCCCAGGACATGTTGCTAGTAAGGAGGCCCTTCACTTCAGGGTGACTTGGTAAGTGACTCACCGGCAGGGAATGCATGCCCTCATTGGGCTTGAAGCAAGGCAAGGAGGTCCTCATCTGGAGGCCTGAATCTTCAGGCCAGATTACAACCAGGTTCCAGGAGGGAGAAGATGGCAAGCATCCACAGGGAGAATTAGAAAGAGTGGGATCAGATCCTGGAGTTTTGGGCCATATATGAGCCACCTTGAGGGATGTTTATATGCCTAATAAGCACATTAAGCAGGATCCTTGGGTTTCAGGTTGATTCTGAAAACTATTCCTAGCTCCAGTTGATAGGGAAACTCCTGGGATACCATCTGTAGTATTACATAACACTGACAGTATAATTGTTATATTGATTAACTCTAACTGTTTGCATGGCAAGTGTGTTATTAGATTGGCTTATATAATCCTTGCATCAACCAAATGTGATAAATGAGTATTCCCATTTTATTCATACAGATGTAGAAATTAAGGTCCAGATAAGTTAAATAATTTACTCAGATTTCCAAAGCTAGTATGTGATAAAATCAACATTTAAACCCAGGCAACCTGACTCCAGAGCCTGTGCTTAACCATAATGCTAGATGTTCCAGGATGGTATAAACCAGAGATTTATACATCTGTTGTATAAAGGACCATGTAATAAATGTTTTAGGCTTTGTGGGCATGTGGTCTTTGTGGCACAAGGTGTGCTTTGTAGCATGAAAGCCTTCCATAGACAATGCAAATGAACATCGTGGGTCTGTTCTAGTAAAGCTTTATTTATGAAAACCAGCCGTGGGCCAGACTTGACCTATAGACCACAGATTGCTGACTCCTGGCATAAACCAAAGAGGGCATTGAAGTTTCATAGTCAACAAACCTTCATTGGAACACTTATTAGGTGTCAGATACTTCAGTTAATTTATTTTTATTGAATCTTTCAAGAGCTGTGAAGTAGGGAAAGAATGCCCAGTTTACAAATGAGAAAACCGAGGCTCAGTGAAGTCAACTTTTCTAGAGATGTATAGCTAGTAAATGGCAAAAGAGAACTGAATATAACTCATCATAGCTCATGTTCCTTTGTCATTTCTCTCTGTAGGCTTTCCAAGTAGACTAAAGCCCCATAAATCATCAAGTCTCCAGAAGCTATATTGCTGCCTTTTCCAGGGCAGTGTGAATGTGTCATAACTTGGCCAGGACTGGCTGCCAGGCCTGCCGGGACCTCAGAAGCCTGAGGCGTCTGGAAGAGGAATTGGTGCTGGACTAGAATGGAGGGAACCTGCCCAGCCGGAAAGCTGACTGTTGATGGAGAGAGGGGTCCTAGTTGTCCACAGGGACATGGGAAATTCTTTCAGGTTCCTGGGGTGGTCTCATTTCTACAGTGGGGCGCTGTGGGGTTGTGAGCAAAAAGTGGACATGTGAACAAAGAGATCAGAAATCTGTGGGCACGACTTTGGTGGAGTGACATCCTTGTTTGGAGCAGTGCCCTGGTTTAGAGCTCTGGGAAGGAAAGACCTGGGAGACCTCGGGCACCATTGGTAGGGTCTACTTCTCAGGAAGGAGTCCTAAGCACAGGAAGCAGTTAGAATCAGAAACAGAAATCCTAAAAGGAACAGTCATGTAACAGAGAGAAGCACTGCCTCGGTCTCCCATCTCAGCTTAAAGAGTAGCTCCCCACAGAGGCCTTTGTTGACCACGTCAAATGAATGTCCCCGTGCTTTAAAAAATTTTAAAACAAATTCCATTTATTTTATTTTTCAAAATTTATTTGGATGAACCTGGTCTTGGTTGCATCATGTGGGCTCTAGTTCCCTGACCAGGGATCCAACCTGGGACCCCTGCGTTGGGAACACAGAGTCTCAGCCACTGGACCACTGGAGATGTCCTCTGCACGTCTTTATTGCTGTGCTGCATTTTCGTTACTCAGATACACTCTCGTCAAGCCTTTCCCACTTGCCATTTCCTCTTCTAGGAAAGCTCTTCTCTCAAACGTCCATAGGTCTTGTGACCTCGCTGCTTCAAAGTTTCTTTTTTTTTTTTTTTTTTTCAAAAATCACTTTCAGGGAGGCATTTCCTCCTCATTTACCAATATAACTCCATCTTCTCCGATGTTCCCAATATTCTATTGGCTCCTTTTTCTGTTTTACACTTTTACTCCTTACTGTGCATGTATACTTAGTTACTTAGTCATGCTTGACTGTTTAAGACCCCCATGGACTGTAGCCTGGCAGGTTCCTCTGTCCATGGGGTTTTCCAGGCAAGAATACTGGAGTGGGTTGCCATTCCCATCTTCAGGGGATCTTCCTGACCCCGAGATTGAACCTGTGTCTCCTGCATTGGCAGGTGGATTCTTTAACACTGATCTACCTGGGAAGCCCTTTTCCTTAGCACTGACCACTAAATGATGACACATGTTCCCTTTTATTTGTTTATTTTTAATTGGTCTTATAATTGCTTTAACAATGTTATGTTAGTTTCTGTGGTACAACACAGTGAATCAACTACGTGAATACATATACCCCCTCCCCCTTGAGCCTCCCTCCCACTCACCCCATCCCGCTCCTCTGTGTCTTCACAGAGAACTGAGCTGAGGACATGTGTTCCCTTTTTATCTTTTTTCTTAACTGCTCTCTAGACGGTTTAGGAAGTTTGGAAATGGATGTCATTTTGTCCCCATGTCCACAGTGTTTAGACACTGCAGGCCCTCAATAAGTATATGTTGAAATTCATCACAAGTTGTAATTATATGGGGCTTCCCTGCTAGCTCAGACAGCAAGGAATCTACCTGCAAAGCAGGAGACCCAGGTTCAATTCCTAGGTTGGGAATATCCTCTGGAGAAAAGAAAGGTAACCCATTCCAGTGTTCTTGCCTGGGAAACCCTATGAATGGAGGAGCCTGGTGGGCTACAGTCTGTGAAACTGCAAAGAGTCAGACACGACTTAGCAACTAACACCTTTTTTTTATCTCCATCTCTCACTAGACTATAAACACTGTAAGAGTGAAAAGTGTGTCTGTGGTTTCATTACTGCAGCCCTCAGGTCCATTCAGTCACTCAGTGCTCAGCTGCTGCCTGTGGACTGCAGCTCTCCAGGCCTCCCTGTCCATCGCCAGCTCCTGGAGCTTGCTCAAGCTCATGTCCGTTGCGTCAGTGACGCCATCCAGCCATCTCATCCTCTGTCATCCCCTTCTCCTTCTGCCTTCAATCTTTCCTGGGGTCTTTTCCACTGAGTCAGTTCTTCACATCAGGTGGAGGTATTGGAGTTTCAGCTTCAACATTGGTCCTTCCAATGAGTATTCAGGACTGACTTCCTTTAGGACTGACTGGTTTGATCTCCTTGCAGTCCAAGGGACTCTCAAGAGTCTCCAGCACCACAGTTCAAAAGCATCGATTCTTTGGTGCTCAGCTTTCCTTTTGGTCCAACTCTCACATCCACACATGAATACTGGAAAAACCATAGCTTTGACTAGATGGACCTTTGTCAGCAAAGTAGTGTCTCTGCTTTTTAATATGCTGTCTAGATTGGTCATAGCTTTTCTTCCCTAAGGCCTAGGATATATTGAGTTCTTAATAAACACTTGTCAAGTGAAAAAATGAGTGAGGATTAGGAAAAGATGTAGCTACTAACTGGCAAAAGAAGCCCAAGAAATTGTATGTCTCATTGTCTGAGTTGTATAAGTAATATAGCTAATCAAGTTGTATTGTGCTTATTATTTGCAAAATATTTGATCTTTTCCACTAATTTAATAGTAACATTTTGTAAAATTTAATTAATTATTTTTAGCTGTGCTGAATCTTGGTTGCTGTGCCAAGGGCTTTCTCTAGTTGCAGTGAGTAGGGGCTATTCTTCCTTGCAGCCACAGACTCAGTAATTGTGGGTTGAAGGCTTAGTTACTCTGTGGCATGTGGAATCTTCCTGGACCAGGGATTGAATCCATGTCCTCTACATTGACAGGCAGATTCTTATCCACTGGACCACTAAGGACATCTTCTAATAGTTCTTTAAAGGGCATATGTTGTGTCTTATTCATCTCTGAATTTAAGATCCTTGACACCAACTTAGTAGGTGATGGTTAATTATTTACCAAATGGATAACATGGAACCCAGTAGCAAAAGTCAGATGTCAGAATGCAGAGTTCACTGGAGAGCCCACTCCCCGCTGCGGCTGAGTCTGCTTTGTTTGGAACTGACCCAGAGGAGACAAGACTGTATTTACAGGTGATGAGCATCAGATATACCACCTGGGAAAAGCTAGGAGGACCAGACACAGAGGACTCTGAGAGACCTTATCCCAGATGTTGAGGTCCTTCCAGGTGAGGCTGGTCCTGGCTGGAGAGGCAAGGGCAGCCAACGGAGGGAAGGCAGGCAGGTGAGGAGGAGTGAGATGGGATCATGGAAAGATTGGCCAAGAACCCATGGCCACCAGGTCTTCCCATGTTCATTCAGGGATTGATGACAGGCAACATGGAAGACTTGGAGCCATAGGGCTCCAGAGAAGAGGCCAGGAGTGAAGCTGTCCTTCACATCTCAAAATCAGAGATGTGACGCTAACCCCATTCTCCACTCCTTCATGAAGCACGTGTCCTAATTTGCTTTTCTTAACCTTAAATCTGTAGAACACCTTGCCCAATATGAGATGTTTACACCACTGAGTTGCTGAGTTGCACACCATCCATGGGTTGGATCCAGGATGATTTCTGGAGTAAGCATTAATTGCCAGGGATGCCTTTGGGTGGTTATTTATCTTCAATAGGTGAATATCTTGAATGAATGCATCAGGGAATGAATGACCATATGGGCAAATGGATTCATGAATGAAGGAAACAAACTTCCTGCAATTTTTTAAGATGGGACACGAGGGAGGACGTGCATTCAGGGAGCATGGCAGCCCTGCCAGTGAGAGGCAAAGCCAACTGGGTTTCAGAAAAGCCATCATGCCCATGCTGCCTGCAGCCCTAGGAGAAGGCTTTTAGAAAGTCCTTGAGAAGAGGAAGAACGTGAGCTGGGATCTGAATAGTGCCCACAGTTTTTTGCTTTGCTTGATTTTTGAGTTTGTTCCTTATGGAGAATTTCTGTGTTAGCTAATGAATGCTATTTGATGGCCCATGGATATTTTACAAAACCAGTATTTTCTAATTGGAGCCTATATATATTTCCTGCAAAGGCATATTGGGCTGAGGAAGATGAGGCTATGTTTCCTGATCCTCTGAAAGTGTTTCCATCGATGTCTCCTTCTTATTTCTGTAGTTGTTTCATTGTACATTTTGGTTATATGCTACTTGGTGTCCAAAAATATAAAAATGTTTACTCTGAGTTTTCTTTTTCCCATTGTCATTACAGAGTGGATTGAAAGTGAAAGTTGCTTAGTTGTATTCAACTCTTTGTGACCCTCCATGGACTCTACAGTCCATGGAATTCTCCAGGCCAGAATACTGGAGTGGGTAGCCTTTCCTTTCTCCAGAGGATTTTCCCAATCCAGGGACTGAACCCAGGTCTCCTGCATTGCAGGTGGATTCTTTACTAGCTGAGTCACCATAGAAGCCCAGGAATACAGGGGTGGGTAGCCTATCCCTTCTCCAGCGGATCTTCCAGACCCAGGAACCCAACCAGGGCCTCCTGCATTGCAGGCAGTTTCTTTACCAGCTGAGCTATGAGGGAAGCCCGCAGAGTGGATTGGTTTAACATAGATAGTAGGAAAAAAAGAAGAACATGAGAAAAAGAGAGTTGGTGAAGCAAAGAGGTGACACACGATGTGGAGAACTGTGAGGATACGATCCCTTCTCTGATGGACAAAAGGCAACACGAGAGTAGAAAGAAAGAAGGTTGAGTATTTGTTGAGTGTTTTCCATTGGTCAGTGGGTAGTTTGATCCTGTGCTCTTACGTAGTCCCCCCAATATTATCTAATATGGGTGTCATCATCCTCATTTTATACTGATGACCGGGAGATAAGTGACTTTATAGACGTTACTCCTTAAAACTGAGATTCAAACCCTAGTCTCCATGGATCAAATGATCAGATTCTTTATCTGGTGACATTTCAGTGCCTATTCTTTTCCTTTAACGATAATATCCTTTATTTTATTATTATCTTTTTAATTTGGCTGCATCGGGTCTTTGTTGGAGACATGCAGGATCTTTCGCTGTCGTGCAAGGACTCTCTAGCTGTGGCACGAGGGCCCAGAAGTTGTGGTGCATGCGACCAGTTGCTCCATGGCGTGTGGAATCTTAGTTCCTCAACAAGGATTGAATCCATGTCTCCCTCATTGCAAGGAAGCTTCTTAACCACTGAACAAGCAGGGAAGTCCCATTTCAGTGTTTTAAGATGAAAGACTCTCTGGAATGCAAAGACAAGACTAGATAAAATGGGAAGTAAGGAGAGCAAGATGGGCCAAGATTTTGGGAAGTCTAGATACCAGGGTAAATTTCTTGAGGTTGCAGGGGGGGGGGGTGGGGGGGGATGTCTCTGACAGCATGCCTTAGGTGTGCTTGGCCCAGAGGTAATCTGGGCACCATGCTTTGATAGATGCTAGCTCAGAGAACTGGGTGGGGAGAGCTGAATCTGCAAGGATAAAACTCAGACCTGCAGCTAAGAGTGACCTTGAAGTGTTGGGTGCTGATCCTAGAGCAGGAATAGAATGCATAATTTAGAGAAATTAATCTAATACAAAAAGCTGAAGATGAGAAGCTGAAAAAAAAATCACTCAGA
The DNA here is from genome assembly GCA_006410635.1 of Cephalophus harveyi. Taxonomy (NCBI): domain Eukaryota; kingdom Metazoa; phylum Chordata; class Mammalia; order Artiodactyla; family Bovidae; genus Cephalophus; species Cephalophus harveyi. The sequence goes on along the minus strand of SJYT01038256.1, from coordinate 191,892 downwards.
AGAGTATTTTAATAGTTCAGAACTAAGCACTATGACCTTGATTAAAAAAGGAGTAGTAGAAATGAGATCATTTGCAAGACATTTGGAAGGAAGAATTCATTCGATTTAATTGCTGACTGGATATCTGAGACAAAAAAGAAATAATATGCTTTGAGTTAAAAAAAAAATCCAGTAGGTAAGCACTTCAACAGGCCTTTTTCATTCATGCTTTCATTTTATCTTTGTAATAACCTTGAGAAATATATGCCATGAACCCTATTTACAGATGAAAAAACTGAGGCTTGGAGAGGCTAAATAACCAGGATGTTCAGTTAGAGGAATTCAAGTCCAGTTATTTCTAATTTCAAAATCTACCTTCTTTACTCAGTGACTTGAGAACTGGAGCAGCAACTTGCTTAAGGGAAGCATGCAGGAATAGCTAGTGATTATGACTTTGCAGGGACTATGTTAAACAGATATCTGGTTTCTTGAACACACACACACACACACACACACACACAAAGAAAATAAGGCAGAGTGCTGAGTCATTCACCCCAAGAAGCCTGAGGGAGGTGATTATAAACAGCTGGAATTGGCATCATGGGCTTCACTAGAAAAACCAGAGGAGAAGCAGGAAGGGACTGGCTTCGGAAAGGAGAAGGAAAACTGAAGCAGGGAAGTTATTTCAGAGGACAGAGCACAGCCAGACAGAACTGGATAGAGCCAAGCAGAGCAGGGGCCTTGGTTCTGCAAGAAAAAAGAAATCAAATGCTAAAAACTCAAGAGTGCTTTGAGTTAGACGCTGTCTCTCTGTACTAACAGTGAAGTAATAGACACGGGGAGGCCTTCCCTAGTGGCTGAATGATAAAGAATCCACCGGCCAATGCAGGAGATATGGATTAGATTCCTGGTCTGGAAGATCCCCTGGAGAAGGAAATGGCAGCTCATGCCAGTATTCTGGCCTGGAAAACCCCATGGACAGAGGAGCTTGGTGGGCTATAGTCCATGGGGTCACAAAGAGTTGGCCGTGACTTAGTGACTGAACAGCAATGACAATAGACGCAATACCTGAAACTCTGTTGCTCCATCACATGGAAGTAGGTTTGAGTAGAGACAGTAAAAGGAGTTAAAAAAAATAAAAAAGGTAAAAGTGGGAAGCTGAAGGGCTCCGCTTGGCCCTAGCGCAGGAGTCCCCAGCTGCCAGGATCTAATGCCTGGTACTCTAAGGTGGAGATGGTGCAATGATAATAGAAATAAAGTACACAATAAAGTAATACACTTGAGCAATTTACCCCTCCTCACCTCCCGCACTTGGTCCACAGAAAAAGTGTCTTCTATGAAGCCAGTCCCCGGTGCCAAAAATGCTGTAAACCTCTGCTTAGAGGTTTTGATTTTCAAGTCTCCTCTCCCGTAGTGGCTTGCTTTGTCTTCAAAGTCTGAGTAATTCATTTTTTCATTGATCAACAACCACTTGGCTCACTTGACTTTTGATACACAAGCACTGAGTTACTTTCCCCTTCCTGAAACTGCTACTGCCGTTGCTAAGTCACTTCAGTCAGTGTCCGACTCTGTGCGACACCATAGACGGCTGCCCATCAGGCTCCCCCGTCCCTGGGATTCTCCAGGCAAGAACACTGGAGTGGGTTGCCATTTCCTTCTCCAATGCATGAAAGTGAAAAGTGAAAGTGAAGTCGCTCAGTCGTGTCCGACCCTCCGTGATCCCATGGACTGCAGCCTACCAGGCTCCTCCGTCCACGGGATCTTCCAGGCAAGAGTACTGGAGTGGGTTGGTGGAAAATCAATCTGTGGACCAAACATTTGGAGGTCGTGGTGGAAGTGGATTGGGAATGTGAGGTGAGACCTGTTCATCTTTTGCACCCAGTCAACATCTCTCACACCTCCTCTACTCCATGGACTTAGCTCAAGGACAAGTTGGATGCGGGGCATTTAGATTCAAGTGAGATTGAAGGAGTGTCCTCTATAGTCCTTTAGACCTGGATGAGTGGAGATGGATGAACAACTGGGCATGAAGACATTACTTTGAAAATAACTGGCCTAGTGGAGCAAGCAGGATCCATTTGCAAATAAAAGTAATGTAGAGGGAACGGCTCAGTGGTAAAGAATTCGCCTGCAGTGCAGGAGACACAGGCACGTGGGTCTGATCCCTGGGTTGGGAAGAGCCCCTGGAGAAGGAAATGGCAGCCCACTCCAGTTTTCTTGCCTGGGAAACCCCATGGACAGGAGCCTGATGGCTACAGTCCATGGGGTCGCAGAGTCAGACATGACTGAGCACTCACACACACACACCATGAAGAATAAAAGAAGTCACCTCTTGTTTCTGATGTGAGTGTAAAAACGTCCAAGTGTGATGCCAAGAGTCTGAGAGAGCTTGAGCATAGCATCAGATAGGCTTCACTTCAGAGCTGTCTGCAATCAGATAGCATTTAAAACTTCTCTGAAACTTATTTATACATAGAGCTGAAGATATGCAGGATGAGGATGAAACTGGATTAGTGCTTGCAAAGTATCTGATATGGTACCTGGTACAGAGTAAATTCTCAGTGAGGATTAATTTTCCTTGCCCTCTTTCTGAGGCTCAGTATGAATAATGGTGGTCCTATGGTAGCTGAAGTCTATACTCAGAGCTGGGTTGGAAAAGCCCATATGTGTAACAATTTAGATCAACAAGAATTATTAACTGCTGGCCACATGAATGGTGAAACAAAAGCACAGCATGATAACAGAGCTTGTTCGAGGTCATGAAACTGTTAAGGGCAGACTCAAATTCAGTTTTCCTAAAGCTGCCTTGAAGGTTGGTTGTGAGTTCCTCACTTTTAGTTCATCTTGTTAAGGTCAGGGTGTCTGTGTTTTTAATTAAAAACAAAGTACATCCATTCAGCTAACAGACCTCCTATCTCAGGGGCCATTAGGAGCACTGTGGATCTTTCCCCAGTGTAATAAGATCACAAAAGAAACAACCCCAGTACCCACCGTCTGCCCCATCCTTCTTGGTTTCACAGCCTGAATCTCTTTCCCTCTGAGACCTCTGCGAATCAAGAGCCATACCTGGGGATGTCAGCCCAGGAAGCGGCCCTCACCTTGTCCGTGTGTGCAGAGAACTGGGACCTCTTAGACTCCCACAGCGAGCGAGGCACTTGATCTTGGTGTGAGTGCTGAACTTGGTTCTTGGCTACAGTCTGCCTTTGGTCCTCCAAATGCTATCCTCCTAGCTCAGGTCACTCCTGCCCAGGGCACATTTGGGATGATGGGATGCCTGAGTCCCATTCCTGGTCGTTCAGTAAGTGCCTTTTGCATTTGCTCAATGAGGAAGGTTGAAGTAGGAAATGGCAACCCACCCCAGTATTCTTGCCTGGGAAATCCCAAGATGGGCTACAGTCCATGGGGTCGCAAAGAGTCAGGCACGACTGAGCAGGCACGCACTACTACTAATGAGGAGGGTAAGTACTTTCTGCTGAGACTGGAGCAGGAGAAAAGCTTTCCTCTCCCATCTTTTTCATCAGTCAGAGACACAGAACAAAGAGCCCTGACTTAAAAGTTCTTTTCTCTTTTCTACTACTTACCAACTGGCAAATTCAGTAGTCCATTTGCAAAAATGTCAGTTTAGTGAGCTTAACCTTGTTTATTGGATGACATGTAGACCAAGACTCATGGTGACACAGAACCTCCTATGAATCCGATGGACTTAAGTTAAAATCCCCAACTCTTACACTCACTAGTTCTGAAAATGTCCCTTAAAGTTTTCATTTCATCAAAGCATATTGCATCATGGATATAAATATTTAATGTATAGTGCTGGTATATAGTACATGCTCAATAAAGGGCAGTTTAGAAAATCCTCTATAAACCATCTTGATACACATCAGTGTAAAAAAATACATATATGCCCTGCCTTACATTGTTAATAAGAGCCCTTTCAAATCTTCCTGGGGTCATTTGCTGTTGTTCAGACCAAACACAGCATATTATAAATTCCCTGGGTTCCCTCTGAGAGAGCCCCAAACAGAAGACAGAGCTGCAGGGGACAGAGGAACTGGGCAGACAGACAGCATTTCTGCTCCTGAGGTCTGTTAGGCAATAGGAAAACACCCTTTGGGGCTGATTGCTGACAAAAAGCCCCTCCTGTTCCAAACTGGAGGCAGACTGGAGCAGAGGGAGGAAGCAAGCCAGCTTTTTGGTTTAGCTTGGGCCCAGATGGCTCACAGGATGGAGGCGGGGGCCCAGAGCTGAGCGCTCCTTTCCCCACCACCAGCGATCTGTGCGGGAAGCCATCAGAATGGGCGGTCACCCTACTGGCCAAAGTCCCGCAGGGCTTGGAGGGTGACAAAGGTGGCACAGAGTTCTCATTTTCAGGGTGGTCTCTGACGGGAACAGAGCATCCAGGGAAAGTGTTGACGATAGAACATTAAAACAGAAACACATTTTCGGGGCTGGGATTTCCAATTTGGGGTCCAAACCCCCACCCAGTATGTAAGCCTGAAACACAGAGAGAATGCATGCTCTTTGGGATTCGAATTGCAAAGGTCTCCTCCCTGCTTTCTTCTGGAAACACAAAAGAGAGTTAAGCTCTGGGCTCCAGGATGGAGCTGGAGAAAGAATGATCCATTTCTTTCCGAGCAGAGAAGATGGTGTCCAGAGGATTTGTAGGAAAATGCCCTTTGCCTGAAGTCCCCCCTGCCGCCCCAGCAACCAGGCTAGGCTAAACTGATTAAAGTTCTATTCAGAATTGCAATAAACCCAGAAGATACGCTGGGGCCACTGATGGGCCTCAAGATTAGCCACTAAACTGATCGCTCTCTCTGGGATCGTGGCTGCTGTATTTTTGGAAACTGGGCACTTAGAGAAAAAAATTTCTGTTTTCTCATGGCTCTGCGTAAGGACCTCATTAATTTCCCAAAGTCTCCGCAGAAGAACAATTGCTCTAATTCCATCTGGCAAGGTTCTAAAGCTTGAAAATTTCTCCTAGAATATAAAATATATGGAAAACGAATAGACACGCTTGTATATGACCTCGGTAATAGATGACCCAGTATGCATAATAGACTACGCCCTGTATGCAAACACGCACATATGTGTACATAAATATTTTTTTTCCTTGCCTTCTTGCCCTTATCCTGGAATTCTTAGCAATTTGGCCTGTCCCTGCTTATTAATGATGTTTCCAGAGCAGAGCTCATTGGTGCATTTTCGGCAATGGGTTGATTAATAGGGGGGCACTGGGGAGCTCTTTGGGAGCCTGGGCATTGCTGGCTTGTTGACCTTGATGCTCAGGGGATAGTCTCGCTTCCAACCATGGAATCTCAGTTAGCATCATAAATTGTGGAGCCACTGGTTTTATGGCCCTTCTGCCTCCTGCTGGGAATGTTGTTTCTCTTTAATAACTGGCCAAGCAACAGCAATGAACCACTTCCCCTCCTCCCTCCATGTCTTGCCCCATCATCCCCTCCCTTCCCCCACCTCCACTCTCCATCTCAGCCCTGGTCACACACACAGACACGCACATGTGCTCACAGGATCACACACATTCATAGACATCTTGCATATCCATATCACTACCCCCCCTTTTTTTTTTCCAGTTTCAGGTTTTAGTAAGGAGACAATTCACTGCCCCGCCCCCCACCCCTGCTCCACACACCCCTACTTCCTTGGCACAGTTAAATCGGGCAGGAATTTTCAAAAGGCATTTTTTTAAACATCAAAGAGAAACAGAAAGTAACCAATCGTAGAAAATATTGAGAGCATAAAAATAGTCTTGTTTTCAAAATAGAGGTTGCTGGAATCTCAGTGGAAAGAGAAAAGAGATGGTCTGCCTTCTGGGTGCTGCTCTCTGAGCAGAGGTAACTCCTTTGCTTCCCCATTTACCCCTCCTTTTGGCCTCAGGGAGCCATCCCACTCCCTGGGTCTCAGGGGCTAATCTCCATATGCGCTAACCCTGGAGCCAGACCGCTGGGAAGATTCACTTCCCTGCCTGGAATCGGTGCCTTTCCCTCCCCACTTTAGTTCAGTCAGTCCCACTCCTTGTGACCCCATGGGCTGCAGCACGCGATGCCTCCCTGTCCATCACCAACTCCTGGAGCTTGCTCAAAACTCATGTCCCTTGAGTGGGTGATGCCATCCAGCCATCTCATCCTCTGCCATCCCCTTCTCCAGCCTTCAATCTCTCCCGGCATCAGGGTCTTTCCCACTGAGTCAGTTCTTTGCATCAGGTGGCCAAAGTATTGGAGTTTCAGCTTCAGCATCAGTCCTTCCAATGAACATTCAGGACTGATTTCCCCTTCTAGATCCACCCCATCCCCGCACCTAGAGAGCTCAAATGGGCCTTTTCAGGTGGTTCAGTGGTAAAGAATTCACCTGCCAATGCAGGAGACACAGGAGACACAGGTTCAATCCCTGGATCAGGAAGATCCCTTGGAGAAGGAAATGGCTACCCGCTCTAGTATTCTTGCCTGGAGAATCCCCATGGAGAGGAGCCTGGTGGGCTACAGTCCATGGGGTCACAGAGAGCTGGACACAACTGAGCACACACTCACGCAGAGAGCTCCAAGTTCTTCAGATCTCTGCTCAGCTGTCACTTTTTTGGGGAGATCCTCAGGGATCTTCCTGTCTATCAAACCCCTCTCTACATCCAAGTGGATAGTCAATCCTAGGTGTCCACAAGGACACTGTGGGGATTCCAAAATTCAGGGATATTTAAGTCCTTGATACAAAATGGCATAAAATCTGCATTTCACCCATATACAAACTTCTGTACACTTTAAATCATCTCTAGCTTAGACTTTACATACAATCTAAATGCTATGCAAATAGTGGCTGGCAATAGAGCATATCCAAGTTTTGCTTTTTGGAAGCATCTCGAATTTTTTTTCAACAATTGATCCCCACTTGGCTAAATCTGGGGATGTGGAACCCACAGATAAGGAGGGTGGGCTGTACTACTTTCTTATCCGCTTTCACAGCAACCATCATCACAGTTGTAAATATGTGTTTATTTATGCCCAGTATTAGGTTCGTGTCTGTCTCCAGGGCTGGAATGTAAACCTCTTCAGTGCAGGGATCCCACATCTGAGTGTATCATCCCTCAATCTTCAGCATCTATCCCGATGCCAGGAACGTAGTCCATAAGAAGTAAATGTTTATTGATTGAATAAACAACCTTTCTGCCTTGCATTACACACATAGGAGAGGCTTCCCAAACCTAGCCCAACTCAAATGTCTAGAACAATGCACTGTTTCCCTTATTGCGGTGGATATTGTTGGTGTCCTGTTCAGGTCCTTTTTTTACTGAGCTGGGCCATCTGTCTCTCAGCAACACAGATGTCAGTGACTCACAGCTAGACACTTCTCCAGAGAATTACTCCCAAGATCAGGAGCCATCTCACCCAGAAAAGTCTGGAAAGCTACACCCCACCCAGAAGGTGGTCAGTAGCCAATGGCCAGTTAATATGAGAGTGGAAAATTCTGGCCCCTTAGTCTTAGGATGGGAACTCTGAGGTGCCTTTCAGCCTGCAGAGCTGTCTATGGGATCAGTCTGAGGCTGAAACTACCGCTTAGTATGGTTTCTTCCCTATGCCCAGCTTCTCTCACCTCTTTTTACAGGTTTTACTTGGGAGCACACCCTTAAGAACTTATTTGTGTATGAATGTCTATCTCAGGAACTGTTTCTAGAGGACCTAAACTAAAGCACCTTCAAAATTCAGAGCCCGTGGGATGATAGTAAACTAGCTTTCTGGAAATAAAAACAAACCAACAACTCCGATTTGTGGAATCTGCCAACTGCTGTGGTGTAAATAGCTTCCTCATGGCCGATTTCAAGCTACCAATATGTCATGGAACGTGAAATTAGAAAGAGATGTGCACAATTGGCCTATGGGAGTCAGTACAAGCCATATATGGCACACCAGAGCTCACAATATGCATGCAATAAAAGCTGTCCACAATACTGATATTATTAGTAACATCATTTGGAGTGTCAACTAAAGCATCATTCTGAATACATTTATCTCAGTTCTCATGGTATTTCTACGAAGTTTGTAGTATCATCCCATTTTACAGATGTAGCGAATGTGGCTCATAGAATGACATGATTTATCTAAGGTCTCACTGTTAATAAAAGCTACAGCTGAGGTTCAGACTCAGACCCGACTCTAGAATCTTAACGCATGACCGTATTTGATGTCATCTACCATTGGTGTTGCTGTTCAGTCACTCAGTCTTGTCCGACTCTTTGGGATCCCGTGAACTGCAGTGTGCCAGGTTTTCCTTGTCCATCGCTATATCCTGGAGTTTGCTCAGACTCATGTACTAAAAGGTAATACATGCTCTCTTCATGTGTATAGACTTTTATAGTTGGCATAGCACCTTTTTTCCACATAGCGCCTTTTTTTCCTTTTTTGCAATCCTTAGCATATCTGATCATTTCAATAATGTAAGCTACTCAGGGTAAAAACAGCAGTTGTCCAGCCAGAACACTGAGGCTTCCTGTGATTTGTCCAGGGTTCTGGGAAGCAGACTTGGAGCTGTAGATCGGACTCGTCATGGTCCACGTGTCTTTCCAGAAGACCCTGTTTCTTTCCTCTCCAGAATCTATACTCTCAGTGGCACCCTCCCTATTTTCCGCATGTGAAATCTAATCCAGTGTATCCAGAGAAGGCTGGAATTCAAGGGATTGTAAGGAATATCATGCCTCCATTCTTCAGCAGAATGAACACCCGTATTTATCCATCTATAATGGAAACTCAAGTAAAGAAGACATGATTTCTAAGGGTTTGGGGTTAAACAAATGTAGTTTAGCTTAGCATACAAAGACCAAGCCCCTGCCAGGAACTCTAGGGAATTTCTGAGATGTTGGTCTGATGCAAAACACTTAACGTAGAACATGGCCCATGCCAGGTAATTGATTTATCTAAGTCCCTTGTCCTTCTTTCCTCCCAACCCGTAAGCAGATCCTGCTAAAGAGTGATGAGACATTTAAGCTATAGTAACATCTGCACTTAGGCCATCCAGACCGAGGGGTGTTTGGTTCACCCCTCAACGCCATCTTGTGGGCAATGGAAACTTGGCCAGGGTTTGGGGAAACCAGCCCAGCCATTGTGTGGTCGAAACTGAATAACCTACATGGCTCTGGAAGGAAATCCAGAGAACATCTCAAAATGCAGAAGCAGAGTTTAGGAATCAAGAGTAATGGAGTCAATGGACCTAGAGACCATCGTACAGAGTGAAGTAAGTCAGAAAGAGAAAAACAGATATGATGTTATATCACTTATATGTAGAATCTAGAAAAGTGGTATAGGTGAAATTATTTGCAAAGCAGAAATAGAGACAGAATAGAGGACAAATGTATGGATACCAAAGAGGAAAGGAGTGGTGGTGGGATGAATTGGGAGATTGGGATTAACGTATATACACCATTTTTTGATACTATGAATATAATAGATAGCTAATAAGAACCTACTGTATATGTGTAGGGAGCTCAACACAAAACTCTGTAGTGACCTGAATGGGAAGGAAATTCAAAAAGGAGGGATATAAGTATATGTATAGCTGACTCACTTTGCTGTACAACAGAAACTAACGCAACATTTTAAAACAAATATACTCCAATAAAAATTAATTAAAAAATGGAGCATCGTGAGATGATTCAGGGATGATCTCCTTCGAAGATCACCATTATCATTCCTATCATTTGATAATCTGATGAACACCATCTGTTCATTTTCTGTTCTGGGGGCCAGAGGGAACTATACAGGCTTTTCCATACACTGCTTTACTTATAATTTCAGGCTAAACTCAGCCACAGACTTGGTCATTAAGAACTTCAGATTCCTTTGGCATTAGCTGAGTACTTGCTGGTTGCCTGGCATTGTGCTAGGTCAGTGGTAGATTCAGATAAAGTTCATGCTCTCAAAACACTTGCACTGTTTAAAGGCAGGAAACCATGAACTTGATAGACTGTAGCCCACAACCTGAATTAAGCAGGGCCACACACAAGGGGCCCTTTAATTCAAGGGCTGTGGACCATCCGTAGTGGGAGAAAACATTCTTGCCTGGAGGTGGAGAGATTTATTCATCACCTGAGATCTGTAAGGATACCCAGTTCATAGGCCATCTGGGTGAACTTAGCATATGGTGGCAAAGCCTCAACTTTATACTTTTTGTGTGTCTAAACTATTCAAGTCAGCTTAAACCCAAGCTTCCTCCTCATCTCGGCTTGCCTTGGATGCAGCAGAGACAGGCAGAGCTGTAGCTGGATTTTGCAGAAATCCTTCAAAGAATCAAGCAAACTGGCAGACATACATACACACATACATATATGTGTGTATGCCTATCTATATTTTGCAGTGGTCATTATCATATCTGGGTTTCCCTGGTGGCTCAGATGGTAAAGAATCTGCCTGCAATGTGGGAGACTTGGGTTCGATCCCTAGTTCAGGAAGATCCCTGGAGAAGGGAATGGCTACCCACTCCAATATTCTTGCCTGGAGAATTCTATGGACAGAGGAGCCTGGCGGGCTACAGTCCATGGGGTTGCAAAGAGTAGGACATGACTGAGCGACTAATACTAACCATATCCACTCTGCTGATAAAACTAAAGGCTAAGAGAGTTTGAAAAAGTCAGAGTCATATGGTGGGGAGGGTGGTGGTTTGACTTCAAATTCCCAATTTTTTCCACCACACAAGCCTGGGAAGGTAGGAAAAACATCTCAGTGCGGATGCAAGTTGAAGATCAATGTCCCTGCCCTCAAATAACTCGGAGTCAAACAAAGAGGTTCTTAACCTTTAAGGGGGAAGGCCCTGATGTGGAAATAATTATGTAACTTTGAGAATCGCCCCAGAAAAATACTGGAAATCTTGCATGCAGTTTTAGAGGAACACTTGGACTCCACCCACCATTCCCGATCCTCAGCTAAGGCTCTGGGCTCAAAAATACCCTAAAAGCAGTTTCCTTAGTAATTCCAAGGTGCTCACGTCCTGTAAAAGGAAATGGCTCCCAGGACTCTGTTGGAATCGGCATGAAAAGAATTAAGTGCCAGCTGCAGAATTTGTTCCGTGTTGGCTGCTGCCTCAGTGCTGAGAAGGATGCTGTGAGGACAATTCATCAGAAAGACTCAGGCCATTCAGCCAGGTTCAGGGCCAACTTCCCAGTGACCACGAAGCAGAACAGTTACCGGGAAGGGCTGTGGGTCCATTTCATGTCAAAGCAAACCTCTAGGAGCTTTGCTGGGCAAGTTTGGAGATGGGCACAATTCCCTTCGAAGGATAAATCTGTTTGGGAAGCATGGGTGAAATCCCACATCATGTAGAGAATTTCCTTATTTGTTTTCAGTCTAAATCAGAAAGATATTTCTTGGAATTGACAGAGTGGATTATATATATAAATATGTGTGTGTGCACGTGTGTATTTAGAGTTGTGTTATAGGGATTTTCAGGGTGTTGGTATGTTCTGTTTCTGAATCTGAGTACTAGTTATATGAACGTATTCGGCTTGTGAAAATGCAGCGAGCTATATACTTAAGTATGTATTAGTATACTATTCTTTCTATTCATTTATTATACTTCAGTATATCTATGCTGTGTGCATATTTATATACATACATATTTAAGTGTTTTTTAAAAGAATGGAGCAAGTGAGCTAAAGCTTGAAACTTTCTGGGGGAAATAACGCAGTTATCTAGCATAATTTAAACGTTTAAAGTCACAGTCAGCCAAATGTCAGCCATAGTAATTTGAAGATTCTGCGAGCAAGGACTGGGACAGTGTGACACGTGTGAGCACGGAGATGCAGCGGGGTCTGGTGACTGCTTTCCAGTCCATCCTACAGCAGGATGCTGGGATCTCGCTGGGGCCCTGAGTGACGCCCTCCCCTGCCCCTCGCTGGGGCCCTGCCTCCTTGCTCCTCACCAACCTGCTGAGTCCCGGCTGATATGAGCTACAAGGTCAGATCCATTCATCCTGACCTGAGCCATCTTGCAGGCCCACTGGGAATCTTGTGGAATGTGGAAGGAAGCTGCTGCCAGGTTCTTGGCGTCATTCGCATGGGGTCTGCCGGTCTCACCATCCCTTGGCTTTCTGATGGGCTCCATTCATTCACAGGTGCACCAATGTCTGGTTAGAGCCTGCCCCGCCCTCCTCTTGACCTTCGCTGTCTGGCAAGGGGCTGGACCCGGCTCCTTCCACCCACCCTGGTCTGGTTGCCCCAAGTTTCACTTCCTTTGCATACGAGCTGGACTTGAAACACGAAGTGTAAGCTGGACACCCAACCCAGTGGCTTTCGTGCCTGGAGCCCTCAGTCTCCTCCTCCCCAAGGCTCCAGCTCGTATGCATGCCTTGTTCAGCTCACCCACCAGCACCATTCCATCCCTTCTCCCCTCCCTGACAGCTCCTGCTGTTTTGGCATCGGAGTTACGACATCCTGTGTCTCTACGCTTTAGGGAAGCTACTGACTTGGGAAATAAGAAGGTCTGCCTGAACCTCAGGAGAAAGAGAACCCGAGCTGACTAAGAACCAGACCTGAGCTCCTAAGTCAGCAGCAGTAATATGTGAACCTGAGAGGCAGCAGGAGCCCTGGACCACTGGACAGAGGAAACGCGAGCCCCAGGCAAGGGAGCAGGTGCAGCGGGCTTCCCCGGGGCCAGCCCCCTGGAGACGCAGCCTGGTTGCTTTGTCTGTTGGGGGTTGCTGGGGAGGGTGGGACACAATGACATGTAGTGATGTGTGTCTCTGCCTTTCACCCTCCGTCACTACAAGCACCCGAGTCCCTTTTACATTTCTTCACTTCTTTATTCATTTTCCGAAGGATTTAACCAAGTCAGTTCTCCATATGTCTTGGATCATGCCACCCCAGAATGCCCCACAAAGACCCCGCCGAGCATAATTTCTGCAAATAGATCTCAGAAGACACAATTCTCCAAGGCCAGGGTCAGGTGAAGGCCAAGGCCAGGGTGAGAGAACGCCAAGTATGTTGCAGGATGTCAATAAATCCTCAAGACCTGCGGTACGATTTAGCCTCTCTGAACTGGTTTCCTCCTCATCTGTGAAGGGTGATAATGATCTGCCTGATTCTCAGTGGAGAGGCCCAGGCAAGGCCCAGGGAGAGAGCCCTTAGTGAACTGTTAATTTGTTCTGAGCAGAACGTGAGCAGCTTTGAGGAAATGAGAGGCCGCTGGATGGAAGAAGTCTTGTGATACGGGAAGTGTCTCCAAGTGGAGTTTTTAAAAGTGCTCTCAACGTGTATGCAACCAGACCTGCGTGACCATCTCAGCTGCTGAGAGGTGTCTGCTGTTCCCTTGTGAGGGGATTTTCTCCCATCCTTCTCCAGTTTCTCTCTATTCCTTGCAGAATCCTGGGTCTCTCACTTTTCTGATGTTTTTCTCAGTCTGCATCGTTTTTCTCCCCCTCTCCGAATCTGAAACAGTGTAGAGTTATCAAGAGTCCCATTCTTCATCTTCCATTGCTTCTCCCTCCGTTTGCTCAGTAAGTGATCTCACTTGCCCTGAATCAACTCTTGAGAGCCCCTAGATCCATAATACACCCTCTTTCTGCTCCCACTTCCAAACCCAAGTACTTTCCTGTCAAGGAACCTCTTCTGCTACCCTCCAGGGCTCCTGACTGACCATGTGAACTTCCCTCACCAAACTGTCCTTCCCTTTAATCTTCTGTATTTGAGGGGGCACCCCCACTGGATTGGCTGGCTGAAAAAATAAGCATCCCTGAGAACATCAACCACATTTGTCTCTTTTCACTGTGGAATCTCAGTGCCTGGCACATGAGAAAGGCTCAGCAAATCATTTTTTTTTTCCCCTTTTAATATATAAAGATTTCATTATCTCTCTCTGCCTCATTCTCCATTAAATAATAATCAAATAACAAAATTATACAAATTAGGCAGATAGAAATTGGCTTAGTGCATAACTCAAAGCTGCATGCATAGTCTCTGGGTGTTGGGTTCTGTTAGCATTTCATATATTTATGTTATGCACATATCAGTATATGATAGAAATGTGCACAGACATATTTAGATATGTATATGCACATATATATACACACCTGTGTACCTAGGTATGTCTGTATGTATATGTATGCTGTGTATATATGTGATACAGATACATGTATATGAATATATGCATGATTTAAATGGGGCTTTAGTGGCTCAGATGGTAAAGAATCTGCCTGCAATGCAGGAGACCTGGGTTCACTCTATGGGTCAGAAAGATCGTTTGGAGGAGGGAATGGTAATGCACTCCATTATTTTTGCCTGGGAAATCTCATGGACAGAGGAGCCTGGTGGGCTACAATCCACGGGGTTGCAAAGAGTCGGACAAGACTTAGTGACAAACATGCACACACCTGATTTAAATAATATACATAATTATATATGTGTAATCCTTAGATGTGTAATTTACCCATTTTGCAGATGAATAAACTGATAACAAATAAATGGCAGAACTGCATCCATGTTTCATTTCCAAGTGATTTACAGATACTAGTTCATTTAATTCTTATAACAATCTTATAAAAAGTATGGGAGGCTACCACTTCCCCACTTTATAGTTGGAGAAGCTGAAGTTGAGTGAGGTTTAAAGCCTGGCTCAAGGTAACACCTAGCAATGGTGAAGAAGGAAACGAGATGCTGCTGGGTGGAAGGGGCCTTGTGAGACAGAAAGTGTTTCCAAGTCGAGAGTAGCACATGATTCCTGTCTGCACAGCCCCGATCTGGAGTCTTTGCGCTGCTGCCTTGCGAAGGTTGATGTCTATATTCTAACTACTTGACACCTCCAGGTCCACCCAAGGGCCAGTCCTCTGCATATTACTTCAGAGTATTTCTAGTTCCTAGCTGTTCTTTTTCTCCCCAGTGTCATGGAGAGTTCATTCAGCACAAATCAGCGCTTTCTGTTGAACAGGGAATAAGTGGGTAAAAAAAGGAAATGAAGAGATTCAAGTTCACTTTAGCTTCAACTCCCTCACTGGGACCGTTTCCTCCACTTTCACTTTTTATAAAAGGCGTTCTTTCTCCTGCTTAATGTTTTCTGTAGTTCAGCGTCTCTTTCCGAAGATAAGCCTCCTCATTCCTTCAGGTCCTCGCATCCATTACCATTTTTCCTTCAAACAGCTGATTGGAAAGGATTTGTTTGCTTCGTACAGGTCATTTCTGTCTGGTGGTAAGGCCAAGTGTTTTATCCCATGGGAATGCATCTTCATTTTTATAATGGAAGTCCACGGGAGTTAATAAAGGGAATGGAAAAAGCCCACTGCTGCCAACTGCTTAAGTACGTATCCATTCCATCCTGAGCCCACCTGTCCTCACCACGTGCCTCTTGGGGAATCCGAGGAGCAGTTGGATGGACAGTACAGGAGACAGTGTTTATGTGACTGCTTGGCTGGAGGCTATCACGATCCTGGGGAAACTGAAGTGCTTACGGAATCTATCACAGACCCCTGGGATACATCACTGCGAAGGGGGTCACTGGTGATCTTGGAATGTAGACCCTCAGTCTTCCTCTTAAACTCACCTCAAAACACTTGTAAGGTTGGAATTCACTTTCCAGGTTTTTTTTTTTTTTTTTTTTCTGTCCAAACCAATTCACAGCCACCGCTGTGCGCTGGAGCCAAATTCTTCAACACATGTTTCGGAACGTCCGCCGAAGATAAGTGTGAGAAGAGAGGCAGAGAGGCAGGGGAGATACGACCCTGTGTAGAGCCAGATGCCCTGGGCATTTAGTTCTAGTAGTGAGGAATTAGAAGTCACTTAGTTTATCCATGGCTTCATATCCTCATCTGGAAAGAGTGAGGGATAACGAAACCTTTCTCTGGGACTTCAGGGAGAATGAAATCAGATCTTTTTATTTTGTTAAATATTTATTTTTATTTATTTATTTGGCTGCACCGGCTTTACTTGCGTCACATGGGATCTTCCATCTTCATTGCAGTGACTTTTTTTTTCTTTTAGTTGTGGCCTGTGGGATCTTTAGTTGTGGCATGGAAATCTTAGTTGAGGCATGTAGGATCTTGTTCCCTGATCAGGCTTTCGAAGCAGTGAGCTCCCTGCTTGGCAGAAGGTAATTGCTTATTGGGTGTTACCTGGGATGATGATGGTAGCCATGGTGATAACAACGATGATGATGATGTTGATGGTGGTAGCAGGATGCTGTGTTGGGGAAGATAAAAGGCTAACTCAGATATGGTTCCCCTCATCTTTTTTTCTGAGACATTCACAGACCAGTTGGAGCTATAGACATGCTATCATAGAGTCATACGTGAGACAGGTATAAATAACACGTACAGCAGTTTGGCTAACAGAAAGCATTCCCGCCTAAGGTTCTTCATACAAGTGCTAATATCTAAGTTGGGACCTTGAAACATGTAGGCTTTGAGGGTGTGGGGACAGACTGGTAGAACCAATGCTGTTGAAACCGAATCAAATCTGGCAATAACCCCTGAAAAGCTGAGATATTTTCACGTTGTCTTTGCTGCATATTCTGCCATGAAAAATTGTGATTAGAATTTTACATTCATATAGCACATTTATTTTTAGAGGCTCCAGTGATATTATTAAAAACTAAACCCTTCAATTTTAATGTTGGTCTGTCTTACAAAAAAACGTGCACCTTTTCTTCCAGTGAGCTCTCTCACTTGTATGAGAGTTAGTGGGATGTTTGGACTAACTGTAAAATCTA
Source organism: Cephalophus harveyi (assembly GCA_006410635.1). NCBI lineage: Eukaryota > Metazoa > Chordata > Mammalia > Artiodactyla > Bovidae > Cephalophus > Cephalophus harveyi. Next base: position 175,225 of record SJYT01038256.1, on the reverse strand, counting down.
AAATGATTCAGATATTAAAAATAAATTTTAAGAAGTCTTTCAAAAGTAAAGTGTGTTGAAAGAGCCCTGGTAATAAAGCAACACCAATTATGCTCAGAATTGCCAGGGAGTTGGAGAGAAAAACATTTCAGGAAAAAATGTTGAAACGAAGGGTATGTTAAATATGCCACCAGAAAATCCTTAGACGATCATCTGCTTCAGAGGCACACAGCTGAGTCTCCTGGAATACAGCCCAAGCAGTGGCAGAGAATATCCATTGAGAAGTGTGCAAAAGACACTTCTCAGAGTCCAGTGCTGCACTATGGACCCTGGATTATCAGAGTTCTATACTAGTAAGGCACTGTGGGGCTTCCCTTGTGGCTCAGCTGGTAAAGAATCCACCTGCAATGCGGGAGACCTGGGTTTGATCCCTGGGTTGGGAAGATCCCCTGGTGAAGGGAAATGCTACCCACTCCAGTATCCTGGCCTAGAGAATTCCATGGACTGTATAGTCCATGTGGGCTATGACGTGGTGATCACACCCCATTATTATACTTGATGTCCTCTTTCGGGGAGTATTGTCAAAATCCTTTCTTCCTATTGGTGAAAAGCAGACTGCTGGTTGGGGATACACTAGCATCTTGAGTTTTAACATCATTAATTGTGCAGGAGAACTTAATCCTAAGAGCCCAGGACAGGGAAACATGATGATTATACTGTTGAAAATAGCCCCTCTATAAAGTCCCTCAGTAATGTCCACCTATGATGCATCTTACCACCCTGTTTGGTTTTGATTAATTGTTTTTCCTCAGTGAAAGGGCTTAGTTTGAGGGGTTGATTGTTTCGTACCCCTCTCCTCCGTAGACTATAGCTTTCGGTGTCTTTAACACTTGTAGAGTGTTGATGCATCTCTTATCTTGTGTGTGCTCAGTTGTGTTTGATTCTTTGTGACTCCATGGACTATAGCCTGCCAGGCTCCTCTGTGAAATTTCCAAGGCAAGAATAAGGAGCAGGTTGCCATTTCCTAATCCAGGGGATCTTCCCGACCCAGGGATCGAACCCCCTTCTCTTGCATCTCCTGCATTAGGAGGCAGATTCTTTACCATTGTGCACTTGGGAAGCCCAACAAAAACTGGATGAATGGATGGATCCATAGTGTGCAAGCATGTTGAGCCACTTTAGTCGTGTCTGACTCTTTGAGACCCTATGGACTGTAGCCTACCAGGCTCTTCTGTCCATGGGATTCTCCAGGCAAGAATACTGGAGTGGGTTGCCATGCCCTCCTCCAGGGGATCTTCCTGACCCAGGGATCGAACCTGGGTTTCCTGCATTGCAGGCAGATTCTTTACTGCTGAGCTACCTGGGATGCTTATACAAATGCGTTACTCATTTAAGTCGCTTCCTATTTAGGGCCATGATGAATAATGCTGCTATACAGTCTTATACATGATTTTGGGTGCACCCATATACACACAGATGTTGGGCATATATCTGGGAATGTAATTACTGGGTCACAGGACCTGAAGATGTTAAGTTTAGTGGATATAGCCAAAAAGATTTGCAAAGTGGTTTTATCAGTTGTTACTTTCAGTAATGGTAGTGTATGAGAGTTTTGGTTACTCTCATCACTTATTATTATTATTTCTATATTTTCCACTTCATTGCAGTAGCTCTTTAGCTCCTCTGTCCACATACAGTCTCATGCCCTGTTACAGGCAATACCTTCTTCTTCTGGTCTCAGGAGGGACTTGAAGTCAATATCTGGTAGAGATTGTTTTAGCAACTTACTAAGACTGAAGCAAGGTTGCACATTCAATATTGGAGTGGGTTGCCATGCCCTCCTCCAGGGGATCTTCCTGACCCGGGGATCAAACCCGCGTCTCTTACATCTCCTGCACTAGCAGGCAAATTCTTTACCTCTAGCATCACCTGGGAAATGTTATGCTGGGGAATGCCACTTATTGTGTCAGATGGTATAAAATGTGCTAAAAATATAAAATACAGGATGACGCTTGGTAAAACTGGAAAGAAGAGGATCGGGATGGGATTAAGAAGAGATTATAGGAAAGAAGGTTTGAATAGCAGGACTTTCTAAACAGGGAGAACTAGTCCTAAAACAAGACTAGTTCCAGGCCTTGTTATAGTGCTTGCATGTTTTATAGAATTTAATTTTCATAATAATTCTATTAGAAATAACTTTCCATTTACAGATGGTGAAGCTGAGCACAGAGAGGTTGCGTAAACTTCCTCAAGGATTGAATCCTAAATGTCTGGTTTTTCTCAATGTCTAAATCATCTTGCACACTGCCTCTAAACTACTTGTATTTTGGGACTTCCCTGGTGGTCCAGTGGTTAAGACTCTGCGCTTTCATTGCAGCAGGCAAGCATTTGATCCCTGGTTGAGGAACTAAGGTACCACATGCTGCAAAGCATGGTCAAATAAATAAATAATAAACCCTCTTTAAGAAGAAAAATAAAAAGAATACTTTAAATAAATAACTTCTATTTCACCCAATAATCCAGGAACATAGAGCAAGCATCAACCCAGTTTACTAGGCGAGAAGTTCAGCACTCACAGACTTGTGTAACTTACCCATGATCATAGCAACTGAGTGAAGGAGCCAGTGTTCTTTGAATCCAGTCTTCTTTCCATTACTCCACACTGCAGCTGCGCTTTGAAGGGGGAGTGTAGTTCCATAAATGAATCTCGTAACTCCTTCATTGGCCATTGAAGAAGCAACAGGACTGGTCTTGATCAGCACTGAGGCCAGAGCAGAAACAAATTAGGAATCTAACCATGGGCCTGGAGCTGGGCCCCCTACTCGAGTCTCCTCTCCCCTGCTGGGATCCTCAATGTTTCCCAGGGTCTGACCACTGCAGGCATTGTGCCAAGCAAAGCCAAAGGTTGAATCTCTAAGATGCCTTCTCTGGGGAAGGCCCTTTCAAAACAAATCCAAATCATTTTGTTGGAGACAACCCCAGGAGAGATGAAGGTTGTGTTATGGTTCCCATCAGGCTGGGTGCCTGTTTTGAACTTGGCAACGGCATTGTCACACAACAGACACACATTTGAAAAATCATGATTTACAGCCATTGTCACTCGAAGAAAAACAAGTTTTGGATTTGAAGAATTTGTCATTGTCTGAAACTGATTTGAGTAATAACTCAGATGATTCTAGCAAGAAAATTTAGCATGACTACAAATGTATGCTCAACTTTGCTGTATTTGTCATTATAGGAATAGTTTTCTTTGATTATTCATGAAGTGAAGTGAAAGTCACTCAGTTGTGTCCAACTCTTTGCGACCCAATGGACTATACAGTCTTTGGAATTCTCCAGGCCAGAATACTGGTGTGGGTAGCCTTTCCCTTCTCCAGGGTATCTTCCCAACCCAGGGATCAAACCCAGATCTCCTGCACGGCAGGCAGATTCTTTACCAACTGAGCTATCAGGGAAGCCCCGATTATTCATGAGGTTTAACATTTCCTCATCTTTGTTTGATGGTCATAGTTCATATTCAGTGATTAGCCTTTTTTTTTTGCTATCTTTGTCTTTTTATGTATTAGTGTGTTGTGTTTTTCTCATTGATTTAGAAGGCTACTTAGTAAATTAAGTATTCCATTGTGGAATATTATGTACCCAATAGAATAATGTTAAAGGGATTTTGAATGATGTTACGCACCCCATCACTTCATGGGAAATAGATGGGGAAATAGTTGAAACAGTGGCTGACTTTATTTTGGGGGGCTCCAAAATCACTGCAGATGGTGATTGCAGCCATGGAATTAGAAGACGCTTACTCCTTGGAAGAAAGGTTATGTCCAACCTGGATAATATTTTCAAAAGCAGAGACATTACTTTGCCGACTAAGGTCCGTCTAGTCAAGGCTATGGTTTTTCCAGTAGTCATGTATGGATGTGAGAGTTGGACTGTGAAGAAGGCTGAGTGCTGAAGAATTGATGCTTTTGAACTGTGGTGTTGGAGAAGACTCTTGAGAGTCCCTTGGACTACAAGGAGATCCAACCAGTCCATTCTGAAGGAGATCAACCCTGGGATTTCTTTGGAAGGAATGATGCTGAGGCTGAAACTCCAGTACTTTGGCCACCTCATGCGAAGAGTTGACTCATTGGAAAAGACTCTGATGCTGGGAGGGATTGGGGGCAGGAGGAGAAGGGGACGACCGAGGATGAGATGGCTGGATGGTCGTGCTGCGATTCATGGGGTCGCAAAGAGTCGGACACGACTGAGCGACTGAACTGAACTGAACTGAAGCATTATTTATGGTGTTAAGTGAAAAAAGTAATATGGTTAAGCTATATATAAAATGCAATCTTGGTGACATAAAAAGGAAATATGAAAACACACTTTCCCTTCCAAATAAATGAAAGCTTTAGAGAAACATTTATTGAAATATCAAGAGAAGGTTTATTTTGGTTGTTGGGATTATTTGTGATCTTATTTTATTTTATTTCATGTATTTTGGTGTATGAGCTAGTTATCAACTTTTGACCTTCATTGCCCTGCTTGTGACATAGGAATCCCATTCTTTTGTCAGCCAACTCACTGGTGAGAGGTTTCAGTAGAGGGTGCTGGAGAGACACTGGACTGGAAAGGGGCTGTTCCATCTTGGTTCTGTTACTGAGTCTTTGCTTCTCTAGTGGAAGGAGGCCAGGGGACACCCAGTGGCACTCACCACCAGGGGCATGGCATTTTACCATGGGCTGCTTACCCCAGCACCCAAGATGTGCACACTTTGGTGAACTTCTCCACCACCCATTGGGCCAAAGCAGCACCATTGTGAACCCAATGTGGATCTCTGCTCTGAGCTGTTTTCTAGATTCCTTCCTTCCTTGGGTTTCTGCCTCAGCCCTAGAGCTCATGCTGTTTCCTACTCTGCTATTTCTATTGTTCTTGGAATCCTCTTTACTCCACGCTGCAGTTAGTAACATGGAGATATTATTTGGAGAGATATAATTAATAACAAAGAGATATTACTTTGCCAACAAAGGTCCGTCTAGTCAAAGCTGTGGTTTCTCCAGTAGTCATGTTTGGACATGAGAGTTGAACCATAAATAAAGCTGAGCAGTGAAGAATTGATGCTTTTAAACTGTGGTATTGGAGAAGACTCTTGAGAGTCCCTTGGACTACGAGGAGATCAAACCAGTCCATCCTAAAGGAAATCAACCCCAAATATTCATTGGAGGGACTGATGCTGAGGCTGAAGCTTCAATACTTTGGCCACCTGATGTGAAGAGCTGACTCATTGGAAAAGACCCTGAATCTGGGAAAGATTGAAGGCCTGGGGAGAAGGGGATGACAGAGGATGAGATGGTTGGATGGCATCACCAACTCAATGGACATGAGTTTGAGCAAGCTCCTGGAGATGGTGAAGGATGGGTGCTATAGTCCATGGGATCACAGAGAGTGAGACATGACTGAGCAACTGAACAGCAATAGTTAATAATTCTTTGTGTTAAACTTTTCCTGGTCAACTCATTACATAGTTTTTGTCTCCTATTTGGACTCTTAACTCCTGGAATCTACTCCTGGTAAAGATGCTATGAAGATGGCTGAAATGACAACCAAGTATTTGGAGTATTACATAAACTTAGTTGATAAAGCAGCAGCAGGGTTTGACAGGAGTGACTCCAGTTTTACAAGAAGCTCTACTGTGGGTTGGAGAAGGCAATGGCACCCCACTCCAGTACTCTTGCCTGGAAAATCCCATGGACGGAGGAACCTGGTGGGCTGCAGTCCATGGGGTCGCTAAGAGTTGGACACGACTGAGCGACTTCACTTTCACTTTTCACTTTCATGCACTGGAGAAGGAAATGGCAACCCACTCCAGTGTTCTTGCCTGGAGAATCCCAGGGACAGGGGAGCCTGGTGGGCTGCCGTCTATGGGGTCGCACAGAGTCAGACACGACTGAAGCGACTTAGCAGCAGCATCAGCAGCTACTGTGGGTAAAATTCTCTCAAATACCGTTTCATACTACAGTGATATAGTTTGCAAAAGTAAGAGCTGATGTCGTAGAGTCAGACATGACTGAGCGACTGAACTGAACTGAGATTGTAAACTTCATTATTGTCTTATTTTAGGAAATTGTCACAGTCACATTGCCACCTTGATCAATTAACTGTCATCAACATCGAGGCAAGACCCTCTCCATCAAGCGACTACAACTCATTGAAGGTTGTTCAGATTATGGCTAGCAATCGTTAGCAATAAAGTTTTTTTTTAAATTAAGGTGTGTAGATTGTTGTTTTTAGACATAATGCAACTGCTTATTTAAAATTCTGCAGTATAGTGTGATTATAACATTTATACGCACCAGGAAACCAAAAAATTCATGTGACTGGCATTATTGAAATATTTGTTTTATTACAGTGGTCTGGAACCCAACCTGTGACGTTGCTGAAGTATGCCTGTAAATGATAATACTACTTTTTCGTAGACCATTCAGTACTTGTGACAAATTTTGGTGTAGCACTCTCATTGGCTATAATGATAAATAGTACTTTTCTTTTGGTCAGCTTTTGGCATGAAGGCTTCATTTGCTTTATTGAATTTGTAGTTTTCTAATAAGATTTTGTGTCCTGGGAAAATGAATATGCTGTAGAGACTGCCATATGGAAATTTTAAAGCGATCACCTCTAAAACCATCTGGGTTCTGGGATTTGGGGGAAGTAATTTTTCTTCTTTGGTTGTCGGCCTGACCCTTCATCAAGCCACTGATGGAATTACACAGTGACCCAGAGCTATGACGCACTGTCAAGAAACTCAACTCAGATTATGATGGATATCCAAAGAAAATAGCGGAAATCCAACTTTTGTCTGTTGTTCATGGACTCGCCCTTCTCTCTACTGACCATTCTTGAGACAGCTCAGATCAGCAATAATTTTGGGTACTACTATGAAAAAGCCATGAGAGATGTTAAGTCATAAGGCCTGAACTTACCCTCAAGGAGTTAGCTGTCCAATTGATGAAAAAGGAACTACTTCATATTCACCAGGAGCCTAACAGAGTGGTAGAGGCTTTCTGTCTAGCTTCTCATTTAACCCTCTGTCAGTCATGAGAAGTATGGGTCATTGTTTCCTTTTTGTGGAAGAGAAAGCTCAGTTTCAAAGGTAAAGGAACCTGTTCAAAATCATTCAGTTAGCAAATGGCAGAGCTGAGCTGTGGGCTTCCCTGGTAGCTCAGCTGGTAAAGAATCCATCTGTAATGCAGGAGACCTGAGTTGGGAAGATCCCCTGGAGGAGGGCATTGCAACCCACTCCAGTATTCTTGCCTGGAGAATCCACATCGACAGAGGGGCCTGGTGGGCTACAGTCCACGGGTTCGCAAAGAGTCGGACACTAAGCAAAGCACAGAGAAGAGCTGTAAACAGGTCTATTGTCTCCAAATCTCCAGTGGTTTTCCTGAAATATCGTGTTTCCTGAACAAATCATTACCAAGCAACATATCTGTTTAAGTAACTGATGAAGGGCTTAGAAAGCCAGAGGGACATCAGGTGAGCTGGGAGGGGTTCATGGAAGAGACAAAGGGTTGCTCTCCCCTGTCTCCCTGAAGCATTGCTTTCTTGTTCTGCTGATTTGACAGCTCATCAGGTGCTCTTTGGGACACTGCTCATGCTGGTGTCTGGGGTAGTTATTTCCACCTGAGAGCATGGACTAGCTATTTGTGTCTCATCCCTCCACAGTGAGGTCATCAGCATACAAAGGCTTGAACCCAAGTCTTTGGGCTTCAAGTCCTGTGCTCCCTCCATCCAAGGAAACTCAGCCTGAGGGTCAGAATCAGAAGAGGAAGGGACTGGGTCCCTTGGGAATATTGGGGGTTCTTTTCTAGCCATCAGATACTGGGATAATATTACTTTACATCTGAAAAGAAGAAAAAAGAAAAAAAAATGCCTTTACATTTTTAAAGCTAAAGAAAAGATTAACTTTTACTATGTTCTAATTTACTATGTGATCTTAGGCAAGTCATTTCTCTTTCAGGGGCTTTAATTTCTAGATTTGTCAGTGATGGATTTGATTTCATGGTCTGTAAGTCTTTGAGTATTTCTTGCAGATTCCTTGATCTAGGAGCACTAGAATTCCCTTACAGAATTAGAATTGGGAGGGCCTCCCACCTTACCTCCCAACTCTCTCTAAAGATGGTAAGGATTACATTGTCTATCCCTGGCAGCTAAGACGGTAAAGAATCTACTTGCAATTCAGGAGACTTGGGTTCAGTCTCTGGGTTGGAAAGATTCCCTGGAGAAGGAAGTGGCTACCCACCCCAGTATTCTTGCCTGGAGAATTCCATGGACAGAGGAGCCTGGCAGGCTACAGTCCATGAGGTGGCAAAGAGTCAGACACGACTGCAACAACTTAAAAGAAATCATAAAACTAATCAAAAGCCACCTTCCTTTTCAAGTCTAAACAATGTTAGTAATAAAAACTTATCTCCACCGGGGCAGATGGCTTCCTCCCTTGCCTTTTGATCGATCGCTGCCTTATGCACAAAGCACACGGCAAGTGCAGCTAGACACTGTTACACCCTATCTTAGAAATGAATGGGTTGAAGACACAAAGAAGGCAAGGGTCAGAACCCATGTCTGGCCAACGATGCCATTGGAATCCTAGTCCTGGCTCTTTCCTCCAAGTCATATCCTTTGTGAACTGATCCTGACAATGACCTTGCCAGGATGGGCAGAGGAAAATCTCCTAGCCTAGAGGACAGTATTTCCTGGCTCTTCCAATAGAGAGAAGTCTCGCGGCTGGGTCTGGTTTTCTAATTTTAAAAAGGCACTCGAGCATCAGTGCAGACACTCTGAGGTTCATCAGTTAGAAAGACTAAGTTCCCTAGGCTTCAGACCTAAGAGAGCTGGGCTCAAATTCCAAACCTGGCCCATAGAAATCATGCAAACCCAGGCAACATTTGTAACCCAGGCAACTTTGGTGAAATGGGGATAATATTACTCTGAACAGAATTTTGTCGGAAAGAATGGATAGATAATTTTCATTAACTCTCTGGTTGAGTGCCTGACCCATGCGTGCTTGTTTTCTGTCTCTGATGCTGTTGTTAAAATGAACAGCCAGCTCGTTCCAAGTATCCAAGCATATGGAGGGTGAAGGGCCCTCTTGCCCCAGGGTTCAGAGGGTGGGAGACGGACAGCAAACCTCGGCCCCAGCAGTTCCATAGCTTCCATAATTTACCCCACGTGGGTAACGCGGTATGGTGCAGATACGAGCTGTGCCGAGGCTGCAGCGCGTGCAAGCTGAGAGCACGCCTGGGGAGCCAGCTACAATTTTAGCTCCAGTGGAATTTCCTGGTTTTGGGGGGTCTGGAGTCCGAACCTTCTCTGGTGCTGGTGCTGCTTTGGCTGCCAGAACCGGGCGGTAGACATGCTTTCTTTCCATCCGACCGCCCAGGGTGAGACAGGAGCCCTCCTCCCCGGCCCTCTAGCATGTGGGGCTGGCCAGGGCCTCCTGAGCAAGTTCCAGCAACTTCTTCCTGTGCGAACGCCTGTGGGCTCAGACCATTGCATTGCTCAGTCAGGCCTGGGTGGAGAACTGTTTGTCTCTGCCTGGAGAGGAGGAGGTAGGGTTCACAGCTTCCCTAATAAAAGGTTAGTTATCCTGCCCCTGGGTCCTGAAATCCAGTTAAAAAAGTTGTGGCTTTCATGTACCTTAATTTGTATCCCGGTGGAAAAGCCCTCATGGTTCCTGACTGACTTATGGTCCCCAGCTTGCAAGAAAGAGAATTCACATCAGGCTAACGAAAGCAAAGTTTTTAAACAGTGCTCTTTTTTTTTTGGAAGTATATTGCTATTGCTATTGCTAAGTCACTTCAGTCGTGTGCGACTCTGTGCGACCCCATAGACGGCAGCCCACCAGGCTCCCCCGTCCCTGGGACTCTCCAGGCAAGAACACTGGAGTGGGTTGCCATTTCCTTCTCCAATGCCTGAAAGTGAAAAGTGAAAGTGAAGTTGTTCAGTCGTTCCGACTCTTCGCGACCCCGTGGACTGCAGCCTACCAGGCTCCTCCATCCAAGGGATTTTCCAGGCAAGAGTACTGGAGTGGGGTGCCATTGCCTTTAGATAGTTAAGAGAAGTAAGGGAAAAGCTGCATTTCCCAACCTTGAGAAGGACAGAAAGCAGGAAAACTTGAAGGAATCTCAGCAGTAGGAATGCAAGGAAAATCTCAAAAAGTGCCTCTGGAAATACAGTTCCGATGATTTATGATTTTTTTTATATTTGACTCAGGGCTTCCCAGGTGTGGCTAATGGTAAAGAAACCCCTTGCCAATGCAGGAGATGTTAAGAGATGCAGATTTGATCCCTGGGTCAGGAAGATCCCTTGGAGGAGGACATGGGAACCTACTCCAGTATTCTTGCCTGGAGAATTCCATGGGCAGAGGAGCCTGGTGGGCTACAGTCCATAGAGTGGCAAGGAGTCAGACATGACTGAAGCAACTTAACACACACACACACACACACACACACACACACTTGACTCAACATTCAAATTCTCTCAAAGAGGGAGTCCAGTGGGCCAAGACAAAGAAGTGGCAATCTCCAGTCTCTCAATTTTGTATGTCCTGAAATATAACTAGATTGATTGCTGTTCATTTGATGACCAAACTGTTGGAACCAACTCACAGTAATCAAACTCATAAACAATTGATGTATAAACCAGATAACATTGAACCAATGTACAGCCAGTCACCTTTACTTTCCAGGTGAACTTATTGCTTCTATTTATTATCAAGGATCTCTTCTACTTTTTCCCTGGTGTCAACATTCAAAAAAATGTTAGAAAGTTGTTCATTGAACTTAAAGGGTAACTTTATCCAGTCTGGAGAATAATTCTGGCCATTGTTTTTTTCTCTTGTTCCATTTTCTTTTTTCCTAGGCTTAATTCATATTACTCCTCATTGCCACTCTACCCACTTGATAGACATAATACCAGCTGGGTGTCTGAATTTCTGGTCTGGAGGGCTCACCAAGGCTACACCAATGGAGTTCACACTTTATTACTTTCACCCTAAAAAAGTCAGTAATTCTACCTCTCCCTGTAACTGGAAAATGTCTACTTTAACCTAGTTATTCTTTCTGCAGTGAACGTTGCATATAACAAACACATCTTTGTGACTGTTGGAAGCCTTCAAACAGGGTTATAAAGCTCTTTTACTGACAGGAAGAAGAGACCTATATGGCAGAGAAAGAAAAGAAAAAGTGTCATTGTTATCAATAACATCACTGAGCTGTTCAGTAAACCACCTCCTGCTCCACCCCATCCCATGTCAAAACAGAAACAAAAATGAAAAGAAAAGATCCTACCAGACTGTGAGTCTTAAACACATGTTCAATACAATAAGTAAGAGTAGGTGTTCTTCAAAAGGGGCTTCCCAGGTGGCGCTAGTGGTAAAGAACCAACCTGTCAATGCAGGAGACATAAGAGACTCAGGTTCGATCCCTGAGTCAGGAAGATCCCCTGGAGGAGGGCATGGCACCCACTCCAGTATTCTTGCCTGGAGAATCCCATGGACAGAGGAGCCTGGCAGGCTATAATCCATAGAGTCACAAAGAGTTGGACATGACTGAAGCAATTTAGCACCCACACATTGCATGCATGCACGTTCTTCAAAAGGCATGAAAAATACTCTTCTGGGCTAGTGCGTGTGTTCTGAAATTGAACTTGGTCGTGGAAGCCAGTTGGGTCCCCATTACCACAGCCTGCAGGATTTCTCTGATTCAAATCAGACTCAAGATTGTTTCAAGAATCGCAAGACTATTAAAGACATATTGATAATATGTAAAAGAGACATTTGTGTAGGTTGTTAAGTTAAACAGGAAACATAAGGCCTTAGGCTGTGTCTGGTTCTGTACGGTGCCAGGAGAACAGATCTTTCCAAATATAGATAGATTGGGTGACACTTCAAATCATGTTGAATGAAATAACCCCTCACCCGCTCCATTCTGAAAATCAGAGTTCAGACTTCTAGCAATTCCAAACATCTGGACGAATACACAGGTAAGTAATGTGGGAAACTGAGAGATAGATGGACATGGATACAAGATCAGCAGGTGAGGAAATGTCCACAAATCGACAGAGGGGGGATATTAGCTCAGGGGCGTATTTGTATATTATGAAGAAATGAAAGGAAGATGGGAAGCCAATTAGGAGAATACCGTAGATGATAAATGAGTTCTGGGAACAAAATTCCCCTCTCCGGGGAGTTCTCAGGAGGTTAACTTGAGGAAAACAGCGGTGGCGGCTTCAGGCTCTGGACACCCACTGCCCTTTACTCTGCACTTCGGGTCTTTCTGTTGCTCTCTCTTCCGTCATCTGATGCCCAAGGCAATGGATCACAGTCATAAAGTCTGCAGCTCAAGGAAGTCTTTGTTGTGCTGGGATCTAGGAGGATTGGGAACAAGCTAAATCTTACTCATGTCTCAGATGATTTCAATGTGTTCTGGACGCCTTACACTGAGAGGACACAAGCCAGCCCACGTTAGTCATCTGGGGACGGGGTTGTGACACGTTTCAACCTTAATCCCCTGGGAAAAGACACCATCCTGATGTTGCACGTATGACGCTCAGGACATATCTCACTGTTCCACAGGAATAATTCAAAGATGAGAAAGCCAAGCCTCCACAAACACAAAGAAAAATAGTAAATGATGCAAATACCCACCAAGGCAGAACTTTGGGGGAAAGGATCATAAAATGATCCTTTGATGAGCGCTCCAGAATTTTTCCAGAGAGAATCTGCTGTCATTAATTTATTAGAATGCTATTCTTGATGAAAAGGTGACAATGAGAGAAACGCAGCAGTAACATCCCTGGAAGTATGTAAATGGTTGGCAAAGAAACAGTTTACTGGCCCCTACTCATCAGTCAGAGAAAGCTCAATGGTAGCAATGTAACTTTGTTGGAAAGACCAGAGCTAAAGAGAATAATCAAAATAGCTGTGGAGGTTAAGTCAAGAGTATAATGGAGGGTCTTCCCTGGTGGTTCTGTGTAAGAATCTGCCTGCCAACGCAGAGGACACAGGCTTGGATTCCTGGTTTGGGAAGATCCCACGTGCTGTGAGGCAGCTGGGCCCCTGGGCCACAACTACTGCGCTCGTGCTCTAGAGCCCACAGGCTGCAACTACTGAAGCTCCCTTGCCCTGGAGCCTGTGCTCTGCAACAAGCGAAGCCACTGCATTGGAAGCCTGCGTGCCGCAGCTAGAGTAGCCCCGCAAGGAGAGAAAGCCAGCACACCGTAGCAAAGACCCAGCACAGCCAAAGACACATCCATAAATTAACAACATTTTTAGAAAGGGTATAATGGAGAAGAAAACATGGAACCTAAACTTGAGAAAAGACAGTAAAAGCAAAATTGGGAGAAAATACAAAATTATCATTGGGATATCTTGGGGACGGTAGAATTGAAGGAAATAAATGGTTAGAGGACAGTGAATCAGAAATACAGCCATGCACAGTGATAAAGATCTGTTTTTATGGAGAGCTTAGTGTCTGGGACTTAGCCCCTGGGTGGTTTTAACTCCAATTCTACCCTTTAGAGGTTGAGAGCCAAGAACTAGGCATAGAGGGATGGGACTCTTAGTAAATGGGTCACAGCTACGAAAGGACCAGAGATTGGGTGTATTTTCATGCAGTAGAATGCTTTATTTTGTGTGTTGTGTTAAGTTATTATGGATGGGAAAAGATTCTGAATCTTCTATGTGTGGGTGATAGAGGCTACCATCTTAGCTTCCTTCTTTAACTCCAAGTGTACAGCAAACCATTGAATGGTGACTTCAAGTTACATTATTGCTAAGTATAGAACCTAGGTTGACATAGAAGAAGCTACTTCCATTGTAAACTAAATTTGATTTTGTAGTTAGCAAAATGATAGGTTGCACTCACCTATTCTAATTGCTATACTTACCTACTGATTATTATTTCTGGGTGTCTGAAGACAGACTTTTCTGTAGTGTCTTATGCATTTTTGTACAATGAAAAAGAAAATGCTCTTTTCATAGGCACAGTTTTCATAGAACAGAGATTTTTTTCCAGTATTCTTGGGCCCAGTCTCTGGAACTGGCATATGATGTTCTTTCTTATCCCATTACCTCATGATGTACATATGAGGCAAGGGAGTGGGGAACCATGGACCAGAAAGGGAGATATCTGGCAGCTTGAAATACACTGAATACAAGAGGCATTCCTGCAAAGTAAAGACCTTACAAGGGGCAGGGGAGTAGTTTTTCTGGCTTAAACAATGCATATTTGTTAAGAGAGGGTCATGTGATCATGACTTCACCTTTATGAGGAAGATAAAGATGATTGGAAAGTCTTTCCAAGAGAAAGGCTTTTTAAGGAAGCAAGAGTCAAGGTAGAGAGGTCAAACAGGTTTTACTCCCCAGAGAAAATTTAACGGATCCACAGGAGGGCTGTAAGAGGCAGGCTATGCTGTGATGGATTAGTGGTGTTGGCATGAATGTGAAAGTAAGAAGGCGGTGCATTTTGTCTTGCTCCAGGGCCATGGCATCCCCCAGTGTGGGTGACTCTGGTCCCACTGAATCTGAGAGCCGCTCTGTAGAGCTTTAGCTCTTATGATTTTTTTTTTTTCTAAGAAAATAAAAATGTGGAAAGTCAAGACAAGACATTAACATGTACTGAAGACCTACCAAGTTCTGGTCATGGGAGAAGGTGTGTTGAATGGTCCTTTTTATAAGACAAGGGTAGATTTCTTCATTAAAAAAAAAATCCGTGGGACTTCTTTGGTGGTCCAGCAGTTAAGAATCCACCCTGCAATGCCGGGGGTGCGGGTTCCATCCCTGGTGGGGAAATGAAGATCCCACACACTGCAGGGCAACTGAGTCCACGTCCTGCAACTACTGAGCCTGTGTGCCTCAACTAAAGAGAAGCCTGCCAGCCTCCATGAAGAGCCCACATGCCGCAACAAGTCACCCTACATGCCACAACCAAGACCCAACACAGCCCAAGGTAAATAAATAAATTCTAGGTACAGTGAAAGTGAAAGTCGCTCAGTTGTGTCTGACTCTTTGTGACCCCATGGACTATATAGTCCTTGGAATTCTCCAGGCCGGAATACTGGAATGGGTAGCCTTTCCCTTCTCCAGGGGATCTTCCCAACCCAGGGATCGAACTCAGGACTCCCGCATTGCAGGCAGATTCTTTCCCAGCTGAGCTACGATGGAAGCCCAAGAATACTGGAGTGGGTAGTCGATCTCTTCTCTAGCAGATCTTCCAGACCCAGGAATCGAACCGGAGACTCCTGCATTGCAGGCGTAGTGAAGTGAAGTGAAAGTCGCTCAGCCGTGTCCGACTCTTTGCCACCCTATGGACTGTATAGTCCATGGAATTCTCCAGGCCAGAATACTGGAGTGGGTAGCCTTTCCCTTCTCCAGGGAATCTTCCCAACCCAGGAATCGAACCAGGGTCTCCTGCATTGCAGGTGGATTCTTTACCAACTGAGCTATGAGGCAATAACTTAAAAAATCATTTGGGTAAAATTGGGTTATGGGGAGTTGATGCTGAAGAGAGAAAGGAGATGGAATAATAAACCTATAGATAATAATGGCTTGGTGATAAAGGAAATGAAAACAGCTTGTCTTGGCTATAAACCCTTATCCTGTCATATAAGAGTAAGGGCATATGTGAGTGCTCAGTTGCTCAGTTGTGTCAGACTCTTTGAGACCCCATGGGATTTCCCAGGCAAGAACCTGGACTGGGATGCCATTTCCTTCTCCAGTGGATCTTCCCAACCCAGGGATTGAACCCACGTCTCCTGCCTTGGCAGGAGGGTTCTTTTACCACTGTGCCACCTGGGAAGCCCGGGGTAGGAGCAGAATTAGGGAAGAGGGCTGGGGAACTATGTGAGCGGCAGCTGCAGAAGTATGGGTGATATATATCTCTCAGTGCAGCGGAGTGTCCGGGTCTGGTGCATTCAAGTGCTAGGTCACCATGGATGGGGCAAGGTTCTTGCATCATGCATCAGGAGGAAGGACCCCAGAAGTCAGTAAGGCATGAAACTTGAACTTCAGGAGAAATTCCTTGAGAAAAATTTCAAATAAATATCTTTGGCTATTTGTGTACATGTCAACATATTAAAGCTCTTTGAGTCCTCAATTCTATGTAGTGAGAAATCCCTGGTTAACCTTTTCCACCAACTTATTTCACTAATGAACTCTTCCCCACCCCCACCCCATACAAGCACGGGATGGGTGTTTCATAGAGAATGTCTTCTAGAATTCTGACATAAGTAAATAGCACCCTGATAAGCGGAACACAACTGTTTTGTCATAACTATGTTGTCGAAGTCCATGTGGACTGCTAGAATGAAACACTGCAGACTGGGTAACTTCTGTGTTTGTAACAACAGAATCTTATTTCTCATCATTCTGGAAGCTGGAAGTTGGACATCAGAGTGCCTGCAGGTTTTAGTGACAGCCATCTTCTGGGTTTCCCTGGTGGCTCAGATGGTAAAGAATCTGCCTACAGTGTAGGATATCCAGGTTTGATCCCTGGGTCCGGAAGATCCTTTGTAGAACAGAATGGCAACCCTTCCAGCATTGCTGCCTAGAGAATTCCATGGACAGAGGAGCCTGGTGGGCCACAGTCCATAGGGTCACAGAGAGTTGGATATGATTCAGTGACTAACAGTTTCTTCTGGGCTGCAGACTTCTGATTTCTTGTGTATTCTCATCCAGTGGAGGACCTAGGGATCTCTGTGGGGTCCCTTCTATGAGACAGCTTATCTCATTTATGAGGTTATTTTTATTTGCTAAGGCGTGTCTGACTCTATGCTACCCCATGGACTGTAGCCTACCAGGCTCCACTGTCCATGGGATTTGCCAGGCAAGAGTACTGGAGTGGGCTGCCATTTCCTCCTCCAGGGTATCTTCCTGACCCAGGGATCGAACCTACGTCTCCTGCACTGGCAGGAAGATTCTTTTCCATTGAGCTGCCCAGGAAGCCCATCATTTATGAGGACTCTGTCCTAATATCCCAAAGGCCCCACCTCCTCTTACTGTCACACTGGGCATTAGGATTCTAAGGTGTGAGTTTTGAGGGAGACACAGACATTCAGGGGCTTCCCTGGTAGATCAGAATCCACCTGCAATGCAGGAGACCCTGTTTCGATTTCTGGGCTGGGCAGATCCCCTGGAGAAGGGATAGCCTACTCCTGCCAGTGTTCTTTGGCTTCACTGGTGGCCCAGATGGTAAAGAATCCACCTGCGAGGCAGGAGACTTGGGTTCGATCCCTGGGTTGGGAAGATACCCTGGAGTAGAGCGTGGCAACCCACTCCAGCATTCTTGCCATGGAGAATCTCCATGGACAGAGGAGCCTGGCGGGCTGCAGTCCACGGGGTCGCAAAGAGTAGGGCCAGACTGAATGACTAAGCACATGGACATTCAGACCACAGCATGTGCCTACAGATTCTGCATCCCTGGGACAGACTCTGGCTACCCCAAATGCTTAATGACAGGTGGGTGGTAAGGAGAGGTGTCTTGCTGGGGGAACACCTCTATATCGGGAAGAGTTTTTCACTTTTCATCCCAATGCATTCAGCATCACCTTACGATGTTCATCTGCTCCTTTCCTCTCGAGTTCCCACCTTGCTCAGCATCAGGAAGGGGCAAAGTGTGGCACTTGGGGTCAGAAATAGGTGGACGTGACATCACAGGATCTGAATGATCCCTGACGCCGAGGAGCCCCACCCAGCATTTCATCTCAGAGCCGTTTCTGTGGGTTAATGAAGACGTCAGCTCCCAGCCTCAGCCACACTATGTAAAAGAACCACTTATTGCCTGTTCCATCTCACTGACTTTTATGGTGATACTTAAACCAAAATGGTGAACTATTACACTTCATAGCCTGCAAATAAAAGCAGGATGTTAAAAAGTAGGGGCCGTAACCCCTGATTGGGCTGAAATGGCTTGTAATATTGAGACGACTTAGTTCGGTTCCCCAGGGCCAGAGCCTGGGGCACTGGGTCAGAGCCAGACAATGAATCGCAGGGTGTCTGGGCCCAGGCCACGTACTTGTGGGAAGCAAGCATCCTTAGTAATGGCATGGTGATGAGCCAAAGGCGGGTGAAATTGAAGGTGGTTGTGAGAGGGGTTGGGGTCGGGGAAGCAGAGAAACAAGTCATGCCGCTGCTTTGCAAGGCAGTGCACTCAGAATCCTGCCCTCCACGCCTTGCTGGAGAGACCCTGCCCAGATTCTGGCTTTCCTTAGACACAAATGTGGCCTCCGATTGTGTTCGTGTTCATTAGGAGAAGCCAGAAGGCTACTCAGAGCCTCAACCTGGAGCCCAGGTGTGCTGAGGGACAGTGGAGCCCACACTGGTGCCTGAAGAGAGTGTGCTCTTGGATGATGGTATTCATTTAAAGGTAGAGGTTCTTTGTTTGCTTAAGTGAAAGTTACATGAACACAAAGCCAAAAGTTCAAATAGTACTTGTCCTAGTTAAAGGTCTCTCTAAAGCAGATGTTGAGAGAAGGATTCAGGTGCAGGCAGACTCTTTGAGAGGTGATCCCAGGAAGTGTGGTAATTTGGAGAGTGAGGCAGGGAAGGGATATGCCAGTAAAGAGGGTGTGAAAGGGGGACGGGGGACTGCTGTGGAGAACTGGGGTGCACATGTCTGTGGGGACGCACGAGAGGCTGTGAAGAACACACTGCAGAGAGGTGAGTGTTTACTGCTGTGCATCATGAGTTGAGATCTGCTCCCAGGGGCTTCTGACCTGACCCAAGCCAAGAGAGCAAGAAAAATCCTGGGGGCAAGGGAGAGAGAAAGAGAAAGGGGGTGGGGAGAGAGAGAAAGGGGATGGGGAGAGGGAGAAAGGGGGCAAGGGAGAGAGAAAGAGAAAGGGGGTGGGGAGAGGGAGAGAGAGAGAGAGAGAAGGTTGAAGCAAAAATAATACATATGGGAACAGTAGATGAAGCTGTAGGCAACCTTTGGTGTGGGCTGAGCCAAGCCAGCATCTGCTATGGCACTAAGTAATAAAGTAAGAAAAGGAAAAAGGGCTCTTTGTTTTTTTCAAATGAACCCAATTCCCTTTTCCCAGTATAAACTACATATAACAGTTTCAAATGTACCTTTTCCTGGAATCTCATTTACTGTCTATATATGATATATACATAGAAAGTAGATTTTATGTGTATACATATATATTATGCTGGGAAAGATTGAAGGCAGGAGGAGAAGGGGATGACAGGGGATGAGATGGCTAGATGGCATCACCTAGTTGATGAAGACGAACTGGAGCAAACTCTGGGAGTTGGTGATGGACAGGGAAGCCTGGCATGCTACAGTCCATAGGGTTGCAACGAGTTGGACACAACTGAGTGACTGAACTGAACTGATATATATATATATATATATATATATATATATATACACACACACATGTATATACCATGTATATCCTACAACTTTGTTATTAAAGTAATACATAATTACCTACTTCATCCTTTGTGACAGTTGTATAGTATTCCATAGAGAGGATATACTATAATTTTTTTGTGGTCTATTTTAATAAACAAGAATGAAATTAATTCATGACATACATAATAAAATGTAATTTGACATATTATCTTTACAGATTTTTCAACCACATGGCAAGATGTAAATCGGTCACTGCTGTAAGCTAGATTGGGTAGCTCTCTTCCATTTGGTACTAGATGCTGTGTGATCCAGAATAAGTCATAAAATTCTCTGTGCTTTAGTCTTTAGTGTATGAGGAATCCAAATACACAGAATATTTACCTAAAAGGTTTGTGGTAAGGATCATGTTAGATCATTTTTGAAAAGAGCTTAGCATATCAGAAAAGTTCAATAAACATTAGCTGTTAGTATTAGATTCCCCAGATGGCACATGTGGTAAAGACTCTGCTTGCTAATTCAGGAGATACAAGAGACATGGGTTCGATTCCTGGGTCAAGGAAGATTTCCTGAAAAACGAAATGGCAACCCACTCCAGTATTCTTTCCTGGGAAATCCCATGGACAGAGAAGACTGGTAGGCTACAGTCCTGGGGGTCTCAAAGAGTTGGACATGACTGAGCACACACACTCTAGACATGCTAGATTAGATTCCCCAAACAAAACAAAGCCATCCTTTGTCAGCCCACATGTGTTAAAGAAAATAAGAAAAGGAATCAGTCATTGTAACCACAGAAGCGTTGCTCAAACTTTAAAGTATTTGAGTGCATGGTTCTTTATATTATCTAAGCATGGATTATGTCTTAGTGACAGGATCAGCTGTTTCAGATGCACTCCATCAGTTAACTCATACAGAAGTTGATGACTATGGTCAGTGTCTTCCGTCTGTATATACTTGTGACGCTCCTTGCACTGAAAGATGGAGTCTAATTCTCATTCTCTTGGATCTTGACTGGACCTAGTGATCTTCTTGACCAACAGGATGTGGAGGAAGCAACTTTCTGGGACTTCCAAGAGTATGCTCTAAGAAGAAAACTTACAGCTTCCACTTGAATTCTTTGGAATGCTCATCCTGGGGGAAGCCAGCCACGTGGGGAGGTCTGACCATCACGGGCCCTCCATGCTTAAGGGAGACAAGCTAGTCTTGCAGAGTAGCTGCTTGGAGAGAGAGATGCTAGCCCAGCACCCAACCATTTCAACCATCCCAGTGATCTTAGAGACCAAGCATCAGACACTTGAATAAAGAAGCCTTCAGATATCTCCAGCCTTCAGATATCTCAGTTGCAGCCTGCATTTGACTGCAACTGCTCCAGGGACCCTAAGTAAGAACTGTTCAGCTGAGGATTTCAAACGGCAGAATCACGCAAGATTAAGAGTGGTTTGTTACAGAGCAAAAGATCATTGGAATTGATACACAGCTCAAGATGCAAAAGAAGGGCACCTCAGGCTCTGTTTTCCTCATCATCAAACTCATTTTTCAATCTCATTTCATCCACCAATTATACAGCAGTGTTTGATGCAATCTAGAAACCATCCATCTTCCATAATGCCAATTAGTAGCTTTACAAAATAATTGGAAGGAGTTGCCCTCCCTGTATTCATGCAAACACTTCAATTCCACTATGAATTTTGGTCTGGAAGAATTTTATATAGGCGAAACAACTCTATTATGTATTTTCAAATGTATAGACAGAGCTCTTATAATTAATACATATACATGGGTGGTTCAGACAGGAAAGAGACCTGGATTGAACCTGGGTCAGGAAGATCTGCTGGAGAAGGAAATGGCTAGCCAGTGCAATATTCTTGCCTGGAGAATTTCATGGACAGAAGAGCCTGGCAGGCTACAGTCCATGGGGTCACAAAGAGTTGGACGTGACTCAGTGACTAACACTGTCTCTTTCATATTATTTTAGCAATAAAATCTTATGGCAGAGAGGATGTTTTCCAACATCCATTTTCAAAACACTCTCCATGGCCTGTTTCACTTACTTAATAGATACTTTGTTCCTTATTTTTAAAATGTCACCTTAACCTTGAAGTTAGAAATTATACTTATTATTATTCTTAACATTGTGATTAGTATTATTATTTAATCATCTGATAAGTGATACTATAACAACAGACATGGCAGTAGCAGCAAAACTGTTCAGCAAACTTAAAACACTTCTCTTTTTATAAAACAAAAATACATAACCTTAAAGTTAGCAGCTTTTTGAAGTTCTGTGACATTTCTAAAATAATTTTTATTGTCACTGTCTCATTATAAAGGTAAATATTCTTTTGTATTCTAAAGATCTTTTCTCTTTCAAAATTAAGCACATGATGACAAACTGTAAACATTTTTGCATACCTACAGCTCCAACTATTTCTTTGCTATAGATGTAATGGTCTAGTCTATGAATTTCATATCCAGAGCTTTCTTTGTAACCTTACTTGGAATTAAAAAGAAAAAATAAAGCCAAGTCAACTAGTCACTCTATCAGTAGATCCACTGACAGTTATTCATAAAATATCAGTTTTATAAGAAAGTTAAGTATTGCTGAAACATTTTTTCTCCCTTATATATATATATTTAGTGTTAAAAAAAAGTTTATCCTGTATTTCATGTTGCAAATTCCACAAGGAAAGAAATGTTAGAAACATCTGTACTTTCACTCAACTGTATAGGAAACCTCACACACCAAGCAATTTCTTTTAACACTTGACTCTTCAGATCTTCAGCAAGGTTTTCTCTGCATCTTCTAATGGAATCTGCTGACAAAAGAATACATTTTTATTTGCCGCCGTGTTGTTTTCTGTGTAATCTTTCAGCTGTTTTTCTTGTGTTGGGAAGATTGAGTATTATCCTCAGTGGCTTTTATTTATTTATTTATTTTTGGCTTTGCTAATGAACAGTAAAACTCAAAATAGGTTTCTAAACATTTAACAGTAAGTTTAGTGAATTTTTGTCAAACACTTCATTGGCTATTGTGTGACTTTAAACATGGCTGGGAATATATAGTTTTGTTTCCATGTTCTGGATACTTAGTTTCCAAATGTCTTGAAAATTATGTTTGATCACATGAATTTTTTGGCTAATCTTGTAGGTGACAGATTAAAAGGGAACAACCCAAGGTTTAGGGAGGCTGGGAAAGAGACAGTCACAATAATTCAAGCAGAGCTGATGAAATGAAAGTTGAACAGAAGTTTGGGGGATAAAGAATACATCTGAGAGAAGTTCCCAGACAGTTCTGGCTTTGTTATGTAAATCATATTTGATAATAATAGTTACTGTCATCCTAAAAAGGCGTTTTGAGATTTTAAGAAATAAATAAGTAAAAGTAATTCAAACCTCTCCTCACTTTGGAATTATAAAGAAGAAAAACAATAGGCATGAGATATTAATCCTTTACAGGTCTCTGTAGAGCGTGATAAAGTGGAACAAGCAGCCAAGTATTGGAAAACGTTTCAAAAAATTTTTTTAATCTAATATTTTCAGTGTTTCCCATATCTGTGGCAGTTTATCTTTCGCAAACGTCTCCTCTTTCTGAACTCAAAGAAGACAATATTGAATATCGATGGCCTTTTACTTTTTGAGAAATACTGAAGCAGTGAGGGGTTTCAATAATCATTGTTGTAGTTCCTTTATATTTTTATTCTATTTATTTTTTAGCATAAATTTATTTATTTTAATTGGAGGTCAATTACTTTACAATACTGGATTGGTTTTGCCACGTGTGATTCTTTTATATTATCACTATCATTTAAGCTAATTTTCACTGGGGTCTGGTCGCTTTCCCATGCCGGGTTATCCCCCCTGCGCAGCAAAGTGAGTCAGCCACACATGCACATACGTGCCCTCCGCTTTGGACTTCCTTCTCGTTTGGGGCGCCGCAGAGCCTTGGGCAGAGCTCCCCGTGCCCCTCAGCGTGTTCTCCCTAGTTATCCGTTTTACAGGTACCATCAGTGCTATGCCTCAGTCTCGCTGTGACCTTTCACCTGGCAGTGTTGCCTTCACCTTTCCCACTGGCTTGCGGTCATCTCTTCTCTTGATTTCCCTTCTCACTTCAGTGTCTCTCCTGCTGGCCTTCAGAGAACGTTCCCCTTGGATCTTCATACTAGGACCCAGGCAAGAGACGGCAGGGGGCTTGAGGGAGCCGTGAAAGAAAGGGGCATCACTAGAATTCTTAACAGGGGAAGGCAAAGAGGCTGGAGACCCTCTTGGGTTGTTTTATTTTCTTCTGCCTTATAAGAGGCAACACACAGACACGAAGGTCCTAACTGTGGCCCTCCTCGGAGAACGGGCCTGTGACTGAAGTAACTGGGAGGTGGAGGGGGAGGTGTGGTTGACCAGCAGTCCTGGAGGGCAGCGGCCTCAGATGAAGGAGCTGAGTCTGGGATCTCATCTGAGGCTTCCTTCAGATAGATCTCTGCAGGTTGAATCTAATGCCTGACGAATGAAACAAAAATTCTCTCTCTCTCTATTTCTCACGGCAGGAAAGCATCACATTGGCTAGGGGAACGGGGATGGCACAGAGAACTTCCAAAGCAGTGGGGCTGTCACTGTGCGCTGTTCCTGGGTCTGACTCTCATTCTGGGCCATCAGCACTCCGTGGACAGAGATGCACCGACATCATTCTTACACTCCTGGTGCCTGGCAGCGGAGGTGCTTAAAAAAGAAGATATCTTCTTCACACATTTCTTCACTTTCCAAATATTCTTTTTTTTTTTTTTTTTAATAATGTCATTTATTTATTGCTTTTGGCTGTGCTTGGTCTTCGAGGCTGCGTGGGCTGCTCTCTAGGTGTGGTGTGCAGGCTTCTCGTTGTGGCGGTTTTTCTTGCTGTGGAGCACGGGCTCTAGGTGTGCAGGCTCAGCCGTTGTGGCACTTGGGCTCAGCAGTTGTGACTCCCAGGCTCTAGAGCAGAGGCTCAGTAGTTGTGGCTCACGGGCTTAGTTGCTCTGTGACATGTGGTATTTTCCCGGATCAGGTCTCGATCCTGTGTCTCCTGCATTGGCAGGCAAATTTTTTACCACCAAGCCACCAGGGAAGCCCTCTTTATTTTTATAAATGTAAAAATGTATGAAACTTTCTATATTTTCCATTGCTTGCTATAAACTGACGAATAATTGAATGAACGAAAATAAGAAAAAGAAGAGACGTCTGAATGTTCGCGTCAAAAGTAAAGGCGGTTCCACGTAGCCTGCCTGCATCCAGGTTTGTCAAGCTTCCTGTTCCTTCCTCACACGTCTTGGTTGCTTTAGGCAAAATCCAGGTTGCACAGATACCTGGCTGCTCCATCCAATTGACTGACAGCCAGAAGGAATAATTTGTTTCTTAAAAATCCTAGCTCTTTTACTGCACAACCTCCCAGCAGCCTCCCCACCCCCATCAACATACATTTATTCAGTCCCATCCACCCATCCAGCTTCACTTCTTTCTTACCTAATGAACACTTTCCTCTACTAGGTAGATTTAGAGTTTTGCCAAGCTTGCGTCTTATTTCTAATCCACATCCACCACCCCCTTCCTTCCTGTCTCTCCATTTCTTTTCAGGTTAATTTATCTGATTATATGCAACGCACTGCAGCCATGTTAAGACACCAACCGAGTTTCCACTTGGAGGCTTGGAGAAGAGATTACCATTAAAACGTGACTTCCATCCACTCAGCTGAAATTACTATTGATTGCCAAAGAAAAATATTTGTGCTGTGAAGCTGGGAGCTATGATGTTGAACCATATTAACATAATGTTAGCATAGCTACGGGTGTTTAGTAGCACGCAATCAGATTTGAAATGAACGTTGATTATAGATGGAGATTAATGTTCACATATTCATAGGAACACAATGAGAAGAGCAATTTCCTTTCTACTACAGATCAATGGTTTCCCCATTCAATTATACAGCTGTAATAATTGCATTATGCTGAAATATTTCTTAATGGCTAATTTCTTTCCTTTTGTGTGTGTGTGTATGAGATCTTTTGTCACTGATAGCTTCTGCAGCCCGGGGACAGCATAAGATGTTTTAATCACTGGTGTCGTTTTGCAAGCTTTGACCAAGCCAGTAATTTCCCCCTTCTCCTCTTCTTTGCTATCCTCTCTTATTATCATCTAGAATCACTTCCTGGATGATTGAAAGAGAGGGACTTGCCTCGAGTCTTTTCTTGTTCTGAGAGTGAAGACAAAACTAGAAACCCACAGGGCTGTGGAATGCTCCATCCTTTCCACACATTTGCTGGGGGAGAAAGTGATGAAGAGTCAGAAACACAATGTGTAGGATGCCCCTCCCCGAAAGATTCCTGTTTTGTCTTTAAAGAGACACACAGAGAAAAGAATTTAGGAGCCATTCCCTGATTGAAAAGCAAATGAAAATGCTAGTGTCGTCTTCAATACTCAAAGCGAGTCTCTGAGGACATGAAACAGCAATGTTTATATCGTAAAGATGTAACATCAACAAGACAGAGATCACCTTTGTTTCTAGAGATAGTGATGTCCTGCTTCCGAGGACAGATCTTAGAGGAAGTCTGCCTGGTGTGTTCTTTAGATGAGCTCTGTCGTGATATTCCCGTCTCACTCCCTTATCGTCTGTTTTGAGGGTGAAGGCTGGGCTTTCCCTGACCTGGTTTCTTGCATCCTTGTGCGTGAAACCTCATTCAGACTCGGTTGAACAGAGTGCGGCACAGGAGAAAGGAAGCCCAAAGTACAGATGTGTAAATGGAGGCTGGAAGGCCACCACCTGCTGGGGTGTTCTTTGTCGCGTCGCTGATAATTGATGACCTCAGTCCTTCCCCGCTGGGAGGTAGAAACTTAACACTCAACTCACAAGTTGGTGGTGGGCAAGAAACGAAACTGAGCTTGAGTCACGGCAAGTGGAGCAGAGCTTCCTTGGCCGGGACCGTATCTGTCAGCCCACTTGCGATGTCAGGTGTTATTGTGGAGTCCAGTTCATGAGACTTAAGCTAACAGCAGCTTGCTTTAAAGTGCTTCATGAGCTTCTTTCTGCTTTTCTGACTCAAGGTCTTTTTCAAAGTCTCTGGAGCATGCTCAGCCCTCTTGGGACACATACTGAAAGGACAGGAGAATTAACACCCTCAGGTTCAGTTCAGTTCAGTCGCTCAGTCGTGTCTGACTCTTTGTGACCCCATGAATTGCAGCACGCCAGGCCTCCCTGTTCATCACCATCTCCCGGAGTTCACTCAGACTCACATCCATCGAGTCCGTGATGCCATCCAGCCATCTCATCCTCGGTCGTCCCCTTCTCCTCCTGCCTCCAATCCCTCCCAGCATCAGAGTCTTTTCCAATGAGTCAACTCTTCGCATGAGGTGGCCAAAGTACTGGAGTTTCAGCTTTAGCATCATTCCTTCCAGAGAAATCCCAGGGTTGATCTCCTTCAGAATGGACTGGCTGGATCTCCCTGCAGTCCAAGGGACTCTCAAGAGTCTTCTCCAACACCACAGTTCAAAAGCATCGATTCTTTGGTGCTCAGCCTTCTTCACGGTCCAACTCTCACAACCATACATGACCACAGGAAAAACCATAGCCTTGACTAGACGGACCTTAGTCGGCAAAGTAATGTCTCTGCTTTTTAATCACTGGGGAAATGCTGCAAGCGAATAAACGCCCAAACCTTCCAGAGGTCTCACAGTTAAGAACTGAAGGCATAGCACACACCCTTATGCTGGCATTTCCTCTCTTCCTGACATCTTCCATCTTCCCAACTCCTTCAATCCTGCCTCCGAGATCACTCTCCAAATAAACATCCTACACCCAAACTCTTTCTAATTCTCTGCTAATCAAGGGGAACCCAGACTAAAGCAGTACGTTTAGAGACTTACTTAAGGCTTTGGAGGCAGAACGACCTGGCTTAAATCCTGTGTCTGTCACTCATCTATTGTGTGATCTTAGGCAAACCACTTCCCATCCCAAGTTTCTGTTTTCTCATCCATAAAATGGGTACACTAATAGAATCTGTCTCGAAGACTGAACGAGATCTTGCAGATAAGCACTTAAATAGCCTTATTTTCTATCATTAATATTTTTATTAAAAGTGTCTAGCACAACATGGACTCTTAATGAAATGCAACTCCTTTTCTGTCTTTCTTGTTTGAGATACAATAGACCTGAGGGCAATAATGACAATAATAACAGAAGAATATATACTTCTTCCCCCATGGTCTACTGTATACAAAGACGCAGCTTTCATCATCAGCGGTGTTGCAAAGTCTTGGCTGCCAATTTTATTCTCTAGAGCTTTTCTAAACATACCTTCAAGGAGACAGAGGATTTTATGTTCCCTGTGCTCTCTCCATGGGGTACAAGCTGTGTAGGAAAAAAAAATTCTTTTGCTACTCAGTGATGGACAGGATATAGGAATACTATCTGGGGACTTCCCTGACAGTACGGTGGATAGGGCTGTGGGCTTTCACTGTCAAGGGCCCAGGTTCGATCCCTGGTCAGGAAACTAAGATCCTACAAGTTGTGTGGTGCAGCCAAAAAATAAAAACAAAATTAAAGAAAAAATACTGTCCGGTCTGTATATTTTTACATTACCTATTTTCGTTTTTTGGAAATCATGGAAACCTAGGGAGCTGGTCCAGGGCAGGAACATGAGACTGGAGATAGCTAGGATTTGATGAGCTGTATTAGGTAGTTGCATGGGATTCCCAGGAAAGATGTTTCTTTTCTGTGGCCCCACCAGCAGCCACTATCTCATGTTATTTAGTTTCTTATCCCATTACTCAAAAGACATGGATGAAGTGGCCACTACATGGTGAGCAACACGCTCATTCCTGGAGATGGACATGGACTCACTTCCTGTTTTTGTTTTTTGGTCCTTATGATAAAGAGGAGGATAACTACACACTCAAATATATACAGGATTACAACTCTGGTGATGAGAAGTTCACATAAAAGAGAGCGCTTCAGAAGCTAGGAAGACCCCAAGGATTGTGATGTATATGCTAAAACCTGAAAGAAGAACCTGAGTTAACCAGTCTGAGTGAGTAGCATGGAGGGTGGGCTGTGATGGAGAAATCTTTTTTTTTTTTTTAGTTTTTTAGAGAGGTCTTTCCAGTTAGGAGGATGTACATTCTTTGTTACAGTTGATCTCCTTATTGCCCTTTATTTTTCTTTATATCCCTCTTTCAGTTCAGTTCAGTCGCTCAGTCATGTCCGACTCTTTGCTACCCCATGGACTGCAGCATGCCAGGCCTCCCTGTCCATCACCGACTCCTGGAGCTTACTCAAACTCATGTCCATCAAGTCGGTGATGCCATCCTACCATCTCATCCTCTGTCGTCCCCTTATCCTCCTGCCTTCAATCTTTCCCAGCATCAGGGGCTTTTCCAGTGAGTCAGTTCTTCACATGCAACCATATAAATTATATGTCTATTCTTTACTTTTTGTCTCTTCCACGAGAATGTAAACTCCGTGAAGGCAGGGACTTTGTCTTTTTGTTTATCTCTCTGACTCCAGCGTGTGGGTCCATATGTAACAGCCCTAGGGATTGAGGGAACATGGCACACAGCAGGCCGTGTTGTGCTCTGCCAAGGCTTAGGTCCTCTCCCATGGGGCCTCTGCCTTTGGGTGGTGAGACATTGGGCCCCTTGACTTAACATTCAGTAAGTCTGTGAGTTCATATATTTAGCAGAAGCACCATCTCTGACGTGGGACCCAATGTGTCGAGAGTTTTGGAGGAGCCATCACTGTTTTACCCCCAGAACCCGTTTCATCTCAAAGGGTCAGTTTAAGTCATGGAGGTCCACTTCTCGTCTCAGGAACTGGTGCGGAAATAGGTCTGTGGTTAGTTTTAACTGACACAGAGAAGAAGCTGATGGTGGGTTCTAGAAAGGCTTCCTTACCCTACAGAGGTATACTTCAGAATAGATGGTCTTCTTCTTTCTCTGCATGTTTTCATATCCGGATGCAAATTCTTCAACTGCCTGGCTTGAGGGGAACCATCTCGAGGACAAGGTGCATAAGCTGAAGATAATAGAGCCAAAACATGGAAAGAACCTGGGTCTTTGGTGGAGTGGCTTAGCCTCTGAATTAACCAAACTTCAGGTCTTCTTACCTCTGGTCTATTTATTTAGTCCCCTTAGGTTTTCTCTCGCAGCTGAAAGTGTCCTTAAAATTCACCTTACCTGCTACCAACATCTCTTCACTTTTCTTTCTTTCCTTCCTTCCCTAGGTAGGCATGAACAAGAGACTGATATATTTCCATACCAACCTGTGGACTGAGCCACGAGATTCCTCTCTCTCTTTCTCTCTTTCATTCTCTCTATCCATGTGTACAGAGAGGTTTCCCTCGTGGCTCAGACAGTAAAGAATCTGTCTGCAATGCAGGAAACCTGGGTTCGATCCCTGGGTCTGGAAGATTCCCTGGAGAAAGGAATGGCTACTCACTCCAGTATTCTTGCCTAGAGAATGCCATGGACAGATGAGCCTGGTGGGCTATGGTCTATGGGGTCACAAAGAGTCAGACATGACAGAACAGCTAACATGTATACAGACTTAGTCTGAGCGTGTTCTTAGATTTCCCTGTTTGGGAGAATTGGGCCAATTTTCTTCTCCATGAAACACCTGTCAGACAATACTTGGTATCTGCACTGCCAGAAACGTCACAGGAAAAGGAGTGAGAAGATAAGAGGAGAAACAGCAAATGAAGAAGGTAAATGCTCTAGATGAGCAAAACGCACATCATGATCAATGCCTCATTAAAAATCTAAAAAAAAAAAAAAAAAAACAAACTTCCACGATTTCCTAGACTTGCTTGTTCATTACATGTGGTTGATTTTTTTTTTCCCAAGAGAAGGATGTAAACTGAATACAAACCTGCTCTGGTCCTTGCCTCTACTATCGACATTTATATCTCAAGTGAGCTTCAGGAATGAGGCTCCACAGGATCCAAAGAGTTAAAAGAACCACTTTTGATGCAAATACTTTTTTTTTTTTTTTCCCCTCACACCAGGGGGTACAGCAGAACTTTTGAAAGCTTCAGCTGGGACTTGGCCAGATTTGAGTTTGTTTCTAAATCTTGCTGCTTCCTCACTCTTTGATCTTTGACAAGCTACTTAAACTTTCTGAGCCTCTGTTTCCACATTTGTCAAACAGGGGTGCTAATCGTTCCTACTTTGTTCCTAGTCACTGTGAAAAGCACGTGAGTTGAACTACCTTGCTCACAGTCTAACATCTGGCAAATGCTGAATTATGACAAGACCTCTAATAGTCACTGGATGTGGTGCTCACTACCACTATTTCTTTTTCCAGAAGAGGAAACTGAAGCACAGAGAAGTCAAGCAAATTTGTCTGAGATTTTATACCTGGTGACAGATGGAGATTGAATTCGGAACCAGTCAGTCTGGCTCCACAGTTTGTCTTCTTAACCACGAAACAATCCCTCCTCTGCTATAAGTGGAGAGGTGATTTTTTAAAAAAATTATTTTTGACTGTGCTGGGTCAGTACTGCCGAGAGTGGGCTTTCCCTCGTTGCAGTGAGCAGGGGCTGCTCTCCGTTGCGGTGCACGGGCTGCTCATCACGGTGGCTTCTGTTGTTGCATAGCACGGGCTCTAGGTCCTTGCCCAATAGCTGTGGATAGAGCGTTTACTAGGGTTTCCCTGGTGGCTCAGCAGTAAAGAATCCTTCTGCAATGCAGGAGACGTGGGTTCAATCCCTGGGTTGGGAAGATCCCGTGGGGAAAGAAATGGCAACCCACTCCAGTCTTCTTGCTGGAAAATTCCATGGACAAAGAGCCTGGTGGGTTACAGTCTGTGGGGTCATAAACAGGCGGACATGACTGAGTTAAAGTGTTTAATGTCCAGAACTTAGTGCGTGAAAGATGCTTATACTCAAGCAGTAAATATAAAAGATGTCGTTTCTTCTACAAAAGCCTTTGAAAAGTTAAGCGTCCATAAAGCATCATTAGTGATATGAGGCGATTTGGGGACAGAACCCTCATATTTTTATGGACTCCTAGATAAAAGATTGATCCCAAATTTATATTTGATAAAATAATGATTGCAGGAAATAAATCTTACATTTAGCTCTCATTCAGGCAAAACTTTTCATTTAACTCAAAGCAATGAGTTTCAATGTTGCAGTTTTAAGGTGGCTGTGGTTTAGCTGCTAGTTCAGTTCAGTTCAGTCGCTCAGTCGTGTCCGACTCTTTGCGACCCCATGAATCGCAGCACGCCGGGCCTCCCTGTCCATCACCAACTCCCGGAGTTCACTCAGACTCACGTCCATCGAGTCAGTGATGCCATCCAGCCATCTCATCCTCGGTCGTCCCCTTCTCCTCCTGCCCCCAATACCTCCCAGCATCAGAGTCTTTTCCAATGAGTCAACTCTTCGCAGGAGGTGGCCAAAGTACTGGAGTTTCAGCTTTAGCATCATTCCTTCCAAAGAAATCCCAGGGCTGATCTCCTTCAGAATGGATTGGTTGGATCTCCTTGCAGTCCAAGGGATTCTCAAGAGTCTTCTCCAACACCACAGTTAAAAAGCATCAATTCTTCAGTGCTCAGCTTTCTTTATAGTCCAACTCTCACATCCATACATGACCACAGGGAAAACCATAGCCGTTTAGTTGCTAAGTGGTGTCCAATTTTTGTGACTCCATGTACTGTAAGGTAGAGGTTGACAAACTTTTCCTGTAAAGGGTTAGATCATAAATATTTTAGGCTTACTGAACCATCTTATATCTGTTGTAACTGCTTAAGCTTGCTGTTGTAATGCAAAAGCAGTCACAGATGCTATGTAAATGAACGAGTGTGTTTGCATTCCTATAAAACTCTATTTAGAAAAACAAGTTGTTGGCTGGCTTTGGACCAGTTTGCCAGCCCCTTTCCTAAAGCCTAGCAATCTTTTAAAACAATCATCACTTTAAACATAATAGAATTTTAATAATACAGTATACTATAATTTGTGTATTTTAACATACTGCAGGGTACCTATGACATAGTATACTTTAGTAACAGGACACAAGAGAGTACAATGAGATAGATTAAAGCTTCTGACCACAAAAGATTTCAAGTAGTTATTGAAAAACTCATTTTTGTTCCATATCTAATAGGACGTATTGGCTGTTTAAGAGTTAAAACTTTAATCCCAGGTTATTTAGAAAGGTAATTTTCTATGGATTTGCACAGAGATATGGAATTTGACCTAAGGCTTGGTTTTCTGAATGTGGAAGCACATGGCATGGCCATCAACCCCAAGGAAGTCAGGAGCAGTCAGCTTGACAACTCGAGGTCAGAGGTTGTATCTGGAAAAGCACGGTAAAATTTAAGACTTCATTACAAAAGAAGGGTAGATTACCTTCCTAATGGTGTATCTTCCTCTTACAGGCAGAGGAGAATTCATGGAGATTTCTCACAAGCTACAGGAATCCCTTCAAAAAGAAAGTTCTTTAGGGCTGTGTGCCTGCAGGCTAAGTCATTTCAGCTGTGCTTGACTCTGTGCGACCCCGTGGACTGTAGCCCACCAGGCTCCTCTGTCCAGGCAATTCTCCAGCAAGAATCTTGGAGTGGGTGGCCATGCCCTTCTCCATGGGATCTTCCCAGCCCAGGGGTTGAATCCGCATCTGTTTCGTCTCCTGCATCGGCAGGCAGGTTCTTTACCACAGTGCCACATGGAAAGCCTCTTTAGGGCTAATTTTAGTTAAATAATGTTAGGATATAGGTGTATTAAAAAAAAAAAAAAACAACCTGCCATTTCTTGTTTTTCTCCACGTCCACCTATCTCTACTTTGACCTGGTTCCATATCTTATTCACTAAACCAACATCCTAATGACAATACTTAGCCATGAGTGTTCCATAGCTGATTAGCTTGTAGAAGAACTCAGTCAAACACATATATGGCAGCAAGTGCCTTACATCAACGAGTGCTAGGAATACTGGAGAATGCTCTTTATTTTTCTTTCTAATCATTCAGCAATAGCAAAAGAAATCTGTTTCTCCTCTGCAGACATGGCCACCCAAAGATAGACAGACTTCACATCAAATTTTCCTGACAGTGGGAAGGGGAAGACTTAGGTTTAGGTAAAAATACTGTCTTGGATTTTGGAGTATATATGCTAGGTTCTGTGTCCCAGCTCTATAACTAGCTGATTAGGGGACCCTGGATCTGAAAATAGAATCGCTAGTGTTAAATGTGAAACAATCTAGTTTCTAAAACCTTATGAGCATTGAATAAATGATTGTTAAAGATAACTATGAAAAATAATGTTCATTGCTATTTTTGTTTAAATGTTTTACACCTCTCTGTTTCCTGATCTTCAGGCCTCAGTTTAAGAAAAGTCCTTTAGATTCATGAGCCACAGTCCTGCTTTGAGATAAATTCTTACAGAATGATTCTCTTCTATCTTCCATCTTTGATGCCGTGAATCCCATCTGCTTCCTTGCTTTTTAGAGTCCGCATCCCACAGACATAGCAGATCTCCTAGAAATACTTCCCTTTCCTCATAATCCATGAGCCATTTCCTTCTGAATGTGAGAAATTTAGTCTTGACTGATTTTCCCAGAGTCTTCCTGTGAAGTGCAAGGATTCCCTAGAATATGAATGCTGAGGTTATGACTCTGTGCTATGGGGGAAAAAAAAAGAAAACATTTCTCCTTAGGATCACATTGGTTCTGCAACACTTTAGTTTGGATTTTAGAGAAAATTATCGGACAGAAATCATGATTCCAGCTTATACCCTGGGTCATTTAATCCAGATAGCATCTTGTCTGATGCATACTGTGAATTGTCACTTATACAACAGATGTGGGAGAAACAAGCATTCATTCACCACTCTCCCTAGTTCTTCGATTCCATGGCTTGTGCATCACAGTAGCAGCTTTCCTAGCACAGCTTATTGTGGGAGACCCTTCCCATACACAAAGCATCCCCCATCTGGCTGTGCTCAGAACTCTCTCACTGTGTGACCACTGCACACAGAGAGTGACTACTCTCTCACTGCAGCCCACCAGGCTCCTCTGTCCATGGGACGATCCCAGCAAGAATACCAGAGTAGGTTGTCATTTCCTTCTCCAGGGGATCTTCCTGACCCAGGGATAAAATCTTGTATCTCTTGTGGCTCCTGCATTAGCAGGTGGATTCTTTACCACTGAGTCACCTGGCATGTTAAATGTCAAAGTTTGAAACACACAAAAAAACTCTACACAAGCCAAGCCCTTTTGTCTATACACCAAGCCATGTACATGGCATGGGCAAAGTACCAGGTGTGATCTGAAAGCTTTCCAAGGGCATCTCTGTCTATGTGATTTAAACCCCAGGTTAAAACCAAATTCAATTTCAAGGCAACTCTACTGTCTAAAATGACTGCTCTGCATCAAGTTCCAAAGCCGTGAATTGTGGAGGATACCCACTGATCTTTCCCCAAAGTGTCCTCAAGTACTAACAACATGGCAGGGATGAAAAAAGCCTTGCATTTCCTGGACTCTTTAGGTTTCCAGAGGCAGAGAGTTGTCATAGTAGCTTCAAGGAATGTGAAGCTGACTCTAAGTCAGGGTTTCTCAGCATCCGCACTGTTGACATTTTGGACTGGATGGTTTTTTGATCTGGGGGCCATCCTGTGCATTGTAGGGTGTTTAGTGACCTCTCCACCCTAGTTCTAGTGACCAAAACTGTCTCCAGACACAGCCTGTCGTCTCCTGGGAGCAAAATCACCCTTGATGGAGAACCGCTGCTCTCAGGTTACAAATGGGCCTGACCTGAACCAGGCATCTGGGCATGAATGAGGCTGGGCCTCAGGGCTCAGGGAATGGCCAGGCCTCAGGAAGGACAGGGACCATGTGGTGGAAGTCAGTGTTAATGACCTCCATGGAAGAGAGTCCTGCTCGTGCTCCAGCACTTCCTCTGGAATCCGTCCAGCCTGGGATTTTCCTGGTTGTCTCCCACAGCCTGGGTGGCTGCTTCACAGGCTGTCCTCAGTTCAGTTCAGTCGCTCAGTCGTGTCCG
>SJYT01038256.1:0-139028 GCA_006410635.1 Cephalophus harveyi | reverse complement strand
TCTGATTTCGGTGTTGACCATCTGGTGATGTCCACGTGTAGAGTCTTCTCTTGTGTTGTTGGAAGAGGGTGTTTGCTATGACCAGTGCATTTTCTTGGCAAAACTCTATTAGTCTTTGCCCTGCTTCATTCCGCATTCCAAGGCCAAATTTGCCTGTTACTCCAGGTGTTTCTTGACTTCCTACTTTAGCATTCCAGTCCCCTATAATGAAAAGGACATCTTTTTTGGGTGTTAGTTCTAAAAGATCTTGTAGGTCTTCATAAAACCGTTCAACTTCAGCTTCTTCAGCATTACTGGTTGGGGCATAGACTTGGATAACTGTGATATTGAATGGTTTTCCTTGGAGACGAATAGAGATCATTCTGTTGTTTTTGAGATTGCATCCAAGTACAGGCTGTCCTAGGCTTCTCTAATCATGGTCTTCCATGCTCATAGTCTTTTACCTTGTTTCAGCTCCTGACTTGCTATTGCTCATTCATTTTTCCAATTCAGCTTCATAATAGGGAGAATCCTGTGGGCCTACTTCTTCCCATTTGAGATTTCTTGCACTCAGCTTCTCAAAGGTCCTGAGCCAGACTTCGCCATACCCATGACTGATCCCATCAGGCAGGATGGAGCAGTCTTACAATACATGGGCTCCTTGAGGGATGCTCCGTGTCATGGGATCACTGGCCTGGCGGGGTGAGCATGTGGTGAATGTCCAGTGAACTTGATCATGGGGATATGGAACAAGGAAAAAGTCACAGAAGGAGGGGTATTATGGGGTGCTGTATGCTTTACAGATACCAGATAACACGTGTTTTAATTCTCCTAGCAATCAGAAATGAGTGATGAGGCCATACTCCACTGTTCAGGTGAGGAATGAAGTGGGAGAGTTGAGTGAGTTGCCTAAATCGGCTTGCCTGGAAGAGGTAGGTTGGAAATTCACACGGTGCTCTTTTCTTTAGGACTCTGTCCTATGGAGTTAGAATCACGTTAGAGATTAGAATTCACTCCAGTGACCTCATCCCCAGATGAAGTCTAAGTGCAGAAATTAACCTGTAACAGTTTCAGGAAGGAAGGGGTCAGGCTAAGGAAAATGATTAAGGGATGGTCCAAGTGAACAAGTATCAGATTATAAGCAAACCTCTTTCCACTGTAATTTTAGTGTCCATTCGGACGTCAGTCACTCTCTCTCCCCAACAGAATTTCTTGAGGACTCAAGTTACACAGAAGCCACTATTTATGTGTCCTTAGGACAGAATTTGTGTTTCTCTGTTATGTTTAGTGGAAATGTTCCCCACTGTGTATCAAACAGTCCAAGATAAACCAGTGAGTATTCTATGACCTTATAGCTAAATACCTGGCATGCTATAGATGATCAACAAGTGATATCTCTATCTCTCCGACTTAGCTGTGCAGATTTTAAGACTATGTTTATATGTTTCTTAATCTCCAGAACTTGGCACAGAGTAAGGGATAATTATAGTTAACATTAAATGAACACTTAACCCAAGACGTGTACTGGTCTAAGAGTCTGATGTCTATTGACTTCCTGAGTCCTTTTAACATGGGCTTCCCATGTGGCTCAGTGGATAAAGAATCCACATGCAATGCAAGAAAGCAAAAGACCTGGGTTCATTCCCTGGGTCGGGAAGATCCCCTGGAGGAGGGCATGACAACCCTCTCCAGTATTCTTGCCTGGAGAATCCTATAGACAGAGGAGACTAGTGGGCTATAGTCCATAGGGTCACAACAGGTCAAATGTGACTGAGCATGTATGTGCAACAGCATCGTGCTAGATACTCTTTTTGACTTTAACTTACAGGTGAGAAAACTGAGGAGCAGAGAGCTCCCATATCATAAAGTTAGGAGGTGGGAGTGCCAGGATTTGAATTCATCTCAAATGGCTCTAAATCTGATCTTATTAACCTGTCTACTGTTATTTCATCAATAGCAGAAAACCTCATGGGTTGGCAAAGAGCATGTGCCCCTTCTATATTTTAAAACATTGAATCTCAATAATCCTAGCTCTTCCTCCTCTGCCTCCTCTTGAGATTGAGCCTGTTGCTCTTTGCCTGTGTGGCTGAACCATGCCCCCTCCCCTCCCATCCCCCCACCCCCCCTCCGTGCCTTTCTGGTTTGGGAGGGCTGATGGGGCATGGCCCATTGAGCTGTGCAAACAGCTCTCCAGCAGCTTTGGGAGCAGCAGCATCAATCATAGCTCCTCCTCCTCCATCTGGACATTTGACATGAAACCACCACAGCTTAGCCTCGGGAAAGGGACATCACAGGTTCCTGGGAGTGGGGAGTGGCTTCTACCCACAGACCAGGGAGACAGAGGGCCTGGGGGAAGGACTGGAAGGTAGGTAGAAGCTGTACTTCAGGGAAGAGTGCCTTGATTGCTAAGCAGCTATACAGCCAGAGGAACACTCTGATGCTATCCTGCTGTGTGCTTGAATTTCATCGGGTGGAATCAGAATCTCCCACAGTCCTTCTTTACAGATCACTGCCATTCTGCATAAACCCACCTCCTGGCTCACCACAGCCTCAAACTGTGGGCCACCCTCCCTATCTAGTCTCTCTTTGGCTGCCGCTATTTCTTCCCTCATGAGATTTCCTCTCTTTCCCCCCTCTCCTCTCTATTCACATGGGTGACACTTTTTCTAGAAAGCCTCATCTGGCTATGTCTTCAAAAGCCTTTGAACCTCCCCAGTGGAGAGACTCATTGCGCTATAATGAATTATCCATTTGTTGACCTGTAAATCTCACAATCAACCCTGAATATTCATTGGAAGTTCTGATACTGAAGCTAAAGCTTCAATACTTTGGCCACCTGATGCAAACAGCTGACTCATTGGAAAAGACCCTGATGCTGGGAAAGATTGAAGACAGAAGGAGAAGAGGGCAACAGCGGATGAGATGGTTGGATGGCATCACTAAAAAGCAATGCACTTGATCTTGGGGGCAAACTCTGCGAGATGGTGAGGGGCAGGGAGGCCTTGCCTGCTATAGTCCATGGGGTCCTGAAGAGTCAGACACAACTTGTGACTGGACAGCAACAGCAACAAAACCCCACAAAACTCTAGACCAGGGCAAGGGCTGTGTATATTTTATTCATCACTGCAGCTTCAGGGTCTGGCCAAGTTCATGACCATAGATGAAGCACAATTATTTCTTTTGGGGTAAATGAATAATGGATGGTCCTTAGAATGACAGATAGTAACTTTAACTTGATCATCTGGGATAGCAGTTGTGTGGCATCCAGGGTGGTCTCTCTGGAAAGTAAATGGAGACATGTTACAGCCTTAATGGTTTTTATGAACTCCTTAGAGTGGCCTGTGACCCGTCCCCTGCTGACCCTTCTCTCCTCATTCCTACCACTGTTCCCATAGTCACTTGAGCCACGGTGGTCCTCTTTCTGATTCTCAAACAGCAACCCTTTTCTGCCTCTTGGCCTCTCTGATGAATCAACAATGACTGGTCTTCCACCTGATCTTGGCACTGCTGCATCCTTTAGCAGGAATATAATCTCTACCGTGAAGCCTCCTCTGATTATCCCTTCTCAGTTGGTTCTATTCCACCCTTTGCTATCCCTAAGAACATTCAATCACATGACCTTGTTTTATTTTCTTTCCAGAAATTATACTCTGAAATAAATTCATTTATGAATTCTTTCTCTCTCTCTCTCTTTTTATTCTGACTGTCATATTTTCTTTTGCTTGGATGTCAGCTTTCTTAAGGCAGGGACTTCTTATGCCTTATTTTCTGCATAAATATGAAGCTTAGAGTAGTGTCTGCACATAGTATATGCTCAATAAATACTTACCAGGTTAATGGACTGCCAAGATCAATGTATTTGTTTGTTGTTCTAATTATGAGACTTGAATGCACTTGTTCTTACTGTCTTTCCATATCTTTAGAATTCAAGGAATTTATTGGAAGTAGTCTGCACAGGGGAGAATGTTTAGTAAAATGTTTCCTATACGGTTGGTTCTCGGTCTCTCTTCCAGATCCCTTAAAGTTCTAAGGAAAGAACCACTAATTGAGTAGGGATTGAAACTTGGTCCTGGAGTCCTGACTGCAAAGAGTTCTTCCAAGCTCTAGCCACCTATCTCAGTACCTGGCACATGGAGGGGCCTCAATAAATGCTATGATTATGACTTTGCTATTATCATTGTCCTTGCCACACTGTGTTGCATAGTGATGTCTGTTTCTCCAGCCTATACCTACAAGCTAGGGGTGGTGGCTTGCCCCAGTAAATGACATGGTGGCATGAAGGAAATGAAAAGAAACCTAGAAGGTAGAAAGCAAAAGGCAAAGTGTGATATACTTGGCGTATCCTGCAATTTGCAGACTTAAGTGAAACAACATCCAGATGTCAGATAATCTGTTCATAGAAGGTTGGAAAGTCAGGCACAAGCTTTTCTCTTGATTTGAAACTGAGATGTTTTTAAAAATTATTTAATATTTCTAGGCAGTTCCTAGAGATCTACCCCTTAGTTATGGGTTGTTTACTTTGTGTCCAGTAAAGGAGGTTCAATTATGGGCAGCTTGCAGGTCTCATTGCTGCAGAAATTTCCGACCTGTCATGTATAAGGGTCAGACATCACACAGGTGAAGCATGGGCCTCCACAGCGGACACCATGCTGCATTCCAGAGCTTCTCGGAGCAGAGCCAGTTCCAGCCAAGTCTTGGTTGGATCCCCTGTGCAAATACATTGCTTCTGCCTTCAAGGAAGCCTTTCTCTATACTAATGCCTCACTAGTAAATGCAATCCCCACTGTTCACCAAAGACCGTGCTAGACACAGTCTCTGATGTTAGTCTATTTCCATCTTGGCATTTACTCTATGGTATAAACTGTTGCTCATCCTATTATACTGAGGATAAACTAAATTTAAATATATGATGTATTGGAGCTTCCATTATGTCCCAGGCATCAATGTGAAACATCCACCTGGGTTGGGACTAAATAAGAATTCAGTAGGAACTTAGGAAGATCTGGGTTCATGTTTGTTTAACAAGAATCCACCCAAATCAGTTTTTACAAATGCTAACCTAGTTGTGGCTTCTGAAATTCCTCTAGAGGGACTCATGTTCTAGGACACTTTGAATCATTCCTGGGCCACTATAATCCATATTTAATAAACGCTGGTTTTCCCCCTCTCTTCTAGATGAAGATCACAATGCTAACCTACACATGCCCTGTGGAATTCAGGCCTCCATGGGCCCCCTGAGCCATATCATGGCTTTGGGTGATCTATGGGAAGTAGAGGGGAGAATGAGAGTGGGACAGGACCAAATTCTACCCAGAAGCCTCTGAAATCAAAGGATCATGTGGTTTTACTTTGGTAGCTCTACCCTCTGCTGAATTTGATCTCTTCCAGAAGAGATCAAATTTGATCCTTTCCAAAAACAGCAAACCTGCCCCATTTTTAAAGAAGTGCTAGTATAATCTCTTCCCTCACTAATGACTTTCTCAGATGGGTGAAGCCATAGTCTGTGAGTGCAAAAGGTAAAGAAAACGAAACAACAAATGGGATCTATACCTTGTTCCTGTAACTTTTGAATGTTTTGATTTCCACCTTGGCAGCCATTGGGGAAATCCTATCCTTGGATTAGAAACCATGCTCGTGGTGAATTTAGAAGAGAAAAATATTTAAACTGAAGTTAAGGTAAGTGAAATCTTAGCAAATTAGTTTCCTTTCTTTTGAGGGAAGGCAGGGAAGGGGTTTGTGGAGACAAGTTTCATCATGAGTGATGGGGACAGAGTTTGCCCAGATTCTGACTTTCATGCCTTCCTTAAAAGACTGAATCAAAAGAACTAGACCAAGTGAACTTTAAAACAATGACGATCCAGCAGAACACTGCCTTTTGTACTTGGAGAAAAATTAAAATGTGAAAAATGAAGTTAATTAAGAACTACAATACTTTTGAACTGTGGTGTCAGAAAAGACTCTTGAGAGTCCCTTGGACCACAGAGAAATCCAACCAGTCCATCCTAAAGGAAATCAGTCCTGAGTATTCATTGGAAGGACTGATGCTGAAGCTCAAGCTCCAATACTTTGGCCACCTGATGCAAACAGCTGACTCATTGGAAATTGGATAAGACTCTGATGCTGGGAAAGATTGAAGGCAGGATGATTGGATGGCATCACAGACTCGATGGACATGAGTTTGAGTAATCTCTGGGAGTTGGTGATGGACAGGGAGGCCTGGCATGCTGCAATCCATGGGGTTACGACTGAGTGACTGAACTGAACTGAACAAAGTTTACTAGCAATTCTCCAAAGTTTCTCCAAAATTCTCCAAAGAACAAAGTTTACTAGCAATTAATTTGATTTTTTTTAATCTCAATGCCAGTGATTTAAATTGTAGCTCTATTTCCGCACAAAATAAAAGGCCATTTTAGACTCCTGCCACAGCCTCACACGTTTGGTTAGATTGGGATTTCTCAACCTTTGTATAAGTGACATTTTGACTCAGACAATTCTGGTTGTAATCCTTTGCATTTTAGGATGTCCAACAGCATCCCTGATTCCATCTACTAGATGCCAGTGGAAACTGCCTTCATCCTAGCTATAACCACCACAAATGTCTCCAAACATTGACATATGTCCATGAGGGAGAGGGTAAAATTAATCCAGATTCAGGACCACTAACATTTAGTTTATCATCATTCAAAATGATTAAGTCAAATATTTCCCCCATTTTCTTGGGAGACATAGAATAATAAAAACCATTATTTCATTTACTACAAAACGTATTACATGTGAATCAAGTGCCCACCATTAAAATCCAATATATTGTAGTCTTTACCAAGAGGTTCTAAATAAATTTGTTATTCACTGTTAGGAGGAGCACATTTTAAACATACAGCTGCAATTGAAGGAACAATTAGGCATCTACAATGAACAATTGTTTCAGACTGATAATTGTTTTGTGTTACGTACCCACTGGTTATTAGAAGCTGGTTTATTGAGACTTGAAAAGTAGAGCCTTGAAAAGACTTGAACAGTAGTGCCTGCCAAGTCACTTCAGTCATTTCCCACTCTTAGCAATCCTGTGGACCATAGCGAGTCAGGTTTCTCTGTCCACCCAATCCTTTAGGCAAGAATACTGGAGTGTTTCCTTCTCCAGAGGATCTTCCTGGCCCAGGGACAGAACCTGTGTCTCTTATGTCTCCTGCATTGGCAGGCTGGTTCTTTACCACTAGTGCCACCTGGGAAGCCCCCAAGTAGAGCCTATTGTGCTGAAGGTGATGTGGGAATGAGATCCTGATTCAGCCTTCTGCCTGCTCCTCATGTCCATGGATCACCTACTGACAGCTGCTAATTTTAGGGGATTACTCATTCTGTGCCAGGCATTGTGCTGAGAGCTTTAATAGCATCATCTCATAAGCTCCTCCACTCAACGATATGAGGTGACTATTGCTGCTGCTGCTGCTAAGTCACTTCAGTCGTGTCCAACTCTGTGAGACTCCATAAACGGCAGCCCACCAGGCTCCCCCGTCCCTAGGATTCTGCAAGCAAGAAGACTGGAGTGGGTTGCCATTTCCTGCTCCAATGCATGAAACTGAAAAGTGAAAGTGAAGTCACTCAACCGTGTCCGACTCAGTGACCCCATGGACTGCAGCCTTCCAGGCTCCTCCATCCACAGGATTTTCCAGGCAAGAGTACTGGAGTGGGGTGCCATTGCCTTCTCCAGAGGTGACTATTATTAGCCCCATTTCACAGGGATGGCTCTGTGTCCCAAAAGGTGACATGACTTGCCTAAGGCCATCAGGTAGCAAGGGGATGGACAGAAATTCAAATCCAGATCTAGGTCTTACCCATTCTTCATTAGTATAAGTGACAGCCACTGTTGTAATGCATGTTAGCTGCCTTCCCACGCTAGCAGATTCAGTTTTACTGTATATGTATAACGCAGATGCTGAAAATGCCATCAGCATGCTCTTAAAAAATAGCAATGTATTGAGTTTTGAGGAAAAAAAAAAAAAAAAGATCATCCGAGTATCAGGAGTATTTTCTTTCTTTGCTCTGTCCGGAGCTAAACTGTTAGCTTGTTCCACAGTGAAGCCTTTGCTGTCAGACCAAACAATGACACCTATTAATCACATGAAGAGCAGGACCGAAAAAATAAAAAAGTCCTTTTCCTGTGAATTGAGTCTTAGGGCTTCATGGTTTGTATCTCAGGGCTGCAGGGTTGAGCCTCTCCTCTGGGGCTTTCACAGTTTACGAAAGTGCTGAGAAATGGCTGGGGCTCTTGCATCTTTAATCACTGGAACCAAAGCAGAGAGGCAGGACCCCAAGGAAGAAAGAAGCAGTGGGCGGAAGAGAGAAACTGACTTAGACGGATGGAGTCAGGGGCGGCCGAGCTGCAGGCTCTACCCCCAGACTGTCTCTGTGGTCATGCGGACTTGGGGTTTATCAATTGACTGAGCTGTGGTGCAGGGTCTGGCCTGGTCTTTATCAGAAGGAGCCCTGCACGTTAACCTCTCGGCTTCCTAATCAGGGTCGCGTTAGTACATCATTTATTGCCTCCAAGGATGGGCCAGGGTGGGGCTGTCAGAGAGCTGGGAAAGAGAACAGGGTGCAGGGGGTGGAGAGCTACTTCTATTTTGGCCTGAGAAGCATCATGATTCTTTCATTCCAGTAAACAAGAATTGTAATGAAAAAAATAGACCTCTGGATCCTTCTAATCTCTGCAGTTGCTGTCTCATTGGGACCCTGTGAGTCGAGAGATAGTCCTCCCACTGAAATGTGCTGGGGTCATTAAGGAGGCTCACAAAG
The DNA here is from genome assembly GCA_006410635.1 of Cephalophus harveyi. Taxonomy (NCBI): domain Eukaryota; kingdom Metazoa; phylum Chordata; class Mammalia; order Artiodactyla; family Bovidae; genus Cephalophus; species Cephalophus harveyi. The sequence goes on along the minus strand of SJYT01038256.1, from coordinate 130,256 downwards.
TTCAGAAGCTTTCCTTATGGGCTTTAAGACAGGACCAGAAGCCCCCCCCCCGCCCCCCCCCTGCGCCCTGCCATGTTCTCCTTTTTCATATTGAATGGAGTCGTGATGGTAATGCATCCTTCTGAGCACCATTCTCTTTCTTTCCCTCTGACAACCTGAATTTGGCACACTTCCCTTCCCCTTTAACCCCCACAAGCTAAAAATAATATCTTCTCGGAACCAGCCAAAAAGTGTCTGTTCGAGGGGTTTAATTAGCAGGAGTGGGTAGGAGACAGTTCTCTTCCCAGTTTGCTACATTCTCTCCAGGGAGCTGGAACCAGCGCAATTGGACATAGGGATTTCTTTCTTGCAGGGAGAATCTGCCTGGCAACCAAGCTATGTTTCAGCTCTGTAATGCGAAGCAGGGTACTGAGGAGGGATGGACTGAAGCTTCTACACTTAGGAAACAGGATTTTAAAGCATGGACTCCTGGCCTATATTTGGATATTTGCATCTTGCATCCCAGTTTACTGGCTTTGTGACTTAGAGTATGTGGCCATCCTATGCCTTGGCTTCATCATCTGTGAAGTCGGGATAATTATAGTACTCACCCATTAGTTGGTTTGAGAATAAATGAGGCCAGTGGAGTGCTCAGAACACTGCCTAAGATGGAGTGAGTGCCAGGTAGAGCATTTGCTATTGTGCTGCTGTTTAACTGCTCAGTCCTGTCAGACCCTTTGCGACCCATGGACTGTAGCCCACCACTTTCCTTTGTCCATGGAATTTCTCAGGCAAGAATACTGGAGTGGGTTGCCATTTCCTTCTCCATGGGATCTTCCTGACCCAGGGATCAAACCTGCATCTCCTGAATTGGCAGATGGATTCTATATCACTGAGCCACCAGGGAAGCCCAGAGCATTTGTAGCTAATATTTTATTTGCCCACCCTTTTTAACGTTGGTGAAAAAACTCTAGACCCATCCTGCTGACAAAATTTTGGTTGTTTCATCCATTTATTGCTACCAATAAGAAGAAAAGATTTTACATCAAATACTATTGGGATTAATGCCAAAAACAGAGTTTTATTTGATTTGCATGGGTCCTGCTTTATTTTTTTCATGGAATTCAGTGTTCAGTTCAGTTCAGTCACTCAGTCGTCTCACTCTTTGTGACCCCATGGACTGCAGCACACCAAGCCTCCCTGCCCATTACCAACTCCTGGAGTTTATTCAAACTCATGTCCATTGAGTTGGTGATGCCATCCAACGATCTCATCCTCTGTCATCCCCTTCTCCTTCCACCTTCAATCTTTCCCAGCATCAGTGTCTTTTCCAGTGAGTCAGTTTTTTGCATCAGGTGGCCAAAGAGTTGGAGTTTCAGCTTCAGCATCAGTCCTTCCAGTGAATATTCAGGACTGATTTCCTTTAGGATGGACTGGTTGGATCTCCTTGCAGTCTAAGGGACTCCTAAGAGTCTTCTCCAACACCACAGTTCAAAAGCATCAATTCTTCAGCGCTCAGCTTTCTTTATAGTCCAACTCTCACATCCGTACTTGACTATTGGAAAAACCATAGCTTTGACTAGATGGATCTTTGTTGGCAAAGTAATGCCTCTGCTTTTTAATATGCTGTCTGCTGCTACTGCTAAGTTGCTTCAGTCGTGTCCGACTCTGTGTGACCCCATAGATGCCAGCCCATCAGGCTCCCCCGTCCCTGGGATTCTCCAGGCAAGAACATTGGAGTGGGTTGCCATTTTCTTCTCCAGTGCATGAAAGTGAAAAGTAAAAGTGAAGTCGCTCAGTCGTGTCCGACTCTTAGTGACCCCACGGACTGCAGCCCACCAGGCTCCTCTGTCCATGGGATTTTCCAGCCAAGAGTACTGGAATGCCACCCCACTCGGGTGCCATTGCTGTCTAGGTTGGGCATAACTTTCCTTCCAAGGAGCAAGCATCTTTTAATTTCATGTCTGCAGTCACCATCTGCAGTGCTTTTGGATCCCCCCAAAATATAGTCAGCCACTGTTTCCCCATCTATTTGCCATGAAGTGATTGGACTGGATGCCATGATCTTAGTTTTCTGAATGTTGAGTTTTAAGCCAACTTTTTCACTCTTCTCTTTCACTTTCATCAACAGGCTCTTTAGTTCTTCACTTTCTGCCATAAGGGTGGTGTCATCTGCATATCTGAGGTTATTGATATTTCTCCCGGCAATCTTAATTCCATCTTGTGCTTCATCCAGCCCAACGTTTCTCATGATGTTCTCTGCATATAAGTTAAATAAGCTCGGTGACAATCTACAGCCTTGATGTACTCCTTTCCCTATTTGGAACCAGTCTGTTGTTCCATGTCCAGTTCTAACTGTGAATTCAGTGTATCCACAGGATTTTCAGTTCTCAGACCTAGAAGGCTCCTAGAAATCCAGTCTCCCTTTCAAGAAGTTCCCGAACACAGCAGCATCTCTGGCAGGAAGGACTGGATGATAATGAAATAATCGTGATGATAACACTGAGACCTTGTAGAGCACTTTTCAATTTATAATTAAAAAAACAAAAACAAAAACAAAAACAAAAACTCAAGCAACATCCCCGTCTTGACTTTGAGTACCTTTTCATGAGATGGTTTAGGACCTCACTGGCTGTGGGAAGAGACTCAGTGGTCTATTGTGTTTGGCAGAGGTGGGGTTACAGAAACAGATTGGATGTAGGTCTGGACTCCAAGGTGTCACAGGGGACAATTCCCATCACTATGGCCATTGCAGGGAAATGAACACCGAATGGGTCAAGCTTTGGTGTTCAAAGAGCCCAACCAAATTATGAGAACTAATGTCTGAACAGAATCTAGGTTCACAGCTGAATGGTGCTCGTGTCCAGTTCCAGGGAAGGCTATCTAGATTAAAGAGAGAAGAAAGACCACAACTGTTATCTGAACAGTCCTGATTCTGTGGGCCAGGCTCAGCTGTCATTGGCTGGGTCTTGTTTTGGGTCTGAAGCCAGCCATCAGGATGGTCTTGGATGGTCTTGACTGGGATGCACAGGATATTGAGACTTCCTCTGTGGTCTCTCATCCTCCATTAGGCTAACCTTGGCTTGTTCCCATGGCAGTCACAAAAGGGTCCAAGGGAGAAAGCAGAAGTTCACAGCATCTTTTGAAGCATAGGTGTAGAAATGGTACATCATTTCCTCTTCTGCATTCTATTGAGCAAAGAAAATCACACAGCCGGCCTGGGTTTGAGGGTTTTGGAAATGGACTCTGCATCTTAAAGGAAACAGTAGCAAAATCATATTGCAAGGAATGTGAATATAGGGAGGAGAATAATTGCAGCCATTAAAAAATAATGTACCATCCTTTCCTTCTTCTCTGTTAATAATTCATTAATTAGTCCAATAAAGTAAAAACACTGAGTTACACACCAAGGAATCAATGTTAGAAAAGAAAATACATAGTCCTTGCCCTCTTGCACTTTACATTTTTGTGGGGAAGAGAAAGACAAATAAAATTATCTCACTAGTACATATGAGTTTACAGATAAACCCAGTGTTCCCCAGGAGAGATATAGAATGTTATGAGAGATTAAACAAGGGAAGCCAATCTAGTCTGGAGAGATGGGTCGCATAGGGGAAGATTTTTCTTCAGAAGAGATGGTTGACATCAGATCTGAACAGCAGAATGAATACCTACAGTCAAGTTCTAGACAGGAAAGTAGTCCAGTGTGGCTAAAGTCAGGAAGGAAGGCAAAGAGAATATGATCCTTGATAATGTTGGAGAGATCAGCTGTGAACAGACCTTGTAGGCCATGCTGAGAGATTTACTCATTAAGCTAAAAACAATGGAAGATCACTGAATGGTTTTTGAGCAGGATAGATGGGTAGAAAGGGGGTGACATGATCAGTGAATATTATGTCTATAAAACCAGTGCAGAATGAGATGGAAAGGGAACACATCTGACATTGAACAGTTGCTGGAGAGGAAAGATATATTTGCCAGTTTATAAACTGTTTTGGAGACTTGGAAGATGGACTGGAGGTTGCATATTACAGGAATGTGAATCAGCCACTGAGAAGGGCTCTGGACATCTTCCCTAACTCCACATCATCGTTTTGTAATAAAATTACATTGCTGCATTTATTTTGCTAATATTTTATTTAAAAATCTGGAGCCTGTGGTTAAGAGCAGAGGATCTGAAACTTGACTGTCTGGGGTAACTTTTGGGACTGCAGCATGATCTATCTGGGTGACCTTGGGTAAGTTAGTCACCATTCCTCTGCCAAAGTTTCCTCCTCTGCAGCATGGGGATGATCATATTCCTTGTCTCATAGATTCGTTATGAGAAAAGTTTATACATGTCAGTTCAGTTCAGTTCAGTTGCTCAGCTGTATCTGACTCTTTGGGAACCCAAGGACTGTAGCAGGCCAGGCTTCCCTGTCCATCATCAACTTTCAGAGCCTACTCAAACTCATGTCCATCGTGTCGGTGATGCCACACACGTAAATCACTTTGAAAAGGCTCATAATAACTTGAAGCTATTCTTGTTATCAATATCTTTATTTTTATTATTGTTTATGTTTCTCATGTCCATTTTTGGTTTTGAAGTTATATGTCTTATAAAAGGACTTTAACAAGTGTTTCTTTTTTTTTGAAAAAAAAAATGTTCTTTTGTAATCTGGACAGTTTATAATATATGGATTAGCTATTCTTTAAAGGATAGTCATCTCTAAAATCAACTGAAATTTGTATTTAATTATATTTTAAAAGAAATTGTCCATTTCACACAACTTTACAAAATTATTGGAGTCCACTATGTTCTCTTAAAAATTTTGCCATGTGTGTGTATATGTCTCTCTTTTTTTAATGTGCTCATTTATACCTTAACATTTTATGTGTTTCATTTGTTCTGAAGGATCTTTGTCTATTTTATTGATCATTCAGAAAATTAGCTTTTGGATCCATCGATGTTAGTTTTTCTATTTAATTAACTTCTCCTCTGATCATTGTTCAGAGAAGGCAATGGCACCCCAGTCCAGTACTCTTGCCTGGAAAATCCCATGGCTGGAGGAGCCTGGTAGGCTGCAGTCCAAGAGGTCGTTAAGAATCGGACATGACTGAGCAACTTCACTTTCACTTTTCACTTTCATGCATCGGAGCAGGAAATGGCAACTCACTCCAGTGTTCTTGCCTGGAGAATCCCAGGGACAGGGGGGCCTGGTGGGTTTCCATCTATGGGGTCACACAGAGTCAGACACAACTGAAGCGACTTAGCAATAGCAGCTGATCATTGTTATTTCTAGCTTCGTATTTTCTTTAGTTTTAATGTACTTTTATTTTTTCTAATTCATTGCATTGAACTTCTAGTCCATTAAGTTTTCATCTTCCTTTCTTTCTGATGTTTGTGCTCAAAGCTCTCTGTTTCCCTCTAACACTTACTCCAGAAACTTCACAGATTCTGTTTGTGCTGCCTTCATGATCATTCAAGTCTAAATGTTGTGCAATCTCCATTTTTTATTTCTTTTTTGACTCTTTTTTCATACTTTTAAAACATTTTTACAGAAGTGTGTGGATTGTTTTGGTTGTTATTTTTATATATCTCTTTTAATTATACTATTACCAGAGAAAGTTAATTCATAGTATTGGTTATTTGTTGTTGTTGTTGTTATGAATATTTTTTGGTAAATGACCTATGTCTTTTTGAAATGACTTCTATTCCCCACCTTCCATTTTATCACTTCTCTCTTCAGCTGCATCTGATCTCCTCTTTAATCCACTTATTAACTTTTTAAAAGCTTCTCATGAGCAAATTACTTTTTATATCCATAAATTCTAGCTGGTTATCTTTAAAATTCACTTGTTCTTTAAAAAAATATATCTACTGCTTTATTGATTTGGGTATTTAAATATTTACATATTATTTTATTAATTCTTGAATGGTTAAAGCCTTTTTTTTTTTTGCTGGGTCATCAAGACCTTTTTGGATCTTATCTTTATTAGTTCATTCTTCTTGACATTAAGTTCATCTTCAAAAAGGATGAACTATTCTGTGGAAGTTAGGCATATCTTGCCTTGTGAAACCTTTGCTATCATGACTTCAAAATTGCTTATGAAGAGGGTCCTCCATAGGAAGCTCAGGGGTTTTACTGGCTGTGAAGCAGTTTTTAGGTTAATTTCTGGACCTGCTGCTGCTGCTGCTGCTGCTAAGTCACTTCAGTCGTGTCCGACTCTGTGCAACCCCATAGATGGCAGGCTCCCCCGTCCCTGGGGTTCTCCAGGCAAGAACACTGGAGTGGGTTGCCATTTTTATTAAAAAGCAGAGAAATCATCTTGCTAACAAAGGTCCATATAGTCAAAGCTATGGTTTTTCCAGTAGTCATGTACCGATGTGAGAGTTGGGCCATAAAGAAGGCTGAATTCTGAAGAATTGATGCCTTTGAATTGTGGTGCTATAGAAGACTCTTGAAGAGTCCCTTGGACTGGAAGGAGATCAAACTGGTCAAACCTAAAGAAAATCACCTAATATTCATTAGCAGGATTGTTGCTGAAGCTGAAGCTCCAATAGTTTGGCTACTTGATGCAAAAAGATGACTTATTGGAAAAGACCCTAATGTTGGAAAAGATTGAAGACAAAAGGAGAAGGGGGCCACAGAAGATAAGATGGTTAGATAGCATCACCAACTCAATGGAAATGAGTTTGAGCAAACTCCAGGAGACAGTGGGGGACAGAGGAATCTGACTTGCTGCAGTCCATGGGGTTGAGAAGAGTCAGATATGACTTAAGGTATTGAACAACAACGTGGACCTACTGCTAATGGACTGTTCATCTAGTTTAAAGTTGGACCACATATTTATTCCTGGTGTGGGTTTGGAGTTTTTCTTTTTTTTGCCAGTGACTTTTCTTTTTTTTGATCCAAAGCCTTAGACATCAGACTAATTGTCCTGGGCTGATGGATGGAGCTTTTATAATCCATGAGGACCAGGTGAGGTTTGAATTATAGCTGCTCCACGTGGATGGGCATTAGATCTTCAGCACCAAACTCTTAGGATCTATGCCTCTTCTAATACTTGAATCTTGTCCTTGAAACACGTCCAGATTATCACTCTGGCATTGATTTTATTTTTCCCCTCTCACACATGGAGATCTCTCTTAGCTCACTGAATATGATTTATTTAATTTTTACTTTATATGGAATTTCTATGGGCTTAAAAGTATGAAGTGGGACAAACTGTTAGTTTAATTGTCATGTTAAAGAAAATCAACTTCAGATGTTTCCACAGTAATATCTAATGCAAGAAAAAAATAACAACACAAAACATTGTCACTAGAGTTCTAAAGTAGATAAAGCATGACCAATGTGTTGGGACTTCCCTGGTGGCCCAGACAGTAAAGCATCTGCCTGCAATTCAGGAGACCTGGGTTCAGTCCCTAAGTTGGGATGATTTCCTGAAGAAGGGAATGGCTACCCACTCCAGTATTCTTGCCTGGAGAATTCCACGGATAGAGGAGCCTGGCAGGCTACAGTCCATGGGGTTGCAAAGAGTCTGACAGGACCTTTGAAACACTTTCAATGTGTTGAACCCAACTTGTACTGACTTTCCAAGAGCCTACTGTCAAAATTTTAGGAATGTCACCAGTCACTTTCAGTCATGTCTGACTCTTTGCAACCCCATGGAATTCTCTAGGCCAGAATACTGGTGTGGGTGTCCATTCCCTTCTCCAGGCAATCTTACCAACCCAGGTATCCCACATCGTGAGGAGATTCTTTACCATCTGGCCACCAGCGAAGCCCAAGAATACTGGAGTGGGTAGCCTATCCCTTCTCCAGTGAATCTTCCTGACCCAGGAATTGAACCAGGATTCTTCTGCATTACAGGCAGATTCTTTACCAGCTGAGCTACAAGGGAAGCCCAGTTGTTAAATAGATATTATTAAAAATTAAATTATATAAATTTATACTTAAGTGAATTATTAAAAAAAAAAACAAAAATAATACTACTCAAGACTCACTTCAGTTCAGTTCAGTCACTCAGTCATATCCGACTCTTTGCGACCCCATGGACTACAACATGCCAGGTTTCCCTGTCCATCACCAACTCCTGGAGTTTACTCAAACTCATGTCCATCGAGTTGGTGATGCCATCCAACAATCTCATCCTCTGTCATCCCCTTCTCCTCTTACCTTCAATCTTTTCCAGAATCAGGGTATTTTCCAGTGAGTCAGTTTTTTGCATCAGGTGGCCAAAGCATCGGAGTTTCAGCTTCAGCATCAGGCCTGCCAATGAATATTCAGGACTGATTTCCTTTAGGATGGACTGGTTGGATCTCCTTGCAGTCTAAGGGACTCTCAAGAGTCCTCCAACACCACAGTTTAAAAGCATCAGTTTTTCGGCATTCAGCTTTTTTTATAGTCCAACTCTCACGTTCATACATGACTACTGGAAAAACCATAGCTTTGACTAGATGGACCTTTGTTGGCAAAGTAATGTCTCTGCTTTTTAATATGCTGTCTAGGTTGGTCATAACTTTTCTTCCAAGGAGTAAGCGTCTTTTAATTTCATGGCTGCAGTCACCATCTGCAGTGATTTTGGAGCCTCCCCAAAAATAAAGTCAGCCACTGTTTCCGTTGTTTCCCCATCTATTTCCCGTGAAGTGATGGGACCGGATGCCATGATCTTCGTTTTCTGAATGTTGAGTTTTAAGCCAACTTTTTCACTCTTCTCTTTCACTTTCATCAAGTGGCTCTTTAGTTCTTCTTCACATTCTGCCATAAGGGTGGTGTCATCTACGTATCTGAGGTTATTGATATTTCTCCTGGCAATCTTAATTCCATCTTGTGCTTCATCCAGCCCAGCATTTCTCATGATGTACTCTGCATATAAGTTAAATGAGCAGGGTGAAAATATACAGCTTTGACATACTCTTTTCCCTATTTGGAACCAGTCTGTTGTTCCATGTCCAGTTCTAAGTATTGCTTCTTGACCTGCATACAGATATCTCAGGAGGCAGGCCAGGTGGTCTGGTATTCCCATGCCTTTCAGAATTTTCCACAGTTTATTGTGATCCACACAGACAAAGGGTTTAGCACAGTCAATGAAGCAGAAGTGGATGCTTTTCTGAAATTCTCTTTCTTTTTCTGTGATGTAGCAGATGTTGGGAATTTGATCTCTGGTTCCTCTGCCTTTCCTAAGTCCAGCTTGACCATATGGAAGTTCATGGTTCACGTACTGTTGAAGCCTGGCTTGGAGAACTTTGAGCATTTCTTTGCTAGCGTGTGAGATGAGTGCAATTATGCGGTAGTTTGAACATTTTTTGGCATTGCCTTTCTTTGGGATTGGAATGAAAACTGACCTTTTCCAATCTACTTTGTAATTAATTTACTAGTTTTTACCATTATCTGTGATCTTCAGGTTCAGTTCAGTTCATTTCAGTTCAGTCACTCAGTCGTGTCTGACTCTTTGCGACTCCATGAATCGCAGCACGCCAGGCCTCCCTGTCCATCACCATCTCCCGGAGGTCACTCAGACTCACATCCATCGAGTCCGTGATGCCATCCAGCCATCTCATCCTCTGTCGTTCCCTTCTCCTCCTGCCCCCAATCTCTCCCAGCATCAGAGTCTTTTCCAGTGAGTCAACTCCTCTCATGAGGTGGCCAAAGTACTGGAGTTTCAGCTTTAGCATCATTCCTTCCAAAGAACACCCAGGGTTGATCTCCTTTAGAATGGGCTGGTTGAATCTCCTTGCAGTCCAAGGGACTCTCAAGAGTCTCTTCTCCTTCTGCCCTCAGTCTTTCCCAGCATAGGGTCTTTTCTCATCAGTTGGCTGTTCACATCAGGTGACCAAAAATTGGAGCTTCAGTTTCACCATCAGGCCTGCCAATGAGTATTCAGGGTTGATTTCCTTTCAGATTGACGGGTTTGATCTCCTTGCAGTCCAAGGGACTCTCAAGAGTCTTCTCCAACACCACAGTTCAAAAGCATCAATTCTTCGGTGCTCAGCTTTCTTCACAGTCCAACTCTCACATCCATACATGACCACAGGAAAAACCATAGTCTTGACTAGACGGATCTTAGTCGGCATTACTTATGTCTATTTCCTCTACAGTGTAGATATTAATAACGTACCTTAATAATATGCTTATGAGCATTTCTTTTCAAGTCTGTATTCAGAGACATCATGTTCATAGCTTGAAAAGTCAGTCATGGTGGGATTATGCACCCCTGGAAAACTGGCAAATGCTAAAGAAGTCAGATTATTTATATGTATATAAAGCTCAGAGATTAGAGCACCTTTCAGAATCTTTTAGAAAAAAAAGATCAAAGATAAAACCATAGAATAAATAACAAATATTGAATATAGGCAAAGAATATTCAACAAATATATAATAGCAGTCCCTGTGGAATAAAAGCTTTCCTAAAAATTAAAATGCATAGTATATCTCACAGTAAAATATGCAATATAAATATAAAATTACATATTGAAACAGCAGAGAACTTATATTTAAAAACTATCTTAGAAGAGCCAGCATTAGCATCTCAGTAAAATGTCTGGACTTGAAACAAAAATAAACAATCCTTTTGGAACCTAGGGAAAAAGACAGAAAACTTACAACAAAAATAATATTATACTGGCATCACACTTATCAGCTGCAATTCTTTATTCCAGAAACAAAGACAGGGACCAACATGTTTAAGGTGCTCAGGAAAAGAATAAGCCAAAGAGTTCTTTCTTATCCATCATAACTAAATTTAGATGTAAAAATATTTCATTTTATGTATCATATTCTTAATATCTCTTAACTCATTTAAGAATACTCTGTCTTTTGTTGCAAGCAGGTCTTTTGTGTGTATTTGTTGTCTATTGGGAACTTGTTCTTATGGTTTTTTAATTCTTGTTCACTTTACATGAAATTATTAGTTTTTTTGTACTTTTAGCGGAAGTCACACTTACAGTTTTTTTTTTTTTTTGACATTGTTATAATTTTTTCTAACTTTACAAAGCCCCATTTCTGTTGTTAATACTGATCACTCCTGAGCCTATCTCTTATACACATCTTTTTTTAATTCTTGTTCACTTTACATGAAATTATTAGTTTTTTTGTACTTTTAGCGGAAGTCACACTTACAGTTTTTTTTTTTTTTTGACATTGTTATAATTTTTTCTAACTTTACAAAGCCCCATTTCTGTTGTTAAAACATATGCCAGTTTGATTTCTAACATCTATCCCTGGGCCTTGTTCGTCTCCTTTACTTTGATATGAAGCTTGAATTTTCCTCATCTCGATTGTCTCTGTTCTGATCAATGAGGATTCTGTCCCAGAAACTCTTCATCATTGTGCTCATTTGTCTTCAAGGGGAGCTTGGCTAGTTTTGAGAGGTTACAATGCCCAGAACTCTTCATCCTTAGCTGCAGACATGACCTCGTGCTTTACGCTCGCCCACTGTGGGGCTGGCAGAAACCACAGCTCTCTGTGCTTTACACTGAGCCTCTGATAGCCATTTCGGTTTTTCTCTTCTCTTCTCTTTGTCAGATGTTCTGTTTCTTTCTTCGGCTTCTTCCCACAGAAGCAGCTGATGTTGGTTGCTTCCCATAGAAGCAGCTGATGTTGGTTCTACTCGTGTTTTATACCTGCCTGTATACCTTTGACCAACCCATTTTAATTCTGTGCTTCATGAGGCTAGCTGGTCATCTGGTTTGGTTCTATATGATTATTAGGGGCTTAGAGTTTTGTTATGTAGCTTTGCTGTCAGTTTGTGTGTGGAATTCACAGAGATTGAAAAATTGTCATCACCACTGTCATCACCAACTTCCAGACTCCACTGGGACATCACCTTAATTAATTATAAATAATTCCAGTGAGAGCAATAATTTAATAATATGTAAGTAATGTTTAATAACATCAATACAGTATGAGAAGACATTTAAAAATGTTAACACTTCACTATATTTCTTAGAAAACTTAGAAGATCACATTCAACATGCTTTTAAAATCTACTTTAAAGTGTAATTCACCATGACAATGAATATTGAAATATTAAAACACTTTCATACACAATTAGGAGCATTGTAGTTATTTCTGTTGTTGATGAAACTAGTAGTAATACTCGAAGATGCACATAGGAATGCAGTTATATGTTTAATTACAAGTTTAACCACCAAATTCACCTAAGAGTGGGACATATAGTGCATTTGTTCCTCTTCCTCCTCTGGTTTCTTTCAGGCTAAAAAGTCAGAGAAGATAGGTGGAGGTGTGCTACCGTCCATGGGGTTGCAAAGAACTGGACATGACTGAAGCGACTTAGCACACACATGAGGCCAGCCTAGCACTCTTTTGTTTCCAAACTCTCTATTGTTCCTAGTATTTGCATGCTTCAAGTCTTTTGGGGCTTCTCCAGTGACTCAATGGGTAAAGAATCTGCCTGCAGTGCAGGAACCAGAGGAGACAGGAGACCAGGCACAGGTTTGGAGCCCTGTTTTGATGTCTGGCTTTGCTTTGGTCCCACAGTTTCAGAAAACAGAGACATTTGTTAAGAGTATTTGTTCATTTTTATCTCAGGAAATAAAAAATAAATAAAAAGGTCATGAGGCTCTAAAGCACATTTACAGGGCTATGTTTTAAGTACTAAAATAATTCCAAATGCATCTTAAGGAAAGATACATTAAGAGCTTAAAATATAAAAGTTTTGATGCTAAGGAGTGGGCTGAAAAGGAAAAGAAAGGTCGGTTCCATATGAAAATCAATGAAGACAAAACATTTCTTAATTAATGTGGGCACAAATATTTTGGCCAGTTTTTCCTGCTTCCCCTCACAGGCAGAGGCTTGGAATGCTGCCTGTGACATGCCACTCCAAGTGTGTACTCTGATCTGGTGTCAGAATGTTGGCTTACAGGTCAGAGAAAGATCCGCCGTTTACTGAAGCGTACATGGAGTACTTATTCACACATTTTTTTTCCTACCCTCGTTTCCTCCTGCCAAAATGCCATATCAGAAATAGTTGAAAGAATGGAAAATGTTCAACCTGAGGGGCAGAAGACACAGGAAAAGGATAAGAGGACATGATCTCTGAATGCAATTAATTGGAAGCTTGTTATGGGGAAAGAATCTTGCTTGGCATTATTTCAAAGGGAACAACAACCACAAATGGGCAAAAGTTATAAAGGAGTAAATTTCAGCTCAGAGGTGGAGGAAGAGAGCCTTTCCACTTCACAAGCTTCGCCTGCCTCGCCTTCCTTCCCACCCAGGTTTACTCCCAGAATCCTGTGCTTCTTCTAGGGAAGAACTCTCCCAAACATTTACATTCTTCTTCCATTGAAATTTCCCTTTTAGCAATGGAGGTCTTGCTTGCATTAAAGGGATAAATCCATGTCTCATTTTAAAGCACAGAGGGGTATACATCAAAGATGGTATCAAATGCAATGAAATCACTTTCACATCAGATTTATTACACCAAGATGCAATTATATTGCACTTGGCTTCATTGTGAGCTAACGAAAGAGAAAATGACCGAAAGACAGAACGTCTTCAAAACAAATGGAAACACCTTGACCCTAAGAGTCAACCAGACTAATTACATACAACCACAAATAACTTGCCTTCAAGTGTACCCTCAGAGTCAGCTACCCTAGACACAGCTATGAAGGAGGCTTAGAAGGATGGGCGGCAGGCCAGGGGCAGGTACTGTTTCAATGGGCTGCATCCAGGCATTTGAAGACATGCAACCCTCACTTAGTCATCTGATCAGTTTGGCTCTAACTCATGTTCAGAATTTGAAAAAAAAAAAAAAAAGCACATACATTTTTAAAGACTTGGATGGATCTCTTTCTTGGGTCAAATGTTCTGGCTCTCTCCTGCCAGGCATGCTGAAGGGCAGATTCCTTTAATTGGCAGGGCTTCTGCTCAGCTGTCATGTCTCTATGCAGTCTGGGCTGTGGCCAAGGGAAGTGGAGAGCTGGAAGGTTCTGGTGGAATGGGGTCTTAGAAACTAGGTCAGTTTAGCCCAAAGAAACATTACTGCTCAAAGATAACGAGGAGTCATGGAGCAATTGCCAAAGCTCCTCTTTTGCACTGATGGCGTGGACACATCTCTAGGAAATCTGAGAACTCTAGACTAGCCTCAGAAGCAACAGAAGGCCTCCTCTATGACTTAGACCCTTTGCCCTCTTTATGGGTCTTCTATGGATCTGAACCTTTGTCCCAGGGTGATAAGCTTGGAAACACAACTTAAGCCTGTGTCCATGTGTCTCCATGGTCCAGACGAATAGAAATTACACCATTTAGTCCACCTCAGTGCTTAGCAATGCCAGTAGAACCCAGTACTTGTTGAGGCAATATTTTTTCAAGGAAAGAAAGAAAGAAAGGGAGGGGTAGGGAGGGAGAAAGGAAAGAAGGAAAGAAAGGACAGGAAGAAAGGGAGAGGAAGAGAGACAGAAAGAGAGAGAGATTGTCCTTCCACTCTCTTAGTGATCTTTAAGGCTGCCTTCTTATCATCCTTTGAATTCCTCATATTCATTCCCATGGTGGCAGAGAACAATCCAGAGGAGAGAACAATCCAGAGAATGAGAACTGAGATTAGTTGGCCTGGATTGACCACTATTAGTGGAATAAGGCAGTTCTCTGTGGTCAAAGGAGAGTAGAGATTAGAAGATCAAGTTCAAGAGCTGATGTTTTTAGTTGGATCAGAGAGCTCAGATTGGTACCTAGGGTTCAGGAATTAGAAGACTTTGGGAGGTTGAGGGTATGAAGTCAGATTGGCTTGTTGAGAAGGGAGCTAGACATAGGATAGAGTCAAAAAGTCCCGAATTCAAAACTGACTCCAATATCTATGGCATGCATACATTTTGAGCAAGTTATTTACTTTAAAACTTGCATCTATTTATTTTTGGCTGTGCCAGGTCTTTGTTGCTGCTCATGGGCTTTCTCTAGCTGTGGAGCGTGGGGGCTACTCTCTAGTTTTGGTGCGTGGGCTTCTCACTGCGGTGGCTTCCCTTGTTGCCGACCGCAGGCTCTAGGGCACAGGGGCTTCGGAAGCTGTGGCCCAGGGCTCTAGACTCAGGCTGAGCACCTGTGGCCCATGGGCTCTAGTTGATTCATGGGATGTGGGATCTTCCTGGATCGGAAATCAAGCCTGTGTCCTTCGCACTTGCAGGCAGATTCCTGACCACTGGACCACCAGGGAAGCCCCTGAGCAAATTACGTTTAAAGCCAGTCCTTATTATAAACTGGAGATAAAGAAGAATACCTAGACTATGAGGTCTCTGACTTTTCACCTTTCATCCTTTGGTTTGCTTTTCTTTATTCCCTTCTTTCATTATCTTTCTTTGCCTTTCCTGCCCAGAAACTCTAACTGTTCAGCTTCCAGCTTGGTATTAGCCCATTTGTCAAACCTTTTAATCTAGAAATTATATTATCAGCATGTCTTTGCATAATCCTCATGAACATTGAAAGTTGGTTTTTCCTTCTTCTGGACCACAGCATGCTGATCAACATCCCTTTGAGAACAACTATAACAGCTAGAGTGCTCTTAAAATCTGAAGAATTGAGAGGCAAAAGGATCTCAGAGAAGTATAGCTCTCTGAACCACCTGAATAGGTAGCTGAGAGGCTGATGAACAGCTGAGCTTTTTATAGCCTAGTGGAACTGTAGGAACACAATTTGGAATCCAGGGCCATCCAAGATAACCTCCCATCACAGTCTGGTCTGAGATTTGGAAGGGTTATAAGTAAGATTAAACCATGAAAAGAGAAAAAAAAAAAAAAAGATTCAGTCCTTGTAGAGATTAAAGTCAAGCTTTAAAAAGTCTCAATGCCTTGAACTAGAGTAATACACCTTCAGCAGAAACCCCCTTATATTTCATTGACCAGACTGGGACACATGCCAGACTAATTTCAGGCAAAGTGGAACAGGATTTCCATGTTTGATCTTGACAAAGCATGGTTCTGTTAGCAAGAAAGAAGAGTGAACGGATAAGAGTAAGCAACCAATAGATTATGTCACCATCATCTCAGGTATCATTTATAGATCTTCACTATATATCAGGCACTTCTGTAAGCACTCAATATGTAGACCCATTTAATTCTCATAACCACCCTATAAGTAGAGTCTCTCTATTTAATGGAAAAGGAAATTAAAGATCAGAAATGCCAATATATCATAGGTAGGAAGTAGCAGGGGCAAGATTTGAACCCAGGTCATTGCCCTGATTTATTAAGCATTCACAACACACTATTAATTATTCTGGATATTGTGTGTGTTAAGTCGCTTCAGTCATGTCTGTCTCTGTGTGACCCCATGGACTGTAACTCTCTAAGCTCCTCTGTCCCTGGAATTCTGCAGGCAAGAATATTGGAGTGGGTTGCTGTGCCCTTCTCCAGGGGTCTTCCCAACCCAAGGATCAAATTTGTGTCTCTCAAGTCTCCTGCACTGGCAGGTGGGTTCTTTACCACTAGGGCTACCCGGGAAGCCCCAGTCACTTATACATGTTCTGAATACTGGAAATGTATAATCTCTTTCTTCTGGGAGCTCATAGTTCAATTATCTAGGAAGAATCAAAAGAAGATGAGCCGATTTACTTTTTTAAAAAAACTTTATTTATTTTGGCTTCATCTTGTAGCATGCGGGATCTTTGTTCCCCAACCTGGACCAAATCCATATCCCCTACAGAGGAGGCATGAAGTCTTAACCACTGTACTGCCAGGGAAGTCCCAAATCAATATGCTTTTGATTGATTTTGTCTCATGTTGATGGCCCTACCCTGAAAAAGTAACTGTGCTTTGGAGCAAATGTTAAAAGCTTCTTTCAATCTTATGGGAATAAGGTAATTCCCATTGACCTGCGTCTATTGTGGTCAGTTTCCACTACATGAGCCTCAAGTCTAAACACCCCCTGATATGTTTGCCTAAGAGTTTGAAAGTGGGGAGAACTTTCCTATGAAAAAACTACTGTTCCTTGTGCTTGAAGTTTCTGTCCACATTTTTGAAATTGCTGATAATAGTATAAGGGTGTCTTTAAGAAAGGTATATATATTTTTTCTTTCTTACAGTATTGTACTGGGCTGGGATCATTGTAGGCTCATATCTTTTTTTTTTTTTTCTTCTAATTTTAGTTACTATTTTTTGAGGTCTTACCTTGTCTTTAATAACTCATTGTGTGTTCTATAAAGGTAATTTTATTTATTTAAAATAATCCTAAAATGTATGTATTATTTGTTTCAAGAGCGACTGAGCTGAACTGAACAGATATATATATATAAACTTCAGAATGCACTGTGTAGAGTCTAACATTGCTCTATTATGAATAGATTGATAAATTATCTAGATCAGTGTTATAAAGGAGAGGCAGGGTCTTAAAGTTCTGCTGCTAAGTTGCTTCAGTCATGTCCGACTCTGTGCGACCCCATAGACGGCAGCCCACCAGGCTCCTCTGCCCCTGGGATTCTCCAGGCAAGAACACTGGAGTGGGTTGCCATTTCCTTCTATCTACACTAAATGAGCTATGTAAACTATTTCTCTAAGAAGCTCTGAGGTAGAGTTTGCCACCTCTAGCTTGGGGAGCCCAGTGAGGGTTCCTGGGCTTTAATCGTGATACAGCTGAGATCTTTTTGAGGGGCACTAATTCAAACCATTTCTTCATAGTGGTTATTTACCCTAATCTGACATTTTTCCACTTTAGCCTCTCTCTGCTGAAGACCCCGCTGGGCTGTGTTCAGCCTCAGACAGCACGGTCATGCCAACAAATAGCTCTTCTTTTGGCACTTGTGTTCTCTACCTCGTGGTTTGTTTAACTGTGGCTACTCTTTTCATTAATAGCTGTTTACACTTCACGATGATACTTGTTGAGCTTGGCAAAAGCCCTCCATTCTACACATTTCTTTTTTTCTGATCCCAGGGCAAACTGTCGTATTTGACAATATTTTTGCTATGTAATAGCAAGTGAAGAACATTTAATTAACTAGGCTATGTTGTTATACTGGGAACAGGGATTAAAAATATTGGCACACTGCTAACATGTTGCTTTTGAAAGAATAGTTTCTGGTTGACCTGGATACAATTAAATATAGAAGGAATGTGGGAAGAAATGGGAATATAGATTCTCCAGTACCTCTCTTCATCCTCAATCAAACATTTTCACTGCAGAAAAGAAGACATCGTCAGTGGCCCTTGCTAGTGAACACTTTGTTGGCACCGCCACCAATTCCCAGCTTCTGGGGAGGCACAGTCCAATAGAGACTTGGGTTCACTTTGTCCCCTTGCTGTTTAGCTACTAGTCCTAGAGGAAGGGCTGGCCCCTGGGAAGGTAGCACAGTTAAGCCTCACACCCTCAGTCCCAGGGCCAGCATCGCACATTTGCAAGCTTTCAGAGTACCACTTAATAGGGCCTTCGAGCCAGCCGAAGAGAGAGGGCTGCTAAACTGCTCGATTGGCAGAGCTGAGTTTATACAGATGGGAGAGTTAGCAGAGACCACAGAACAAATACCAGCAACCAATCCATTTCACACTTCTGAAAAAAGAGAAAGGAATGGCAGAGGCGGGCCAAAGCAAACAGGCTTTGGATAACTTGAAGCTGTGGGCTGGAATTTTCAGCTGTTCCCGTTCTCCTAACACTCAGTTTAGGGAGTTGGGTCCACTCAGAAAAGCAGAAACTTTCTCCATTTACACTTCTCAGGTTCAGCCTCTTACAGAAAAAGGGCAGTTCGTTCCCAATCACAAAATGAAAATAGTTTCCAACATCATCAGCACAGTTATCCTGGAGCCTGGTTGTTGTTGTTGTTGTTGTTTTTTTTTTTTTGGTGGTGGTGAAGGGTGGGTTCAAAGGTGCTATTTTTTCCAGAGAATTCTATGCTGTTGGGATTCCCTCAGCTTGTCTCTCTGTGGCATGCCTCCATCTTAGTCTTTATTTTCTCCTGTCTCTCCCTCTCATTTTTTCCCCTCTTCTTCCCGGAAAGAAAGCCATTTTCTTTTCTTTTTTTTCTCCCAGAGTATGCTGAAACATAAAAACTTCCCCACAATTTGCTACCTCACACAAATGCCCTTCATTTCAGCTAAAGCACTTGTTGTTCAGTCACCCAGTCGTGTCCACCTCTGTAGTCCTCATGGACTACAGCACACCAGGCTTCCCTGTCCTTCACTATCTCCCGCAGTTTGCTCAAACTCATGTCCATTGAGTCAATGAGGCCAGCCAACCATTTCATCCTCTGTGCGTATCAAAATTCATCATAAACACGGATATTGCTCCTGCCTTGGGGATGGGTGATGTTTCTAGTTCCAACCCCAAAAGGAGTGAAGGCGATATTTGGAGGCAAGAATTAAAGAGAAGTTTTGCCTAAGTGGCTGTGAAACAGTCAGCAGCCATCCCCAGCATGGTCACATAGAGTTTATGGAGAGCGGTTGGGAGAAACTTTCCTGTGGGCTGGCGTCACACAAACCAGCAGAGTGGCTTCAGGTAGGATACTCCATTAGAGAAAGACACAGACAAGAGTGCAACCATCTCAGCTCTGGATGCTTCGGAAGACGGCTGTCAGGTTCTTTTGACGGATTAACCAGGTCATCCAACTAGTTTACCAGAATGTGTGGGTATGTGTCTGTGAGGAAAAACTCTGCAACTGTGTTTAAAAACAGTTCCATCTGTTCTTATGTATTTAAAATGCTTAGATGGGGGTGGGGGGAAAGAGGAGTGAAAACATAAGAATCAGATTATTTAAGAAATAGATCATCTCAATTCAAGTTGTTAACAAAGGCTCCCAGCTGGAACAGTGGTAAAGAATCCGCCTGTCAATGCTGGAGACTCAAGAGATGCAGGTTCGACCCCTGGGTCTGCAAGATCCCCTGGAGGAGGAAATGACAATTCACTCCAGTAGCCTTGCCTGGAAAAATTCATAGACAGAGGAGCCTGGTGGGCTACCATCCATGGGGGTCATAAAGAGTCAGATGTGACTGAGGGACTGAGCTCGCGCGCACACACACACACACACACACACACACACACACACAACAAAGACATACAGATCAGTGAAAAAGAACTCACAGATATTAGGGGAAATTGCTATAAGGGGGAGAGGAAAATGGCTTGATAAAGTCAATGGCTGTTTACCGTGAGGACCATCTCCTGGCTACATGAGACCCCCAAGGGCTGGTACACTGAAATGTGGACATGGTTGGTTCTTTGTTTTTGAGAAACAAGGTTGAGCCAAAGAAAAGCCTGTTAGAAAGTACTGGCATCTGGACAACTCTGAGTAAAAAGAAGAGAAAGTCCTGCAGTTGGCAGAATAAAAAGATAATGGTGTCTGCTGTTCCGTCACTAAGTCGTGTCTGACCCTTTGTGACCCCATGGACTGCAGCATGCTGGGCCTCCCTGTCCCTTGCTGTCTCCTGGATTTTGCCCAAGTTTTCTTGGTGTCTGGATCAGGGTACATAAGGAGTTCAAAGCAGTGCACTTGAATGGACATTTGGCTTTCAAAGGTCTGAGAAAACCCTTTGAGAAGCAAGCAAACAAAATAATAGTAACCACCCTATTTTAATAGACTAAAGTTGACAGCAGAGGAACAGAGTGTATGATCAAGGTAAGATATATGAGAACTATGACATATCCCAAGAATTAAGTCTCCATTGGTTATCTCTTGATAAACGGTGTCTAGTGTGGTATGTGCAGGTTCCATCACCAGCTAAGGAATGGCAATGCCAAAGTCAAATAGAGCAGGTGATGTTCTTCACTCAACTAATGGAAACATAGCGTGGAAAGCTTCTGTCTGAAATAAGATGTTCTTGAAAGTCTGTTTTTTTTTTTTTTTTGTAATTGACCAAGATCTGGACAACCAAGCATAATTCCAAGCATAATTATATCCCCAATATATCTTTAATACGTCATCTAGATAAGTCAGCTGACATTGCTAAATCTCACTTTCTCTATATGAAAGCCAAAAGTATTGGTGAGGTTTGTCAAAATTATTCAGAACCAGGATAACTCTGCCAAATACAGCTTCCCATGGGTGCATGCTAAATCACTTCATTTGTGTCTGACTGTTTGCAACCCTATGAACTGTAGAGCCCTCCAGGCTCCTCTGTCCATGGGATTCTCCAGGCAAGAATTCTTAAGTGGGTTGCCATTTCCTACTCCAAGGAATCTTCCTGACCCAGGGGTCGAACCCGTGTCTCTTATGTCTCCTGCATTGGCAGGTGGGTTCTTTACCACTAGTGCCACCTGGGAAGCCCCACAGCTTTCCATGGTGCCCTCCTAAATATAGCCAAGGTTAAGTGGGCACAAGCTGGCTGAATGAGAAGAAGTGATGAGGCTGTTGGAGTTCTGCTGGCTTTTCCTCTTAACCAGCAACTCTCCAGTTGCTGATGTCCTAGGGCTCACCGGAACAGAGAATGAACACCACTGGATTTGATCATTCTAAGCCTCTTTATAGTGCTACCTTCTTTAATCTCATATTATCAGATCAAAAAAGAAAAGCAGTGAAACTTTAAGGCAAATTAAATCACATAAAAGAGGAACCAGAGATCAAATTTGCCAACATCTGCTGGGTCATAGAAAAAGTAAAAGAATTTCAGAAAACCATCTACTTCTGCTTCATTGGCCATGCTAAAGCATTTGACTGTGTGAATCACAGCAAACTGTGGAAAGTTCTTCAGGAGATGGGAATATCAGACCACCTTACCTGCCTCCTGAGAAACCTGTGTGCAGGTCAAGAAGCAGCCATTGGAACGAGATATGGAACAATGGACTGGTTCAAAACTGGGAAAGGAGTGTGTCAAGGATGTATATTGTCACCCTGCTAATTTAACTTATGCACAGAGTACATCACATAAAATGCTGGGCTGGATGAATCACAAGCTGGAATCAAGATTGCTGGGAGAAATATCAACAACCTCAGATGTGCAGATGATACCACCCTAATGGTAGAACGTGAAGAGGAACCAAAAGTCTCTTGATTAAGGCAAGAGAGGAGAGTAAAAAAGCTGGCTTAAAGCTCAATGTGCAAAAAACTAAGATCATGGTATCCAGTCCCATCACTTTATGGCAAATATAATCTGTCACTATAAATAGTGGGCTCCAAAATCACTGCAGATGATGACTGAAGCCATGAAATTAAAAGATTCTTGCTCCTTGGAAGAAAAGTAATGACAAACCTAGACAGTGTATTAAAAGTCAGAGACATAATTTTACCAACAAAAGTCCATACAGTCCAAGCTAAGGTTTTTCCAATGGTCATGTACAGATGTGAGAGTTGGACCGTGAAGTAGTCTGAGTGCTGAAGAATTGATGCTTTCTAACTGTGGTGTTGAATTTTTGAACTGTGTGGTTTTTGTGGTGTGGTTTTTTTGAACTTTGTGGTGTGGTTTTTGAACTGTGGTGTCGGAGAAGACTCTTGAGAGCCCCTTGGGCTGCAAGGAGATCCAACCAGTCCATCCAAAAGGAAATCAGTCCTGAATATTCATTGGAAGGACCAATCTGAAACTCCATTACTTTGGCCACCTGATGCAAAAAACTGACTCACAGGAAAAAACCCTGATGCTGGGAAAGACTGAAAGCAGGAAGAGAAGGGGACAACAGAGGATGAGATGATTGGATGGCATCACAGACTTGATGGACATGAGTTTGAGTAAGCCCCAGGAGTTGGTGTGATGGACACGGAGACCTGGTGTGCTGCAGTCCATGGGGTCACAAAGAGTTGGGCACGACTGAACGACTGAACTGAACTGAACTATGGTGCTGGAAAAGACTTGTAACAGTGTCTTGGACTGCAAGGAGATCAAACCAGTCAATCGTAAAGGAAATCAACTCTGAATATACATTGGAAGGAGTGATGCTAAAACTGAAGTTCCTATACTTTTGACCACTTGATGCAAAGAGATGACTCATTGGAAAAGCCCTTGATGCTGGGAAAGATTGAAGCCGGAGGATGAGATAGTTGGATGACATTACCAACTCAGTGGACACGAGTTTGAACAAACACTGGGAGTTAGTGAAGGACAAGGAAGCCTGGAGTGCTGCAGTCCAAAGGGAGTCACAAAGAATCAGATGTGACTGAGCCACTGAACAACAAAAATGTAAGATTTTTCCTGGGGCCATATCTGAATCTTCCCACACATTTTTTTAATCTTCCTCTCTCTCTTCGATCTTCTACTTCTTGTTAGCATTGCTCAGGCCAATGACTGGAGTCTTTTATGCCTTATATTCATATTCAAGGATACTTCTACAGTCAGATGAAACCTGGCTTCTTTAAATGCCACATGATCTGGTTAACAAGAATTGCACGCTGGTTCTGCTTTCAGGCTTGTCTCAAAAAAAGGACTCATGTGTTGGAAACTTCCTTCCTGCTCTCCTACATCCTGGGCTATACCAGACATTTTTCTCCTCCTCTGCCTTCTGCCATTCTCTCATTGGTGGTTTTCTTTACTAATAGTTGTCATTCCAGGTGATGTTGCATCCTATACAAACTTCCACCTTTTGAGTGAATCTACTCTGAACCACATCTGAGTTAGGTGTTATATACACAGCATATAGATCAAACAGTCCTTGAATTAAAGGAGCTTAGGCTCTAGTGTAGTGAGGTTCGAGCTTTGGTAACCATGATTCACAGTAAATATATGCAAGTGGTCCAATAAAAATAAACATACATATGAAAAAGTACTATTTCAAAAGTTTAAGAAGCAATACTTACCCGAGTGACATTTTCTATTCTATTCTAGAATGGATTAGAATGGATTCTAGAATGGAGTATTTTATTTCATGAACAAAATCTAGTTATGACCCACTAAATTGATTCCACACCCCAGTTATGGGTTACAATTAGTTTTCAACCAATTACATGCAGGCAATTTGAAAAAGACCTCTCTAGAACAAGAGAGGGTTTCTAAAGTCACTATAATAGAATAAGAGGGATACATGAGAGGAGATGGAAGCCACAGTCGAGTTGTCACAGTTGTCAAGATGATAGCTGTCAGGACTGTACTTCTCAAACTCTGCCACGTATGTGAAGCACCCAGAGATTTATTTAAAATATAGACTCTGATTCAGGAGTTGGGTGAGGTTCTGTGTTTCTAACCTACTTCCAGGTGATGATGGTGCTGCTGGCTCATGGGGTACACTTTGAAATACGAGGGTCTAGAACAGGGGTCCCCAACCTTCGAGCCACAGACTGGTTTTTCTCATCAGATCAGCAGCAGCATTAGATTAGAAATAAAAAGCACAATAAATGTAATGTGCTTGAATCATCCTGAAACCATTTTACCCGCCCCCACCCCCACCTTCTGGTTCATGAAAAAGGTGTCTTATATGAAACTGGTCCCTAGTGCCAAGAAGACCGCTAGACTCTAGAAGGTGACGTCTAAAGGATGCCCAGGAAGCATCCAGGGCAAAAAAGGCTTTCTGGTAGAGGAAAGGGCATTTGTGATGTTACCTATGTAAAAAACACCACGGACCATGCAAGAAACTGCAAGCACCCACATTATCTTAAAATCACCTGTGCTCATGTTATAGCTAAACATACGGTCTGTCTCCAGCAATGAGGCATAATTTGGGCAAAGATGAGCAGTCTTTTACACAATGATAAATTCAGGAAAAATGAAACAGAATTTACTGATTTCATTTTAAAAAGAAATTGTATATATTTATTGTAAAGCACAATGTTGACAACCATGATTTAGAACTCTTATTGCATTTGTTCTTTCACTGGAGGCGGAGTAGAGGTGAGTAGAACTATACTCTCTCCAGCAGGTCCTGCACTGTTTGACCATAATACCAGGACTTGGAACATATCTATGCAAGTTGAAATCTGAGTATGCTTGGAGGGAGCTTCAGGTGGAGACACTTGAGGCTGGGGTGGCAATTAAGGGTCAAGATGAAAAACTAGCCTTCCATCAGGGGATCCCTGGGCACTGGAGAACAGGTTTTAAAAGAGAGAAGTTCTGGAGTCACATAGAATAAGGCGGGGGCAAGGAAGAGCAGGACAAATTTTAAAGAAAGAGCTGAATCTCCTTTTTCACCCCCACCTGTAAGGGAAGGGAAGACTAGGCTTCTCAAGCCTTTTTCCAGCCAGTATATCTCTTTCTCTAAGCTCCTCCTTTCAATCGGGCCTCCTCTGAAATTTTTTTCACCTCTGCAGGGGTTGTGGGGTGGAAACAAAGCAAAAAACTCTTCTAAGCTTCGTGAACATAGTCTCAGATGCCTCAACCCCAGTGGAGGCCTCAGTTTGTGATATGCTCCTTGATGAGGACAGAATCTGAAGTCCCCATTTGGCAGCAAGGACGGGAGAACTGCCTGGAGTTAAGTGGTTTCAGGTGAATTTCTCGGGGCACTAATTTGCATATGTGGGCAAAACTAACTTAGCTATTTTTCTTTCAGTAAATACTCATTTCCTGATTACCTCTCTGAAAAGGCATAACCTTCAGTTCAGTTCAGTTCAGTCACTCAGTCATGTCTGACTCTTTACAACCCCGTGGGCTGCAGCATGCCAGGCCTTCGCGTCCATCACCAACTCTGGGAGTTTACTCATACTCATGTCCATTGAGTTGGTGATGCCATCTAATCCTCTGTCGTCCCTTTCTCCTCTTGCCTTCAATCTTTCCCAGCATCAGGGTCTTTTCAAATGAGTGATAGCTTCATGTATATTAAGGGATGAAGCATGGAATGATTCAAACATGGTGTGCATTTCACTGATCACTCCTGAGCTGGAGAGTTCATTGCCCAAGACTTCCCTGTTTATTGCCAACATGGAGCTTGTGTGGAGAAAATTTGCTCGATAAGATGATGAGGGCATGCTGACCAACCTGGGTCAGATCCTGAGGCCAGATCCTGACAGTGATTCTTAGTACAGACTATCTTTTCCTGGAAAGTCATCAATGGATGTGTTCATCTATTGGGGTAGCTGGCTGTGATGCAGAGAAGAGAGCCCAAAACATGGAATTTTAAGCATTTCTCTTTCCTCAAAATGTTGTCTGCAACACACTGCAATAGAATTATCTCAAATGAGGGTTCCATTCTATTAAAGAGATAAACTGAAGATGACCACTGTCTGTTGGCCCTTTGGTTGTCCTTCACTGTAGGGTGAGAACTGTCAGCTCAAAAATCTTCCTGGGCCATACCCAAAGTTTCACACAGCCAGTTATTTAAAAAATAGCTCAAACAAGCAGATTCATAGCCACATAGAACCTGTCTTCTTTGCATATCTGATGCTGAAGCTGAAGTTACAATACTTTGGCGATCACTGGGAAAGATTGAAAGAGTAAGGAGAAGGGGACAACAGAGGATGAGATGGTTAGACATCATCACTGACTCAATGGACAGGAGTTTGGGCAAACTCCGGGAGTTAGTGAAGGACAGGGAAGCTGGTGTGCTGCAGTTCATGGGGTTGCAAAGAGCTGGATATGACTTAGCAACTCAACAACAACAAAGCCTTACATGACAGGTATTCTCCATTGATAAGATTGTTGTTATAAGGCCCTGAACCACCGCTGCCCTTTGGAGCCCTGGGACCGAGGGATTCCCTGCCATGATGCTGAGAGAAATCACCTAGATGCTGGAGCTCCACCTCAGATCCTCCTCTGATGGGAGCCTCCTGCTCTCCTTCTCTCTGCCTGGTGGCCCCTGGAAACCTCTGGGTGGCCTCAGTCTCTGATAGGTTTCTCCTTGCATCAACCCTGTCCAATCACTGTCCAGTAAAACTTGTTGTATGGTCCTGCCTCCGGTGCTCCTAGCTTTTTCTTTAATCAACTCCAAATCTTCAGTCTACCACCGAGTCCATGTGGTCTGGAGTAAAGTTTGCAGGGTGTGGGTGGCTGGAAATGCGCATTTTTATGAGCTTCCCCAGATGAAATGTGTACATGTGTGTGTACCTACAAGAGCATTGAAATTGAAGAACCATGAGGTAGAAGGTTTGGCTTGAATCTTGCTTCAGGGCCTTGTTACCTAACTTTGGGACTCGACCCTGACACTCTCCAAGCATCAGTTTCTTTTCCCCTACAAGGTTAAAATGCAGATGTTTATAGCAGAGAGATCTGTGGAATGCAGCAGAGTGTGTGAAAGGAATTAGAGCAATGGTAGATGCATGTCAGGTGCTCCACCCATAGGCATAGGAATCTCAGTTTTTGCTTTTCTTCCTTTCTAAGGCTCCTTGAATCTAGTCTTTCTCATTCTAAAATATTCTCGACTTTAACAGGTCCTTCGGAATCAAACGTCTTCTTGTGCCCTGTCAGTCTACTAATTCACTTGTAAAGCTCATTTGACATACCACTGTGCCTACCTGACTTGGTCTTTTAATTTTTTTCTGTCCCCCTTCTATTAGATCTCTCTGTAACTGCATTATCTACTGCTATCAAGTATCTGAGAGCCAGAATGAGATGACAAATGCTACACAAGGTACATTTGTATTGTAGTCCTTATCCCTAAATATAGATGGGACCCAAATGCTATTTTTATATACGATTTTGCTCAGTTCCACTCCACTGTCTGTTGGATATTTCTGGTTTTGCTAAATACATTTTTTCTCTCTTTCTGCTTAGAAACATCTACTGAAATATAATTATTTTTAGCAACTTTGCTGAGTTGTTTGCAGTTTTGCATGCAAATCTTTGCTCTCAGGGGACATAATCAATACGCAGCAGCCCAGCGTCCCAGTGAATGGTGAGAGAGATGTGTGAAGTCAGGGTGTGATATCCCAGTGATGGTTGCTAACTGAGATCATTTACCAAAGGTACCTTTGTGCACTGTAGAAATCTTTAACTCTTAATGCATGGGTCTTACTTTCCTTAACTTGGATGTTTTTGTGCAAAGAAGATGTGTTAGGCAGATGGATAGATGTCTTTTATTTCATCTTTGCTCCTCACATTCTTCCAAGTGTTTAAAGAAGCAAGACTATTAGAGTAGACTGCCATTTCCTTCTCCAGGGGATCTTCCTGACCCAGGGATCGAACCTAGGTCTCTTGCATTGAAGGTAGATTCTTTACTATCTGAGCCACGAGGGAAACCCCAAATGAAGTCACAGCATGAATCAAATTTACACGGAATATCAAGAATATTTATTTTTTCTTCTAAGGTCAAGGCCAGGGACAGATGCAATGAAAACATAGCAAGAAAATTGTATGTGGATGAGACTGTAATTCTATGTGGCTGGAATGAGGAAAACAAAAATACTACTCTGGTTTCCATGTTAACATTGGTAGTGAGCAACTGGGAGGTGACTCACAGGAAAGTCTGCTAGCAGAAGCCACTTACATGGGCCCTGGGGGATGGGTAAGTAAAATGATGAGTTTGAACAAATATAAAGTTGTTGAGGGAAGATAGACAGACATAATAAAAATTTAGGGATCTCATATAGAGACAAGTTAGGTGGACACTGTAAGAAATGACCAGTAAAATATTTTAAGAGAGGTAGTTCTAGAACCTTGACTAGCCAAAAGAGAAATACTCCATATCACATTTATAAAAAGAGACAAGATAAGTCAATTAGCTTTTGGAATAAGCTGCCTCATTCATATTTCCAGGGCAAAGCCTCAGTAATCTAGAGGGGGAAAGAAAGTCATCTTCTTAATTTCAGGGAAGGCAAAGAGAAAGAAAGAATTTCATTTGGATTGGGGTTAGAGCTAAATTTTATCAAGCTAAATTATATTGAGCCCATGCGAGACTTAATATCATGGAAAATTCACCATTGTGTCAAGGGTTCTGCATAGATT
The DNA here is from genome assembly GCA_006410635.1 of Cephalophus harveyi. Lineage (NCBI taxonomy): Eukaryota > Metazoa > Chordata > Mammalia > Artiodactyla > Bovidae > Cephalophus > Cephalophus harveyi. The sequence continues at coordinate 101,629 of SJYT01038256.1, read as the reverse complement.
ATCTCACTTGATAGTCACAACAACCATATTTGGCAGATACTTTCATCATCTCCATTTTACAGGTGGGTAAGGTGAAGATTAGAGATGTAAATTAATGTGCTCCAGGTCAAAGAACTATTAACTGATAGAGTCAGGATTCAAACAAGCTGTCTGCATTTGAGGTGAGGTGAAGGTGAAGTCGCTCAGTCGTGTCCGACTCTTTGCGACCCCGTGGACTGTAACCTACTAGGCTTCTCCGCCCATGGGATTCTCCAGGCAAGAATACTGGAGTGGATTGCCATTTCCTTCTCCAGGGGATCTTCCCGACCCAGGGATCGAACCCGGGTCTCCCGCATCAGAGGCAGACGCTTTAACCTCTGAGCCACCAGGGAAGCTTGGATCCCTCAAATATAGGAGTTCAAGGGGAGCTGGTAGCTAATGTTGAGGAGCCACACTGATGCTCCAAGTGTGAACTGGGGTACTGTGGGCACATGGTAGTGTGCTCTGTGATTTACTTATTTGCTCATAATATGCACTTATTTCCTTCTTTCATCCTAAAGTACTTCTAACACTAAGTTTGTTGCTCATTAGCAATGTTTGGCCTTAGGGAAATCAATCCATATAAGCTTTTATTCCATCTGTAAAATAGGTATAAAAGTAATACTTAATACATCTATATCCAATCAAGATACAGCAACAGAAACTGGGTTTGTCCTTCTACATTAAACAGCCTAAAACAATTTAAAAAAACTTGATAGAATATATCAAGAAACAATTTGCAAGACACTAGACATCGGACAATGAAGGGTAGTGTTCTCTGAGGGTTGAGACCTCTTACATTTCTCCAAGTTACTTCCCTGGTGACTCAGATGGTAAAGAATCTGCCTGCAATGCAGGATACAGTGGCTTTATCCCTGGGTTGGGAAGATCCCCTGGAGAAGGGCATGGCAATCCAAGACAGTATTCTTGTCTGGAGAAACCCATGGGCAGTGGAGCCTGACAGGCTACAGTCCATGGCATTGCAAAGACTTATTACTGTGAGTGAAATTAAAGGCCACAATACAGGGAAGGGGAGCCAAGACAGAGCCTAGTGGGGTTCTTGAGTTGGGGGAGGGCCTTCTTAATTATCAAACTGAGCACTGATGACTGTACCCATGCACGTATATGTATGAATGATCAGATGCTAGGGAACATCTGAAAGGATTAGAGAACAAGGAATGTTGCCTGTTCCTACCAGATGAAAACCTCAAAACTCAAGAAGCATTGGATAGAGTTCATAGAGAGGTCTTGCCTCAATAATGGAGAGTAATTATTCCTAGACTGAACTGGTCCCATCTAATATGTATTAAAAGAGAGACCTCCAAAGATTAAACTGTTTCTTAATAACTTATAGCATCCCAGAATAAAATTCAAGAACATGTATAGTAACACAAAAATAATTAGTGTTCAACAACATAAAATTCACAGTGTCTAGCACTCACTTAAACATTACTTAACATACGTAAACAAGAAAGATAATGAAGAAATATATTTATAATATAAAAATGGCCCAGAAGTGACACATATGCTATTACTGGCAGATAAATGACAACAAAACCATTATTATAACTCTACCAGATATTCAAAAAGTTAAGAGAAGACATGGAAGATTTAAAAATGATCCAAAAAGTAGCATATGGAAAAAGCAAACATGTAAAAAGAAAAATATTCTTGATGAGATTAATGGCAGACTAGGCTTTGCAGTGGAAAATATTATCAAGCTTGAAGTCACAGCTGTAGAAAGCATCAAAATAAAGAAACAACAACAAAACAAAAGCACAAAGACAAAGCAACAACAAAAACTAAAAACCAAAAACCACACACAGAAAATGAAAAGAGAATCAGTGGGCTGCAGGACAACTTTAGGTGGCCTAATATATGTGTCATTGGAGTTCTCAAAGGGGAAAAAAGGCAGGAAGAACATTTGAGGATATCATGGTCAAAGTGTTTCCAAATTTGATGAAATTATAAACTCAAATTCAAAAACTCTCACAAAGCCTCAGGCACAAGAAACATGAAGAAATCTATACCAAGGCTTATTCAACACCAGTGATAATAAGAAAATCTGAAGAGCAGTCAGAGGGAAAATGTACATATACTAATGTTCTAACCAGAAAAAGAAACATATTGATAATAGTAAATTTCTCATGAAATATAAAACAACAAGAAGAGAATACAGTGAAGCAATGTCGTCAGAGTATTAAAAGAAGAAAAAAGTCAACTTAGAATAGGATATAAGAATAAAAATATCCAGTGAAAATATCTATGGCAAAATCCCTTGAAAAATGAAGAAAAAGTAATTCATCACCAGTAGATTTTCACTACAAGAAAAACTAAAGGAAGTCTACAGGCCAGAGGAAATGGTACCAGTTGGAAATGTGGATCTATACAGAAGAGTGAAGGATGTTAGAAAGGGTATTTACATGGGTAAATATGTGAGATTTTTTTCTTATAACCTAAATATCTTAAAAGATCATTGACCGTGCAAATAAAAATGATAACAATGTAATGTAGCGTTGTGTTTATGTAAAATGGATAAGAATATTCCCCCAAATGAGAGAGGATACATTTATAAGACTCTTACACTGTACAGGCAGTGGTATGATATCACTTGAAGATAGACTGTGGGATGTTAATAATGTGTACCATAAGCTCTAAAGCAACCACTACCTAATAAAGTCTTACAGCTAATTGTAATCCGAAAAAAGGATGGAAAATGAAATATTTTAAAAATATTTAATTGATTCAAAGAAAGCAAAAAAAAAAGAAAGAAACAGAGAAGAAAAATCATACAGGATAACCATAATATGACACTTTTAAATCTAATTACATCAGTAATAAAATTAAGTGTCAATGGTTTAAATATCTTAATTAACAGATGCCAAGTCGCTTCAGTTGTGTCCAATTCTTTTTGAACCCAGGGGCTGTAGCACACCAGGATCCTCTGTCCATGGGATTTTGCAGACAAGGATACTGGCCATGTCCTCCTTCAGAATTAACAGGCATTGTCAGATTGGGGGAAAAAAGGGAAGATCCCATTTTATCCTTACAAAGAAACATCTTCAAGTATAAAGTTACAAGTAAGTTAAAAACAGAAGAATAGACATATGGTAACATGTTAACAGCCTTGAAATCTGGGATAGCCATCTTAATGTCTGTCTTCCAAGGTGTCTCGGTGTAAAGAGTCCGCCTGCCAAAGACTTAATGACTGAAAAACAGCTATCTTAATATCACACAAAGTGGATAGCAGAGTTAAGAATATTGGCAGAGTTAAAAGATTTTATTTTATAATTGTATAATGGCTAATTCATCCGTGAGTGTGTGCTAAGTCGCTTGAGTCGTATTTGACTCTGTGTGACCCTACAGACTACAGCCTGCCAGGCTCCTCTGTCCATGGGATTCTCCAGGCAAGAACACTGGAGTGGGTTGCTGTGCCCTCCTGCAAGGGATCTTCTTGACCCAGGGACTGAACCTGTGTCTCTTGAGTCTCCTGCATTCTTTACCATTAGTGCCACCATTACATGCCTAATACAGCTTTAAAGCACATGGAACAAAAATTAACCAAAGGCATCGGGGAGAAACATACAAATCCTCAAGTATAGATGAGGATGTCAATACTTCTCTCTGAGAAACTGATTGACCAAAATAGATAGAAAATCTGTAAGTAAATAGATGTAAATAATACCATCAAGAACTCTGATTTAATTAAGATTTATAGAACACTCTACTCAACAGCAGTAGAATGAACATTATATTTAAGTGCATTAAGAATATTTACCAAGATAGAACATATCCTGGACCAAAAACTAAGTCTTAGTGATTTTAAATATTTAAGCCATACAAAATAGCAAAATTGAATTAAATTAAAATTTGATAACATTAAGATCTTTTGAGAATTCCCAACTATTTGTAAATTAAATAAGATATTTCTAAAAAATCCCTGGATGAAAGAATAATTCAAAAAGGAAATTAGAATGCATTTGAAATGGAATGTCAATAAAAATACAACATGAAACTTCTGTAAAGTCATTTTAGCTCAACTTAAGAAAATGGCAAAGAAACAAAGAAAAAAGAAAAAAAGAGCAAACTGAACTTACAGTAAGTAGAAGAAAGGAAATAGAGATTATAGCATAAACAAACAAAATAAAACATAGAAAAGCAATAAAGAGAAATCAATGGAACCAAATCTTTGTTCTTAGATAAGATCAATAAAACTGAAGACTATCTAGCCAGGGTAATTAGGAAAATAGATCAATGACTCCTAGTTAGCAATATAAAAAATGAGAGAGGTGATCGAATTAAAGATTCTACTGATAGTAAAATGATGATAAGGAAATATTACAAACAACTCTATGCCAGTAAATTTGACAACTTAGGTGAATTGCAAACCTTCTTTGGAACACACATATTACCACAGTTCATTCACGAAGACATAGATAATCTGAATATCTCTTTATATAATAAATTTATTGAATTTGTAGTTAAAGACTTCACAGAGAAACTTCAGGCCAAGATAGTTTTACTGGTGATTTCCCCCCAAAGGTGTAAGAAAAAAATAATACCAATTCTATACAGACATCCATAAAACCTGGAGGGAGGGACTACTTCCCAACTTATTTCATCAACCAACATTGCCCTAATTTTAGAAAATTCAGTTTCAGTTTCAGTTCAGTCGCTCAGTCGTGTCCAACTCTTTGCGACCCCATGAATCGCAGCATGCCAGGCCTCCCTGTCCATCACCAACTCCTAAAGTTCACTCAGACTCACATTAATCAAGTCCGTGATGCCATCCAGCCATCTTATCCTCTGTCGTCCCCTTCTCCTCCTGCCCCCAATCCCTCCCAGCATCAGAGTCTTTTCCAGTGAGTCAACTCTTTGCATGAGGTGGCCAAAGTACTGGAGTTTCAGCTTTAGCATCATTCCTTCCAAAGAAATCCTGGGGCTGATCTCCTTCAGAATGGACACATTATGGTAAATGAAAACTACACACTAATATCTCTCATGAATACAGATACTAAAATTCCAAACAGAAAGACATTTGAAAGAAAGAAGCCAAATTGTTTTATGTACAACCAAAGTAACTGTCTATGTCAAAAATCCAGTCAATCTATAAAAAGTTCTAGAACTAATAACTGAGTTTAGCAAGTTTATAGGAAATGAGAGCAATATGCCACAATCAACTCTGTATACTAGATGCAAACAACCAGAAACGGAAGTTAAATAAAACAATGAAATTCATAGTGACAACAAATATATTAAGTGCTTAGGATTAAATCTGACAAAAATGTGAAAGATATGTAATCTGAAAGCTAAAAAATATTTCTGAGTGCCATACTGTGTCATAGGTCCGAAGAAGGAATGCTATTAAGGTGTTGCATGCGTGCATGCTCAGTTGCTCAGTCCTGCTCTGTATCTGACTCTTTGTGACCCCATGGACTGTAGCCCACCAGGCTCCTCTGTCCATGGAATTTCCCAGGTAAAAATACAGGAGTGGGTTTCTACTTCCTTCATCTTCCTGACCCAGAGATCAAACCCACATCTCCTTTATTGGCAGGTACATTCTTTACCACTGAGCCATCTGGGAAGCCCTGTTAAGGTGTTTATTCTCCCCAAATGGAACTACAGATTTTATAGAATTCCAACAAAAGACCCAGAAGGATATTCTGTAGAAGTTGACAAACTCTTTATAAAATTTGTTCAGAAATGCTAAAGGACCTAGAATATCCAAAACAATCTGGAAAAAGTAGGAACAAAATTGGAGGAGTAACACTATGTGATTTCAAGATTTACTATAAGGCTTCAATAATTTAAGACAGTGTAGCAGAGTGTAAACATAGATGGGTGAAACAGTAGTACAGAGAGTCCAGAAATAGATCCACACATATATGGACAACTACTTTTCATAAAGGTCGAAAGTCAATTCAGTGGAGAAAGGTTTGCACCTAGTTGGTGATGCCATCCAACCATCTCGTTCTTTGTCATCCCCTTCTCCTCCTGCCTTCAATCTTTCCCAGCATCAGGGTCTTTTCAAATGAGTCAGCTCTTGGCACCAGGTCGCCAAAGTACTGTAGCTTCAGCTTCAGTATCAGTCCTTCCAATGAATATTCAAGGCTGATTTCCTTTAGGATTGACTGGTTTGATCTCCTTGCAGACTCAATGGATATGAATTTGAGTTGGTGATAGACAGGGAGGCCTGGCGTGCTACAGTTCTTGGGGTTGCAAAGAGTCAGACACGACTGAGCAACTGAACTCAGCTGAGTCTTGAGCAGGGCTTCATAATCTGTTTAACAACATCACTCAGTGATCCTGGTACCCATCCAGGTTTGGGGACTTCTTGTTTGTTATTTTTATTTTTTGGCCATGCTACATGGCATATGAGAACTTAGTTCCCCGACCAAGGTTTGAACCCAGGCTCCCTGCATTGGAAGTGTGGAGTCTTAACCACTGGGAAGTCCCTAGACTTCTGTTTAAATGGTGAGTTATTTCCTTCATTCCCTTAGTATCTGCCTTTGAGAATCTGCAGTTGTTTAAACCACCTCCCCTTATCTTGAGTACATGGCTATTGGGATGAATCCATCTCCATTTAAAGGAGAGGTCTAGAAAATAACAATAATTCTCAGTCTTAAATAGAAACATCTACCCTCCAGGTCCAGAGATGTGCATCCAATCTGGGTGTTTCTAAGTTATCCTGAGTCATTGGGATAGATTGTCAGGTGAATCCTTCCTTGCTGAGAGTTCCGTTGCAGTTCTGCTCCATATAGCTCAGTTGGTAAAGAATATGCCTGTAATGCAGAAGACCTCAGTTTGATTCCTGAGTTGGGGAGATCCACTGGAGAGGGGATAGGCTACCCACTACAGTATTCTTGGGCTTCCCTTGTGGCTCAATTGGTAAAGAATCCACCTGCAATGCAGGAGACCTGGGTTGGGAAGATCCCCTTGAGAAGGGAAAGGATACCCACCCCAGTATTCTGGCCTGGAGAATTCCAAGGACTGTTTAGTCCCTGGGGTCACAAAGAGTTTGACACCACTGAGCACCTTTCACTTTCACACCACCATTCTTAAGTACTTATAGGTGTTCAGTCACCTTTATCTTGACACTAAATTCTGATTACAATCCAACCGACTTTGACTTGGAAAGTTCAACTAGAAATAAATAATTCTATTGGTTCTTTCCCACAAATTGAAATCAATAGGATGGTATGGTACTTCTCTCTTATCTTGTCTCACTGAAGCTTGGCTAGTCTTTAAATTCTTTTAATTTGATATTTATCCCCTGGAACATCAGAGTTTCATAGTACACAGTTTCCAGGGAGAAAACGCAATCTTCTCCCCCCAACTCAGTGTCTAGATTTTTGGGGTTAGCACAATGCTATAGGTACTTTTAGAACATTTAGTCCTACATTTGAATAAAGGTGTTTCTTGCACAAAAATACAGCTGGATTTGATTGCTCACATATTATTTAAGGAGGAGCTGAGACAGTGTATGATTTTTCATGACAGCTTCCTATTTTCCCTTCAAGCCATCCTAGTCAAGACAGAATTACTTCTCAGGCTAATACAAGCCACAAGCCCAACATACATTTGTCTGCCTCTATTCTATGCAGTGTATCTGTCTGCTGTGAATTATTTCCTGGGTCATCAGGGGTCTTGTTGTGAGCTGGGAAAAATAGTAAAAGTCCTGCCTCTTATCTCCTACTAGTTACCAGTCCATATTCAAAATCATGAACCAACAGGTAGGGTCACATCTGTAGGAAGTGAGTAAATGTGATCTGGAGAACAAAATTCACTCTGATGGGCCAGAAAGAGGGTGATGGTGTGAAAGAATAAGGCAAAATGACTATGTTTACTGCAGTGTTAACGGCAGCCCACTAAAATTACAGTGTGTTTGCTTAGTGTGTTCACTTCACTTGTTAATCACAGTGTCCCAGTCAACTCTTTTCAGACAAAGCTTGTTATCTCCTCTGTCAAGCCAAGCTACAGGTCACCTCCGGTCAGTGTTGGAAGAAAGAGAGCATGCACATATAAAAGCCTAGATGTCACATTTAGTGATTTTGGTGGAAGCACAAGTTTAGTCATCAGAAGCTGATATGGTCAGGCAGTAAGTGGTAGGGGGAGGAATATATTTGGAGATTGACAATGACGTATACACATTACTATATATAAAGCAGATAACTAATAAGAACCTACTCTAGAGCACTGTGAACTAGCCTCAGTACTCTGCAATGACCTATTTGGGGAAAGACTCTTTTAAAAAAAGAGTGGATATATGTATATGTACAACTGATTCACTTTACTGTACAGAAGAAGCCAACACAACATTATAAATAAACTATACTCCAGGAAAATTAAAAAAAAAAGAAACTGATCGTAAGGCACCATATTCCCCTGCCCTTTATCACAGTGGAGAGATAAAGCTATTTGTCAATCTAGACAAACGCATGCTCCACTCGCACTTTATTATATAGAGTTCTCACTGTGTGCCCGGACCTATGATAGAAAATGGAGTTAGACATACAGAAAACTCAGTCCTTGAATTTGGTAAGTGAAGGGGATTTCTTTCCGGGTAGGAGTATGGAACTCAGTTTAGTCTTTGGCTGTTTTCTTTGTTTGCAATGTCAAGAAGATTAAGCCAAATTGTAGTTGAGGAAATTACATTGCATCAGTGAAAATAGATACATATATAAAAATATTGTGCCTTTGTCATTTGAGCAGCAAAAATGCTATTAATAATAGCTAATCTTTGTTGAGCATCCATCCTAAATGGGGAACCGTGCCAACTGTATAACTTTTCTTAGGTAATCCTGAGTATTCACCCTATGGCAAGGGAGGGCCATTGCTATACCCAATTTCCATCAGAAGAAACAGAGGCTCATTGAAGTTGAGCGACATGTCTGAGATTACAGAGACAATAAGGGCGATTATAGACTCAAGTTCAAATCTGTCTCATAGCAAAGTCTCAAACCTAATTTTCCATGAGTGATTCTAACAACTGATTCCATAATGGAAGGAAGGGAAGAAGAAGGCTTAATATTCCTTTTAAAGAGTGTGCTGTTTGTGACAGAAACCAATATCATCAGGTAAGGTCTGAACATTTTGAAATGTCATGTGGATAGAGCTTTATTATTGGCTCCCGGATAATCCCAAAGATTAAGAATCTTCCATTTGTGGCACTTTGGAACATTTGGGGAGAAAGTCACTCTGTGAACATAAAACTAATCACTGACTATCTGAGAGCTTTCTGGAAAAAGTTAAACATTTCAACAAAGCCCCTTCACTTTGCGTGCATTCAGCATTTTCCCTCCTCAGAAATGACTTGTAAGTTTGTGCTTTTAATTATTATCATTCTCCCCTAAAATTACAGGCAAAGCACTCAGTGATATTTGAAACATCAATTACTGGCCTGCAGCCCTCTGCTACTGTTTCTCTGCCCGCTGCCAGGGCTGCAAATCCATTTTCTGCATTTCTTTCCGATTTTCTGAACAAAATTATGGAAAATCGCTGTTGGCGCATGGCATTTTTCCACAATGGTCAGAGTTATTGAATTGTGCCGTTCTGTGCTCCTTCAGGACGGCATTCCAAGTTAAAATGCCAGCCTTGAAATGATCAGAACATTTTCTCCAATCTGGGCTTCATAAATTTTCCACAGGAAAAGGCTACGAAATCTGCCCTGGCTTTGCCTGAAGTTCCTGCTGAGGGTAACTATGTGCTTGAAATGGTCAGGTTACTGAGTTTTAGTTCCTCGCACCTCCAGGATCTCTGATACAGATTTTTCTCCAGTCTCCTCATCATGACAGTTCACACTGTGTGACCGCTGAACCCCCAGGGGCTGCCCTCCCTACCGCCGGGACCCGGAGGCCCGAGGAAAAACAGCGATGGGCTGGCACCCATTTTGATCTCTTTTCCCTGTCACTCATATCAGGCCCTCTGGTCTATGCAGTCACATTCCGAATTCAAAATTGCCAACTCCACCTCTCTTTCTGTATTCCCCACTGAGACTTCAGATGCCCATAGGAATTCTGGAAGTAATTCCAGTGGCGTTCTCTGTCTGAACCCACATGGTCTTTTTGCCTCTAAGATCTATCAATTCTACTTCAAACATCTCTCTCACATCAATTCCTTTACAATCACTGCTGCTTCTTCTATGTTTTCCAACCAGCTCCTGACTTATATTTTGCCACTAGTCTTTTCCTTCTCCAATGTATGTCTTCCACATCACTGTCCAGGGGGTTATCTTAAGAAGATAGATGAGCTTATGCAACCATTATTGAGCACCACCTTGTACCAGGTACTATCATAGGCCCTAGGGAAATAGACGTGGTAAGGCTGTGTCTCCATACTCTGAATGTTATGGACCTTTGTTATTCCAATGCCTAGAAAGGGTCAGTGACTCTTCCTGATGAAAGAGTCACGACTCCTTGACCCGGCTGGCCCTCAAGGACAATGATGACCTGGTTCCATTTTGTTACTCTGGGTACATCTCCCCACATTGCTTCCAATGTACCCTAACTCCCAGCTGCACTAATCTCTGTCCCTTAAAAAGGCAGACATTGTCTTGACCCTACGCTTTTATCACAGTTCTCCACTGCTCCTCAGCATCCATCTTTTACAGCTTAGCAAATGTTGACTCTTTTTTTAAAGTCCTGTCTCAACTCTCATCCTCCTATGGAGCCTTTCCGTTTTTCCCCATCTGGCTCCTGGGTCCTCTGTGCTCTCATTGTACTGCACACATATCTCTGAAAATTTAATGGGAGCTGTGGAAGGTGGATGGCAGTAAGAAGCTTTGGGGTCAGATGGATCTAAGTGGACTAGTTGCAAATTCCTGGTCAAGTAGCTTATCCTACTTTAGCCTCAGTTTCCACATCTATAGGTTGGGGAGGTGAAAATAAGCCTTGTTGTTTAGTTGCTCAGTTGTATCTGACTCTTTTGTGACCCATGGACTGTAGCCCACCAGGCTCCCCTGACTGTGGGATTTCCCAGGCAAGAATGCTGCAGTGGGTTGGCATTTCCTACTCCAGGGGATCTTCCTGACCCAGGGATTGAACCCACGTCTTCTGCATTGGCAGGCAGAGTCTTTACCACTGAGCCACCAGGGACTCCTGAATAGGTACCTTATAGGGTTGTTAATAATATTTAATGAGGTCATTTAGTATAAATGTCTATCTTAGTATAAGTGCTGAATAAATTATTCCTATTGTTACTGTCATCATTATTATAGTAGAGTAGCCTTTGAAATGTTGTTATGACTGTTTCTGCGCCTCTCCTGCTAAAGTGCGTGCTCTTACAGTACAGGGACCATATTTTTTTCATCTCTGTTTCCTCAGTGCCTGGGGGTAGGGCCTGGTTTATATTAGATGCTCAGTTAGCATTTGCTAAAAGAACAAATGAATCTTTATCAGGAAATTCATAAGTATTTCACAACCAACTTATAAGGAATCCAAAACCATTAATCCCTCCCCCTGCAAAGTATGTGAAATGCCTAGAATACTGCCTCCCATATAACAGTTGGTAAAATAACAAATAAGCTACATTATAGTTTAAATTATTTCAGCCAAACACATTGATGAATCACTCTCTTGACCAGGTGGAAGGATTATAAATATGAATTTCTGTGGGAGTCAAGACACTTGACTAAACTTTTTAAGTCAGAGATGCCCTAAATAGCCATAAAAAGTCAAATGAACCACATGTATTTCAAGTTTTGTCTCCAGGAAACTAGACTATAGGCCCCTCATATTTCTTAAATTTTGCTCTTGGCACCCAGTGGCTGGCAGATAGGAGGAGCCTAGAGAGGCTGTAGGTTCCACCTTAATCAAGAAAGCCCTATGGTTGATTTATGTGTGTGCTTTGAGATCCACGGTAAAATATAATTCCACATTCCATAAAACATGGCTGCAATCATATGCTTTACATTCCCTTGATCTTGCCTCATCAAAGGTTAGCCCCAAACTCTGCATTCCTAATCACAGGCTGGTGATACACCCAAGTACCTCTTCATTTCTCTGAGTGGTCTGCACATGGCATGCTATTATTTTCAGGGTCCTGCATATAGTAATTATGCTTTCTTATGCTACACTGATGTAGGCATGCTTTCTCTTCCACAGATTGGATGGGCTCGGGAGTTGACCTCTTCTTGATGCATTCTCCCAGTGTTTTAGAAAGAAGCTCTTCAATGTTCTATTAAGAAGCTAGAATAATAGGTTTTGTTAGAATCAAGGAAAGAGGAAAGATAGGCCCTATGGATCCCTGATATATACAAGGAAGACAAAACTACTAGTTTCTCCCAAAGGATGTAAAGTTCCTAGAAGAGTATCCAACAGGTGGAAGTGAGTGGAACGAGCCTGCCTGTGGATTGCAACACAGTATAAATGGAATCACAGCCTTGTTCACCTCAAGGGCTCCACAGAGGCTGCCTTAGTACCAGGTGTCAGCAGACAGCTGACTTAGAAGCGTGTCCCGACTGCCCAGAATATACATGGTTTTGGTTGAGAGTTTCAGCCTCTACAAACTTCAATTTTCTAGATAGAGATACCAGCACTTACGCTTTCTAGTTTTAAGCGGGAGACTGAACAAGATGTTTGTGTGGAAATAGCCTGGGCAGGGTACTCTTTCATCCATTATTCAAAAAATAGCTTTTCACTCTTCTGTAGATCAAGCCTTCTCTTAGGCATCAGAGACAAAAACGGTGGATGAAAGCAGTCACAGACATGGTTCTTCTTATGATATTCTCGTCTGGTGGTTGGCAAGCTTCTTCCGCAAAGGACAAGAGAGCAAGTACTTTAGGCTTTGCGGGTCATGTAGTGTTTGTGACAACTCTGCTGTTGTAGCTTCAAATCGGCCACAGCCAACATGTAAATAAATGAAGCTGGCTGTGTGCCAATAAAACTTTATTTACAAAACAGATGGAGGGCTAGAATTGGTCTTAGTTTGCAACCCTAGTCTAGCAGGACAGACAGAAGGCAATAAAGCAATTATACTAATAAAGGAAAGGAACTGAATCCAAGAATAACTAAGGATGCACACACAGACTGAGATCGTAAAGACTTGTGGGGACAGAAAGAAAAAAGACAAAGGAAATATGATAGAACATGGAGGCAGGGACAGAATACGCAGGATTTTGTGGGCTCTGTCCAGGGTCTTATTTTTATTTTCATTGACACAGAGAACCCCTGATAACTGTTCATGCCTTCCCTTTCCCCTCTCCCTCCATGTAGCTGGTCCTCTGCAGGAGGGCTGCTCACCATGGGTGTAGACCTCCTCTCAGAAACTCACAGAAGGGAAACATTCATAATCACTTTACCAAGGTCTTGTACTAGTGCTGAGAGCAGTTGAATGGGGAGGGCCCTTTCTCCCGCCCCCTCATCATGAATAATGAGAGGAAAATCAAATCCCAGAGAAAATCAAGTTTGGTTTTGGTGTTTCCCTCTGGAGTCTTGGGTCTCAGGAACCCCACCGCCCTTCCCTGGGGTCCCTTCTTGCCTTCTCTTGGCTATAATCTTAGGGCACGTAGAGGCCCAGCAGATTTGGACTGCACCATACTCCTCCTTGCTGTATGCCCTGGTGAGATCGCACTTCTCTTTGAGCTTCAATTTACACAGCTATGGATTGAGAGTTATCCTCCCTACCTCCAAGTGGTACTGCTGCTGCTGCTGCTGCTGCTAAGTCGCTTCAGTCGTGTCCAACTCTGTGCGACCCCATAGACGGCAACCCACCAGGCTTCCCGTCCCTGGGATTCTCCAGGCAAGAACACTGGACTGGGTTGCCATTTCCTTCTCCAATGCATGAAAGTGAAAAGTGAAAGTGAAGTCGCTCAGTCGTGTCCGACTCTTCGCGACCCCATGGACTGCAGCCCTCCAGGCTCCTCCACCCATGGGTTTTTCCAGGCAAGAGTACTGGAGTGGGGTGCCATTGCCTTCTCCGCCAAGTGGTACATTGGGATGCAAATATGAACTTTTCTTTTATATCTATAAGATACAAAATATGAGATGCAAGGCTCATGATGACAATGGTGGTGGTCATGATGATAACAGTGTGATGACAGAGGGAATGAGATACCATCTCCGAGGCATTTATGGAACATGCATTTGTTGAGCATCTGTGTGCCAGGTTCCTGGTGACAGGGACACCGCTAAGTCACTTCAGTTGTGTCCGACTCTGTGCAACCCCACAGACGGCAGCCCATTGGGCTCCGCCATCCCTGGGGTTCTCCAGGCAAGAACACTGGAGTGGGTTGCCATTTCCTTCTCCAATGCATGAAAGTGAAAAGTGAAAGTGAAGTCGCTCAGTCATGTCTGACTCAGCGACCCCATGGACTGCAGCCCACCAGGCTCCTCCGTCCATGGGAGTTTCCAGGCAAGAGTACTGGAGTGGGATGCCATTGCCTTCTCCTGACAGGGACACGGGAGAGAGGAAAAGACAGGTGTAGCCCTTGTCCTCAAAGATCTTATAGTAGAGGGAGGATGGTATTAAAAGATCGGTCATGATATGCATGTATAATTATGAAATATTATCTCCATATGCATGATTAAACAAAGGGTGCTATCAGAGATGTGTGTGCACTCCTGAATGTTTGCGTGTGTGTGTATGTGTGCACATGGTGACAGCAGCGACCTCACTAGGGACATGGCATTTAAACAGAGACTTGAGGACTTCCCTGGTGGTCCAGTGGTTAAGACTCCGTACTTCCACTGCAGGGGCCACGGGTTCAATCCCTAGTCGAGGAACTAAGATTCCACATGACATGTGGTGTGGCCAAAAACATAAAAATAAAATCAGAAAAATAAGTAAATAGAGAGTTGAGTGTATGGAAAGTTGAGTTAGGCAGGTGAAGAGTGTAGATAAGCCTATCCCAGGTAGGGAGGGCAGCGTACAAGTAGGACTGGAGGTGGACGTGACTGCAGTGGTCAAGAACTGAGAAAAGGCAGGGAGTGTTGAGAAGAGTGAGCAAAGAGGAGCGAAATTCAGGCTGAAGGGGGAGGGGCTGGCACCGGCCAGGTCCTGCAGGCTTATTAGTCTCTTTTCAAATAGTGGTCTCTGTCCTGAAAAGCTTGGGGAGCTGGTGAAAGTTTTCAAGCAGTAGTGTGTAATCAATTCTACTGTTGTTAAATAAAAATCAAGAGGTGTGCTACGTGGGAAATGGAGGACGGAAGGGGGAGGGTGGGAAGGCAGATGAGACAGGGGTATGCCCATGAGAGATGCTGCCGGCTGGGTCACAGGGGCATAGTGGAGGGAGACAGAAGGGGGCAGGGATCTATTTTAGAAGTAAGACTGAGGGTATCTGTTAAAGAATTAGATGTGTGGGTAATCAGTGGGTGGGGGAGAGTGGAGAATCGAGGAGGGCTCCTAAGTCATCTATTGTGAGAAACTGGCGGGGAGGAATCTTATTACCTGAAACGTGGGGAGAGACTAGAGATGGAACTGTGTGTGTATATATCGGAGTGACTGATTTGTGTGCATGTGTGTGTGTTGGGGGTGAAAAAGATAGGGAGACAGAGAGAGTCATTAGGGTAGAAAGAAATGGGGAGGGGGCATCAGAGTCTAAAATAGCTTTCAGTCTAAATAGCGTTGGTTGGTATGACAAGGCTACCTCCATGGGACTGAAAAGGAACACCGTGGGAGAAGGCAGCAGGGTTAATACGTCTGCCCAGCGGTTACTTTTCACTTAGATGTGCCTTGAACAACTGCATGCCTTTGTGTGGATGCTGTGTAAATGGTCACGTGTCCTAAGCAGTTGCTATTGTTTCCTAATTAAGAGCATGGATTCCGGAGCCAGATTTTTTTTTGGTTCAGTTCCTTACCTGTCCCCCTGTGTTAGGAAGAATAACGGCCTTGCAAAGATGCCCATGTCTAAATTTCTGGAACCTATCTCTAGTTTAGCTTTCAAGACAAAGGGGGATTAAGGTTGCAGATGGAATTAAGTTTGCTAAACAACTGATTTTAAGATGAGGAGACTGCCCTGGATTATCTGGGAGGATCCAGTGAGATCACAAAGATTCTTAAAATTGGAAGAAAGGAGCAGAAGAGATCAGAGTCAGAGAAAGAAATGTGATGATGAAAATGGGTCAGAGAGATGTTATATTTCTGGTTTTGAAGATAGGGAAAGGAAACCAGGAGCCAAGGAATGTGGCCTCTAGAAGCTGAAAAAGCAAGCAAACGGATTCTCCCTGAGCCTCCAGAGAGGAACATATTTGTGCCGACACCTTGACTTCAGTCCTGTGAGACCTGCATTATACTTCTGTCCTACAGAATTGTAAAACCATAAGTCTGTGCTATTTTTTAAGCTAAAAAGTTTGTAATCATTTGCTATACCAGCAAGAAGAAACTAATCCACCCACTCAGTAGTGTTCCTTGGAAAACCATTTAAGTTCTCTGTATCTCAGTTTCCTTATGTGTTAATCGGGACAATTAAAACACTACCTGATAGAGATGAGATTTAAGTGGAGCAGTTGATGTAAAACCCTTAGTCTGTGGTCAATGGCAGAGCTGCCGCTTTGTCAATGTTCCCTTGCCTCAATATGGAAAAAGACACTGCTTGACTTAAAGGGAGGCCACAGATGTGCAGCAATGACTTGTCAAAGCCAGTGGGCTATGGTTTACCCAAGCCACCTGGAGAATTGTGTGTCAACCTTGGGGTCTTAGCGGCTCCATAGGACCTGGCAGAAATTACATCTGTCTCTTATTATTGAAAGTGAAAGTGTTAGTCCCTCAGTAATGTCTGACTCTTTGCAACCCCATGGACTGCAGCCCACCAGGCTTCTCTGTCCGTGGAATTCTCCAGGCAAGAACACTGGAGTGGGTTGCTATGCCCCTTTCCAGGGGATCTTCCTGACCCACTAATTGAACCTGGGTCTCCCGCTTTGTAGGCAGATTCTTTACAGTCTGAGCCACTACATCTAATTATTGACCTAGACTAAACTAGACTCGCTCCTACTGTAGTGGAAAAATAGAAGCCCTAGCAGCCTGTTTTATCATCCTTTAACAGGCTGTTCCTTTTCTGAGAAGTAAAATAAAACTCCGAGATGAATATGGCTACCGCTCAGAGTATCAGTATGCTTTCCCATGTGCCGCAGTTCATAATATTCAAAGTTTTGGCAAATAGAGATTATTATAAATTATTCACTGTTTGTGAGTGGAACAATTTGCATATCTTAAAACATTCTCTTCCTATTCAGTCTTTAGCACACCTTCTCTCCTTTGCGGATCATGAAGGATTACTGGGATGGCAGACTTTCTCCTGGCTTCACGATGCTTCTTGGGAAGTTAGGGAGTGGTTGCTGCCTAAGCTTGTGTTGGGAGCCTGGCTTCCTGCCCTGGAGTCCTCTCTTCCATGCCCATGGGTCTGCATGCTCGGACCTGTGGTCTCAGACCTGCCCAGGCGCACGTCCCTGCTCCGGCCCTGAGCTGGGAGTTTGGAAGAAGTTGGCTCATTCACAACCTCAAGAGCCGTGGATCTCTCTG
The DNA here is from genome assembly GCA_006410635.1 of Cephalophus harveyi. NCBI lineage: Eukaryota > Metazoa > Chordata > Mammalia > Artiodactyla > Bovidae > Cephalophus > Cephalophus harveyi. The sequence continues at coordinate 84,157 of SJYT01038256.1, read as the reverse complement.
GTCGGCTATGGTGCACCTCTTTCCTGAGACCAGTTGGTGTTGTCCCAGTTATGGTCTCACTCTGCTTCCTCCAACTTCAATCCTGTGCTGTGCTCTCAAGTTCCTCTGTGTCCCGTCTTCTAAACTGAATTTCATTCTCTGTTTTTCGGTTAAATGCCCCGGAGATCATTTCTCATATCCTTAACCCAGTGTCTGGGTGACACAGTTCTTATATTCCCAACCCCTGACTCTTCACAGTCCCTGAAACCTGATCTCCCAAAGTCTTTTTCCTGCCTGAACTTTCCAATAAGGTCAAATGAGAGAAGAGTGGAATTGCTTTGCCACACAGTGACCTGCACACATAGTTATTTGAGTAGAGGGGAAGAAATCAGCAGGCCAGGCAGTGGCCTGATTGCACAGCAACCTTTCTTTAAAACGATGGATGTTTGGGTTGATACTTGACCGACAACATAGAGAACAAGGTCACAGCTCATATTTTTTTACCCCTAAAAAAGGAATTGCTCTTCCAAAACCCCAGAGGAAAGTGGAGTCTGGCTTTTTGATTATACGTTTCATTGCAACGAAGTGATGTAATGTCATACATGATAAAACTAGGGAGCTGGACTTGAATTGAAGTCAATTGAAGCTTACAGGCCTAATCCAGGTTTGGGTATTTCGAATTTGTCCAGCCATGATTTCTGGGGCGAGTATTTGAGGTTAGAATAGCTCATGAGTGACATGGACTGTTGGTTGGTTACGTCTGCAATTCAATGGGCCGCTGCAAAGGAAACTTTGCTTGTATGGTTTGGAAAATGTCATTTTGAAGGGAAAACTGAGCTAAACTCTGCATCCTGAGAATCTTGGAAAGGAGGCTCTTTCACTGCCATTTTATCAGAGGCTAAATGAATGTGAACAGGTAGAGACTGTCTCAGGGATTATGAAGGGCCTGGCAGGTTTGGTTCTGTGTGAGTTTATGGGTAATCCCGTGTTTGTTTAACTGGGTGATTCTGGGTCAGGGAGCAGTTGACGCAAGTTCACAGAGACAGGCTTACAAAAGAAGGCCCTGGGCTTTGGCAGTGTTTTCACTATTGTCTGTCACACGTTGGCTCCTTCCTGAAGAGGTGGCTCCCAAAGGCATAGGCCCCTTTGCAGTGACAGTCCAACTGCTCATGTGGAGAATGACTGGTTCCCACTGTACTCTCCTGAGAGTGATGGAATTTACTGAAAACTAGAAGAGTATCTGGGGATAAGAAAACCTCTCTGGGTAAAGTAAAAACTGAGTTTTACTCTCTGACACAAGCCAAAATCTTTGTTGGCTCTCACTCACGTATGTGAGAATCTTTTTCAGTGTATGTATTTTTTAATTTTATTTTTTAATTGAAGTGTGGTGAATTCACAATGTTGTGTTAGTTTCAGGTGTGCAGCAAAAGTCATTCAGCTAAAAAATGAGATGTGCCTTTATATGCTGGTGAGTCTGGCATTCACCAAATGGGAAGGCAGCTTCCTTTCATACAATCCATAAATAATAGCGCTGTTCCAAGAATACTGGAGTGGGTAGCCTTTCCCTCCACCAGGGGATCTTCTCGACCCAGGGATTGAACTCGAGTCTCCTGGATTCCAGGCGGATTCTTTACCATCTGAGCCACCAGGGAAGGCAAAGGAGGTGGAGACAATGTTAAATAAAACCTGAGGATTCAGGTCCTGCCCTTATCATGCGTGGAGTCCATTCAGTCTGGTGGGGGAGCTAGCTCATTATCAAGTCATCACAGACGTGAAAGCCAGGTTCATCTATATTGAGTGCCATGAAGGGAAACTGTAACCAGTGCAATGAAGACACTGGAAAGGGAGGAACTGGTCAGGCGGATTCAGGCTCAGCTTCCCTGGGAAAGTGGTGCATGTCCAGTGGGAAGGCACAGAGGGCAAAATCATTTCTGCTGAAGCAACAGTACACACAGAGTCCAGCGCTATAGGGAGCAAGGGATGGTCAGGGCCTTTTGGGAAGCAGGGCTATAGCAGAAAGCCAATAGGCAGTTGGAACAGGGCAGGGCTCAGATGGTAGAAAGAATTTCGCTTTGCCAAGGACTTTCCAAGACTTCTTCCTTTTCAATTCTCCTTCTATCCCTGTCTTCCCATCTTTGATGAGTTAACACTATTATTATTTTTTTTTTAGATTTTTTTGATGTGGACTATCTTTAAAGTGTTCACTGAACTGGTTACAATATTGTTTCTATTTTATGTTTTGTTTTTGGGGCCATGAGGCATGCGGGATCTTAGCTCCTCAGCTAGGGACTGAACCTGTACCCCCTGCATTGGAAGGCAAAGTCCTAACCACTGGACCACCAGGGAAGTCGCTGATGAGTTAATACTATTTAAGGTGAGCTGTTTTAGGAATTAGACTCTGCTCATTTCTTGGCTCCATAATTCTCCCTGCTCTATATGGCTTCTTATCCTAGGGCTACTCCTAACTCCAAAAATAATTCATCTTTCCTGAATCTTCTCAAGCACTAGAAAACCTGGGTCTACCATTTCTTTGAATGCTATCCACAGAATAATTGTTGAGCATCTGGCCTTCGTCTATATCATGATATCTGACTCTGTTTCTCTTTCCCCTTCTAAGTCTCTGGCATTTCTGGATACTTAAGGATCCAATCAATGGACTTACAAACGATATCAGAGGATGACTGTGGAGACTGACCAGGGCCGAACCCTGAGGAGAGCCAGCTGTCTGTCCTTCTGGGGGAAGATCTGGAACATTCTCCCTTGCAGCTTGCTGCCCTGCCCTAATCCCCACCAGTCTCCCTCTGGCTTTTTCTTCCCCTAATTATAACCTGAGTTGAGTCATCTGGTATAGCTAGTGGTGGTTAGGGCTTAATGTCTGCTCTAATAGTTACTTAGTCTTCAGGATAAGTAAGGAAAGTGATGGGTTTGAAGCAGCCTAATTCTCCTCAGGACTGAGGTCATTCATAGAGCTTCATTAAGAAGACAGAGAATATCTTTAAAAGCCACTAAAGAAACAGTGCTCAGAGTTTCCATTAAGCCATCCACCAAATATCTGTCTAATTTTAATGCAGATAAGTAATCAAAGCATAATGCCACCACTGACTGTGCGGCCTGCACTACTGGAAGGGGTTTATCTTTCATTCCTCCATGTAATCTTCTACATCCTTCCAGGAAAAAAATAATTCTAAATCTGAGATTCTCAAATGTCTATGCATCCAAGATTTATTTGGGTTACTTATAAAAATGCAGATGCCTAGACCATGCCCTTGGATGATTCTGGTTCATCTGGCTTGATGATTGAGCTTAAAAACTGTGTTTTAAAAAATCACCCTAAAATGATTCTTGTGCAAGTGGATCATGACCATACTGTGAGCAGGGCAGTAGCCCTCTTGCTCTTACTATGGAATCGGAGCTGGGAAAGTGATGCAGGCGAGCACCAGCCTTGTGGGGAGCAGGGAGGAGGTAAGGGCGTTTGGGAGTTTTCTTAGGGATTGAGGATCTGGTGAACCTTACCATGACTACTCACCCCAGTATTATATTGCTAATAAAGTCCCAAAGGGTCTTACTCTGAAGGTTCAGATTATCTTCCATGATACCAACCTTAAGAGATGGGATATAGTCACAGGTTCTTGCACACCTCTGAACCTAGTTGAGAAGCTAGGCCTATTTATAACCTACTGAAATAAACCAAATGTGATAAACGTGAAGGAGATGGAATAATCTGTAGAATTCCTAAAGACAGATAATAACATAGCTGAGGCTGTGGATTAAAAAATTACCAGGAACAACTAAGTAAAATCCAGAATCTAAATAAAACCTGGTAGAAAAAAAGAAAGAAAAAAGAGAGAGAGGGAGAAGGTGAGAGAGAAAAAAGGGAGGAAGGAAGAAAACACTACTATTTGAAGAGTAAAAATCTATTTCTGTATGATTTCTTACAGAAAACATCAAAAATTGGCCTATAAAATATTTCACAGAATTCAAAGTTCCCCAAATTATTGTTCATGAGGAAACACAAGAGAAATGTCCACAGTTTTAAGGAGAAAGGTTTATGATTGAGGAACCAGATCAGATGTTCCTTTGATTCTCATTCATTTTCAGCAGTGGTTGAAAGACACATGTCAGTACATAATCTCCCAAAAATAAACCATTCATATGCAAGTCTTTAAAAAAGTATCTTAATAATATGTTCACACAGTTATAGATAAACAAAAAGATAAGTAAATAATGTAAACAAAAATGTAGCATAATTATCTGTTCCAAATTCTATAATTTCCAGAACATACTGGAAATTATTTGGGTGAAAGTTCAGGGGCAATAAGGGAAGAGTAGTTGCTTCATCTTACTGGGAAAACTGAGAGTTACTTATTTGTTTATTATATCTAGAAAGTAGAAAACTAAAAATTAATTAAGTATATAAATACTTGAATACATCTTCTGAATTACTAGATAATAAAAGGGCTTTGTGTTTAATTAAGATTTTCCCTGGTGACTCAGATGGTAGAGTCTGCCTGCAATGAAGGAGACCCAGGTTCGATTGCTGGGTCAGGAAACTCTCCTAAAGAAGGAAATGGCAACCCATTTCAATATTCTGAAAAATCCCATAGACAGAGGAGCCTGGCGGGTTACACCCCGCAAAGAGTCAGACACAACTGAGCAACTAACACACACACAGTGTTTAATTAGAAAATGATAGAGAAGCACATGCACACACAAAGGAAATAAAGTGCAAAAGTCTAGTGAAGTCGCTCAGTCGTGTCCGACTCTTTGCAACCCCGTGGACTGTAGCCCATCAGACTCCTCCGTCCAGGGATTTTCCAGGCAAGAGTACTGGAGTGGATTGCCATTTCCTAGTTAGAACAATATATCATACAAAGCAAATCACTCCTTTTTAAAAAAGTTTTTCATCTGGGGTCCAGATTAAACTGCTATTATTTGCTATGTAAAAGGAATATAGCTAAAATAAATTTATTTCAACAGAGTAATTTATCAACATATTTCATATTCATTAACCCAGTAATTTTTGGTTTTAAACATTTCTTCCAAGAGAACAATCATGAATGTACACATGGATATCTAAAAATATTATTTGAAGCATTATTTAAAATATAAAAAAATAAAAACAATACCTAAGATATATATGAAATTAAAGCGCAAACATTTCTAATGGGAAATGCTTTTGCGTGTTTAGCAAGTTCCTGGGTCATACTGCTACTGCCAGTCAGGAAACACATTCTAAGTAGCAATGCATGGAATATTGGTTCTCAACCTTGGCTGCACAGTGACACCTGGGGAGCTTTCAAAAATATTGCTGAGTTCCAACACTAGAAATTATGATTTAATCACCTGAGGTATGATTAGGGTATTAGAGGAGAGGATGGTTAAAATCTCCATGCACCCCACCCCCTGCCAACCAGGTAACTTCACTTTGCAGCCAAGGTTGAGATCCATTGCTCTAGGTGCATGCATGCTCAGTTGTGTCCAACTCTTTGCAACCTCATGGACTGTCAGGAGGAGCCTGTCAGGTTCCTCTATTCATGGGGTTTCCCAAGCAAGGATACTGGAGTGGGTTGCCATTTCATCACCCAGGGGATCTTCATGGCCTAGGAATCGAACCTGTGTCTCCCGCATTGCAGGTGGATTCTTTACTATTGTGCCACCTGGGAATCCCTCCATTGCTCTATAAGACTGTCCAAACTGATGGTCCTCCATTATCTTCATTATAAATATTTACTGGTGATTAACTGTGATGTTCCCATCATCTCTGACACAGTCCATCTTAAAAGATTTCATGGACATAATAATGATTACTCTTTATGAAGCAAGTAAACTATGCAAGGCATTTTACATATACTTTCTTAAATCCTTGAAGAGAATCTTCAGGGTCAACTTGGTTTTCCTTACCTTTGGTTCAGAAGCAGAGGAGTTTTGGGGGAGAATGGATACATGTGTATATACGGTTGGGTCCCTTTGCTGTTCGCCTGAAAGTATCACAATATTGGTAATGGGCTATACTCCAGCACACAATATAAAGTTAAAAACAAACAAACAGAGGAAGTATAGTGAGTATCACCAAACCTGGTTTTCCCTGGACAAAAGGATATCCTAGGATGTGGAATGTTCAGTGCTAAAACCAGTAAAGTCCTTGGAAAACATGAGAGGGTGGGATGATTTGAGAGAATAGCACGGAAACATATATATTAACATATGTAAAATAGATAGCCAGTGGGAGTTTGGTGAATGACACAGGGAACCCAAAGCTGGCGCTCTGTGGCAACCTAGAAGGATAAGGTGGGAAGGGAGGTGGGAGGGGGGTTCAGGATGGAGGGGACCCATGTATGCCTATGGCCAATTCTTGTTGATGTAGGCAGAGGCATCACAATATTGTAAAGTAATTATCCTCCAATTAATATAAATAAATTTTAAGAAAAGAAATACAAACTCACAGACCCTGAATCAGGTCTGTAGAATCAGCAATATTGCAGGTGGGACCAGCAATCTGTGTTTTAAGAAGTCCTCCAGGTGATTTTGACATATGCTACCTTTAAAGAATCACTGATTTAGAGGGTTGTGGTGAAGACTGAGATGTTTTCAAAGTTCCCTGGATTCCAACATGCATGCAGGGATGAGAAGCACAACTATAGAGCTCAAAGCAACAGTTCTCAGCCTTAGCTGTACATTAGAAACACCTGGAGAGCTTTGTAAAAGTCCGGATGCCCAGGCTCCTAGGCCAATTACACAGGAATGTCCTCTCCAGGGTGGCATCAATATTTTCCAAGCCTCCCTAGATGACACCAATATTGATGTCATGCCAAGGCTGAGAATCACTGCTGTTTAAGGCTGTAGAATTCCACAGTGATTGTAGCAGGTGTGTTTCCTTACTGTCAAACTGCAGAAATGTTTCCATGAATATGGGCCCCTAGACTTGGAAATGGAAAAATGCTAACTTCACTCTGTGCCTGTCGGTTACCTGATCTGCATAGGGTATGTCTATCAAGAGTGAGTTATGGAACTTTCTGGAAAGTCAGGTGGGACTATAACCCTGGGGATCACCAGAGTCCTTTGGAAGATTTGAGCTTCTTTCTGGAAAAAGAAAAAGTTAATAGGTATGAGAGTGATTTTTCAGTGGAAAGAGAAAGACTGTTATGAGGGTGTGACCACATCTGCCCTTTGCTGAGAATATTTCAGGGCTTTGACTGTTGGCTTGAATACAGACATGGGCCTCACCTGGAGTCAGTGCTTATGGACAGTGGACATTGACTTTATGGCCCCAAATTTCTCATTTGAATTTCCAAAAATAATGTTTAATATTTCCCAAAGACTAGTAAGCAGTGATAATAGGGAAAAATAACCTTCACATATTGCTTTTTAGGTCAGAAAAACACTTGAAATAAAGAATGGTTTGAAATGAATCCTGCATTCTGCAGTGTTGTGGTGGAGCATGGAAAGTACTGGAACTCAAACTCTTTCACTTCATTTACTATCAAAGCTGTGAATTTCAAAAGTAACAAGTCATTATAAAAGTAAAAAATTAGATTCTTCACACCCACTGTTTTAATCATTTTAAAACCTTCCATAACTTGATTTATAACTAAGACATTTTTTAGTAGTTAATGCTCACTGCATTTTTAGTGCTTTCTGAACATAAAAGAAGACAACACTAATATCATGTTCTAGGTACTATGCAAAGCATTTTCCATTTATCCCTTCAACACAGACTGTGTGTTAGAAACTGGAATGGTTGCTGAAGTTCTGGAGATTAATGACACATTATTCCTGCTTTCAAAGAGCTCACAGTCTAATGAGATAATTAAAGAGTGATGTAGTGTATGCAGTGAGGAGAAAAGTACACCAGAAGAGCACCTTGCCCAGTTTGGCAGGGCCAGGGCGTGGACAGGAACTACAAGAAGTTATTGGAAGAGGTGACAGATGATCTGAAGCATTAGAAATAAGCAACCAAAACTTAGATGAAATACACTGTGATTTGTAATCTTCACAACTCTAGGGAAATAGGTATTATTAGTCATATCTCATGGAATTTTGTAAGTAAAGCAACCAGGCAACTGAGTTAGTGTCAAAGAGGGTTATGGGAGGGCATTACATTAGCTAACTTATATAAAGGTTAGTTATCATATGTATACAATAGATATACACATATAATAAGTTAAACTCTATATATGCTAACTGCTAAGTGGTTCACATAACTAAGTAATAATACATATATGCATTTTATAATAAATATACATAATATGTCTGAGCAAACTCCAGGAGATAGTGAAGGACAAGGAAGCCTGGCATGTTGCAGTCCATGGGGTTGCAAAGAGTAGGACATGACTTAGCAAATGAACAACAGTAATGTGTAGGACTGTCTATTCCCAGGGTCTGATTCTGGGATCTACATTTTCCTCTGCAGATGTACCCTCTCTGTTTTTATCTGTATGCATGAAGACAGACCCCAGCTCTGGACTGAAATAATCTTTCAGCTGATATTCTCACCATTCACTAAGTTGAGCATCATGTCACATGTGCTCAATGAATTCAAACATTTTAGTCCAAGTGCAGGAGATGGAGCATCTGAGAATAATGGAGAAGCCATGGGTGTGTGTGCAAAGGCTATGTGAAATTTGAGGGTGAGAACAATTCAACTATCATCTAAACGCTGAGTCCTTGTAAATGTGACCTATGAGGTGAGGTGAGGTGAAGTCACTCAGTCGTGTCCGACTCTTTGCGACCCCATGGACTGTAACCTACTAGGCTTCTCTGTCCATGGGATTCTCCAGGCAAGAATACTGGAGTGGATTGCCATTTCCTTCTCCAGAGGATCTTCCCGACCCAGGGATCGAACCCAGGTCTCCTGCATTGGAGGCAGACACTTTAACCTCTAAGCCACCAGGGAAGCCTAATGTGACCTATGCTTCATCAAATATCGGGATCATTGTCCTCATGCCCAGCCTGGAAATGATTCTGATCTAAATGGACTATTTCAGTGCAGCGAATAAAAAAGCTTGATAAAAGCTCTGTGTACTTTCATGAATTTTAACTGTACATCTCTTTTATTAGACTATGGTAAACATATTCAGATTGGATACAGTGAAAGCACGTGGTGTGTCTCAAAGTCCTCATTGACTGTTTCTAATAAGATGGCTTTGAAAAAGTCACAATCTTTCTGAATCTATTTCTTTATTCGTTAAAAGGGTTACTATACCTGCCTCAAAGCGTGATTATGAGGATGACATAAATGATACAAGCAATTAGAAGATACTTTAAAAAGTGTTAATTTCGCCCCCAACCTTCCCATTATAGGTTGAGATCATAATCCCCTCAGGCTTCATCTTTCAGATGCCCTCTTATGTATATTCTAGACTATAACAGTTCACACTCACACACAAAACCACATCCTCCTTTATTTCTGAGATGTGTATTTGACCCTTGGATCAGCCGAAGGTACTGGTTAATACAGCAAATGCACCAGGTGGTAATTAAGCTTTCAGCCTTATTATTGAAATCAGTGAATTATTGACTTATTTGTAACATCAGCAATAACTTTCAGAAGTGAGATGCCTTTTTCACATGCTCAGACCTACATCTGGCATTGAAACAAAATGTAAAGCTTTTAAAGCAAAATAAGTCTTTATAAAATGTTGTCTATTGCCTCTTCCCAGAACCACATAGAAGACAGTATCGCATGACAGAAAAATGGGGGAGAAAGGCTGAAACTATTATTGGCCTCCTTCAGAATTCTAAATAAGTAATTTGAGCTACTCTAATAATTCAGAATTCAAAGGTCCATTTTATTTGAAAGAAAACCTCTTAGGTTAATTTGGGATGGATAGAAAGGACCAGTCTCTGTGGCCAGGAGTCCCAAAGCATGATTTATTCTTGCAGCATTTCTATGAGATGTTTTTTCCTCTCTTCCCAATTCGGTGGAAATGCCAACTCTTTCTTCAAAAATTCAATACGATTTGGCTCAGAAATACAAGGCAGGGGGAACAGGATACTAGGTATTTAATCCTACACTCCTTCTCTCACCCCTGACTAACCTTTTATTTAAAAGATTTGAAAATAATTTTTCCATATAGAAATGTTTTACCTCTTGATTTTTTTGGATATTCCTTAAAACCTCCTCTAAAACACTGAAATGTAATACAGTATTCACAGGTGAAAACTACTTACTCTTTGAAAACAGCATTTCTTTTGGCTCAGCCAAAAATACAGGAATGTTTTCACTTACTTCCCACTAAAGAGAAAAACGATTTCACGAAGTCAGTCTCACCTTTGAGGAATAACATCAAAAACATGTCAACTTTTAGCTTTGAGTGGTCACCAACTGTAAGTTAGTACCAGTACACAGCCCCGACTTTGAATCATAAAACCTTGCTAAACACAACTGCTGATTGATGCCAATGGTACAGTGCTGTGGAGAGAGCTTGGATTTTTATCTCTCGGGGTTAACTGCATGTTTTGGAAATATCTTGCAAACTCTCTGAGTCTCAGTCTTCATATCTTAAAAATGGGACACCTCCCCCTCTTTTCCCCTGGATTCCATGATGCAAAGTAATAGGCCTGGCAAAAAGAGAGTGAAGTGAAATTGCTCAATTGTGTCTGACTCTTTGTGACCCCATGGACTGTAGCCTATCAGGCTCCTCCATCCATGGGATTTTCCAGGCAAGAGTGCTGGAGTGGATTGCCAGTCCTTCTCAGGGGATCTTCCCGACCCAGGAATCGAACCTGGGTCTGCCTCATTGCAGGCAGATGCTTTACCATCTGAGCCACCAGGCAAAAGGAAAGCTCCCCTTCAATGCTACAGACCAACTGCTTCACTTTCATCCTCATTTCCTAGATTTACATCCAGATCATAACTTTGCCTTTGCATCTGTGGTAAAAAGAATAATTGCCCCTCTATGGTGTCTTAGCTACCAGGTGGCTCAGACAGTCAAGAATTCGCTTGCCATGCAGGAGACCCAGCTTTGATCCCTGGGTTGGGAAGATTTCCCTGGAGAAAGAAATGGCAACTCACTCCAAAATTCTTGCCTGGAGAATTCCAAGGACAGAGGAGCCTGGGGGGCTATAGTCCATGGGGTCACAAAGAGTCTGACCCAACTGAGCGACTAGCACACTGATGATGTCTTAATCTCCGAAGCCTATGAATATATGACATGACATGGCAAGAGAGACTTTGCAAACATGATTAAATTAAGGATCTTTCAGTTCAGTTCAGTTCAGTTCAGTTGTGTCCGACTCTTTGCGATCCCATGGACCGCAGCATGCCAGGCCTCCTTGTCCATCACCAACTCCTGGAGTCCACCCAAACTCATGTCCATCGAGTCAGTGATGCCACCCAACCATCTCATCCTCTGTCGCCCCCTTCTCCTCCTGCCCTCAATCTTTCCCAGCATCAGGGTCTTTTCCAATGAGTCAGCTCTTTGCATCAGGTGGCCAAAGTATTGGAGTTTCAGTTTCAACATAGGTGGAAGATCTAAAGCTGCTTTAAGCCACTAAGCTTGCACTAATTTGTTGCAGGGTGAATAGAAAATGAATACAGCCTCTTTGTGGGCTTCCCAGGAGGCGCTAGTGGTAAAGAACCCACCTGCCAATACAGGAGACTTAAGAGATGGGTTTGATCCCTGGATCGGGAAGATCCCCTGGAGGAGGGCATAGCAACCCACTCCAGTATTCTTGCCTGGAGAATCCCCATGGACAGAGGAGCCTGGAGGGCTATAGTCCATGGGTTCGCAAAGAGTCAAACACAACCTAAGTGACAGAGCATGTAAGCCTGCACACACGTATAGCCTCTTTGTAGAGTCCTGTCCTCGCTTCTGGGTGGGACACGCTCTCAGTAGCTGAGGAAATTAGTTCTAACAATGGCTACCTATCTCCTGAAAGAGCTCAGAAGTGACTGATGGAGCCATTGTAACAGGTCATTTCTCTTTGGTGGGTAAGAAGGCTGAATCTTCCAAAGCAGGATAAATAGATCGATGTATATCAAACAATTAAAAACCTTTTTTTTCCTTCAATAACTTCATAAAAAGGTCTTTTGTGTGTTAGCTAAGTCAAGTAAGTATAATTTCTTTCTGGGAATTTGAATTTACAGACTATAATAGTGTCTATTTTCCAGAAATCCTGAGACACTTTCTACCCCAAGTCTCTGAAAAACTTCAAGCTCACACTGTTTTGTCACCTTCTACAGCAAATCCTGATGGAACTTGCAGCAAAGCCACACACAAAAAATGATCTCCGAAATTTAGCACCTCTCAAGGGAGATGTACACTCCAAAACAAACGGAGGTAAAAAACCTTCTGGATTTGACACTGACAACCCTGAACCAGGGCTGTTTAAAATGGTGACCTCAAGGTTTGGAGATCTAGAAAAGCCTTCCTTGTTACCATCGAGAGAGAGACAGAGAGAGAATGACCGACCTGGCACTAGAGGAAAGAGAACCTTTGTGCTAGTTTGTAGAGTTTTTTCCCCCAGAAGCATCCAGAGTGAACACCTATGATATGCTTGTTGGAACTCTATCACTTGATCTTGAGACATTTTTGTGCAACACTGTAGAAAGTGTTAGTCTATTCCAGTGAGTGACGATATGGTGGAGTTGGGGAAATGCCATTTGTCTGTGTGGTCCCCAAACTTTTCTAGCCTTTTAGTCAATCATATTTATTTTATAGTAGCTCTTACGATAATAGCTATTATATAGCTATTATATGACTATTAGATAGCGTTTTTATGAGATCAAGGGGTCTCTCTTCTTTCCTCTTCATGAACAAATCACGAGGAAGTTCCCTGTTTCCTACATCTCTGGAGTCCACCTGTGGTGACTGCAAAGAGGTACAGTTGACTCTTGAACAACACGAGAGGTTAGGGGTACTGATCTCTGTATAGCCAAAAATCCAAACACAACTTTAGTGTGTGTGCTCAGTCGCTTCAGTCATGTTTGACTCTTTGCTCGAATGGCAAAGAAGAGGCAGGAGTCACATTTCATAATGCTGCAAATATACAGTATGGACCCCATGGACTGTAGCCCACCAGGCTCCTCTGTCTATGGGATTCTCAGGCAAGAATACTGGAGTGGGTTGCCATGCCCTCCTCCAGGGGATCTTCCCGACCCAGGAACTGAACCTTCATCTCCTTCATTAGAAGGTGGATTCTTTACCTCCTGAGCCACCTGGGAAGCCCAGCTTTATAGTAGGCCCTCCATATAGGGGTTCCTTTATATCCCTGGCTTTGTATCCATGGATTAAACCAACTGCTGATTCTATAGTACTGTAGTGTTTACTACTGAAACAAAGTTCCTCTGTCTATGGGATTCTCAGGCAAGAATACTGGAGTGGGTTGCCATGCCCTCCTCCAGGGGATCTTCCCGACCCAGGGACTGAACCTTCAGAAGGTCAGAAGGAAGAAGATTAGAAGGTGGATTCTTTACCTCCTGACCCACCTGGGAAGCCCAGCTTTATAGTAGGCCCTCCATATAGGGGTTCCTTTATATCCTTGGCTTTGTATCCATGGATTAAACCAACTGCTGATTCTATAGTACTGTAGTGTTTACTACTGAAACAAAAAGCCTGAGTGGTTCAAGGATAAACTGTATTTCCCACTGAGAGTGGATTTGAAAAGCTGATGGCTGCTTGCAGATCTCTGAAGCCACTGCATACAGAAAAACAATTAGATTTTTTTAAATGTCTGGCTAATAGGACCACAAGCAATAAGGGGAGGGGAGAGAGAGAAGAGGAGAGAAGAGAAAGGAAAGGAAGGGAAAGGAAAAGAGAGAGATGAGTGATAGCTCAGTAGAAAGCAGACTTCTCTAAAGTTCAGAACTTGGTAGAGATTTGTTAGTAACCCAGCTGGAGATAAGGATTCCAGGGAACATCTTGGTGCCCCGATTGGTTTATGTAGCCTGCTATGGGATGAAAGCTAGAAAGTCGCTTCACAAGGCATGTATCTGCTAAACCCACTATAGATGCAATTGAGGCAGTTGGATTTCATCATTTATTCAGCAAATCAGCAAACATTTATTAGGTCTACAACATTCAGCTCTTATGCTGAATACTGTGTTTGTTTTAAAGATCTATCTTAAATGTTTACAATTTAGTAGTTTATTAATTAGTCTATTAATTATATGCATTGTTCTACTAATTGTGATATGAACGGATAAGATACAAATATTTATTAGGTCTACAACATTCAGCTCTTATGCTGAATACTGTGTTTGTTTTAAAGATCTATCTTAAATGTTTACAATTTAGTAGTTTATTAATTAGTCTATTAATTATATGCATTGTTCTACTAATTGCGATATGAACGGATAAGATAGAGGTAGGAGTCACATCCTTTGTAATGCTGCAAATATACAGAAAAAGTTCATAAAGTAATAGATGATTTTTAAAAACTCAACAACAACTAAAACAATTACTATCTGGGCTATTACTATCTGAGCTAAAATATTATTGCATGTATATGTAGCATGTAGTTTAATCTTTTGACAAACTTTAATAGAAAATATGATTACTCTTGTTCCTCATATATGGAAACTGAGGCTCACAAGGATCACAGAGCTAGTAATGTCTGGAGCAAGTAGTCTACCCACTTCTACCCAGCATATATAATAGGTAGGTAACAAGTTAGCACACTGTCTTTTGCTATAGAATTACAGAATGATGGAAATGGAAATACAGCAATTACTCACCAAAATATTTATCTGAACGCAAATGGAGTTCTTTTCCAAAATAAGTTAGCTGAAAGTTATTCATTTTATGAATAGAGATTTGCAGACTCTCATCTAGGGCCAGCTCAGTGACAAGTCAGTTGGCATTGGGTGCTTGCAAGACATCACTTATGGCAAATTGGTTCATACACACAAAAAGGTGGTTCTTAATGTTGATATTTTGTGGATGATTTAAGAAGCTCTCAAATAGATAGAGTTAGGGTTATTTCTGACATTCCAGTGCCTTAGTAATTCTTTGAAGATGCATTATTGGGGAAAACATCTACCTAGCACTGGCCCAGACCTCAGAGGGTCAACGTTACTAACCTCATGTTTGTAGAAAAGAACATTGAAATTCAGTATTTTGTTCCAGATCATCCTAATTATTAGATGATCATGGCTGGTTATTTGGTCATAGGATTGCATTTAATGCAGAGCTATGCAATTTGTATAATATGGTAATTCAAAAAGCTTTTCTAGGTTTTATCATAGTTTTAACCATCCTTTTGTAATAGTGCTTTTATAGGGAGATAGGCTTTGAATTCCAAAAAGGAGACATTGAAAGATAAACACTTCTTGAGTACTAGCAAGAACTACTTTTTTTTTTTTTTTTTGACCAATTAGATTTAGACTCTTGAGAGTCCTTTGGACTGCAAGGAGATCAAACCAGTCCATCCTAAAGGAGATCAACCCTGAATATTCATTGGAAGGACCAGTGCTGAAGCTGAAGCTCCAACACTCTGGCTACCCGCTGCAAACAGCTGACTCATTAGAAAAGACCCTGATGCTGGGAAAGACTGAGAGCAGGAGGAAAAGAGGGCCTCAGAGGATGAGATGGTTAGATAGCATCACCGACTCAATGACATGAATCTGAGCAAACTCCCAGAGATAGTGAAGAACAGGAAAGCCTGGTGTGCTGCTAAGAGTTGTACATGACTTAGCGAGTGAACAGTAACAACAACCAAACCTGCGGTGAGGGAGATCAGGCATTCATCACTCTGCACTGAACCATTTGTCAACAAATCTGGGTGAGAGCTCTTGGGAATCAATGAGTAGTGATGGTATGGGGATTATTCACAGTCCAGGACAGGGGAGCCCGTGCCCGCTAATCTGAGTTCCAGTCCGACAGTCTCTGTCTCAGACTTGGGTAGGAAAGGAATCTATAGGTAATAAAAGAACAAGGGTCCTAGGTTAGCTTTGGTTCTATGCCAGCTTCTTCCCCAGGGAAGAGGAGCAACTGCTGGGTCAAGGAAAGGAATTGATGGGCATATGTGACTCCTCCTTCTGGTGATGACTGCCTTCACAAACCATCCCCGCGAGTGTGCTCTGTGCCCTGCGCACTAGAGGAACAGGATTTGGGTCCTCAATGAAGTGCCTACCTCTCCAGCAAGCCTGAGAAGCCAGAGTTCTTTAATGAGGCCACGCATGGAAAAGCGATCAAAGCCAGTCACTGCTCTAGGACAAGGCCACATCAGGACGCTGGCCTTGACCGCGATGCCTCCTTACTTGTGTCTTGGCCTCTGGCGTCCATAGCTGGTCCTCACTCTCCATCATCCCTTACCAGAAGCAACTGTTTAAAACAGCGAAACTGATGAACTTGGAAACCTCATGGAGAGTAGCAGAAACAAAAAAGGGGCTCAAAATCTAAGGAAGAAGGGACATTTGAGAAAAGCAAATTTTCAAGCTCAAAGCCAGCTTAAGCCCACGTAGTCACAGTTTATTAGGGAGCCAATGTGAAACCACAAAGCTGGGACTAGCCCTGTCCTATTTTAAACGGACTTTCCATTTCCTTTGTCCTGGTCAAAATGTGACTTGGTAAAGATGGAATTGTTTGTGAAACTTCTCTTGTCCTGATTTTTTTTAAAAATGTCTTTATGAGCTTGTATTTTAGTATAGAAGTATAAAATTTCTTATTAAAAAAAACTTTTATACAGTTTTCTTTACATATTGAACTTTAAATACTTACTGCTATTTTAGTTCTTTTGCTTCCATCCATTTATTTTTACTGCATTATTATTACATTATTATTACCAAGTATTTTTGTTTTCTTAAATTATTTATTGCTATTACATTGATTGGGGTTTACCTGGTGGCATAGTGGTAAAGAATCTGCCTGCCAATGCAGAAGATGCGGGTTTGATCCCTGGGTCAGGAAGATCTCCTGAAGAAGGAAATGGCAACCTACTCCAGTTTTCTTCCCTAGAAAATCTCACGGACAGAGGAGCCTGGCAGGCTACAGTCTGAAGGGTCACAAGGAGCTGGGCATGACTTAGCTATGAAGCAACAACATTACATTTGTTATTATTAGTGGTAACAGTATTAGCGATAGTAATAGCAGAAGCAGTAGGGGTGGGGTTGTGTGTTCTAGCTTTGGACCCAAATCCTCGTTTGACGTCTTATTGTAGTGAGCTGGACTGGAATATATTTGGGAGATGAGAAAACTCCTTAGTACAGCTGCATAGTATACGTATAATACCTGTTGATTCGAAATCATCCAACCCAGCCCCGTAATCCTTACGTCCTACCCTATCCCATTTTAAAAAAGATAAATAATAAATTAATTGGCACTCATGGCAAACAAATAAAACAACACAAAAGTATGAATGAAAAGTAAAAGTTTCTGTCCTTCCCCCATTACTACCCACCCTGCTGCTGCTGCTAAGTCACTTCAGTCGTGCCCGACTCTTTGTGATCCCAGAGACGGCAGCCCACCAGGCTCCCCCGTCCCTGGGATTCTCCAGGCAAGAACACTGGAGTGCGTTGCCATTTCCGTCTCCAATGCATGAAAGTGAAAAGTGAAAGTGAAGTCGCGCTGCAGCCTTCCAGGCTCCTCCGTCCATGGGATTTTCCAGGCAGGAGTACTGGAGTGGGGTGCCATTGCCTTCTCTGACTACGCCCCCTAAGTAACTATTATTATTAGTTCCTTACATATTCAGTGTTTACTTACTCAACATATTTAGATAAAATTTTCTCATGATCAATTGAATAATTTACACACAGAGAGACATTATTGTGTCTTGCTTTTTTCCTTCTCCTGAACATTACATTTTGGTGAATTTTTATCAAACCACAGGCATGTTTTATTTTTAAAATAATTACCTAGTATTTAATTATAATGATGTACACCTTTAAAAAAATTATAAATTATGGGATCACAATGTACTTCTTGCTTGTGCAAATCTATCTATAGGTTAATTTCTGTTTTTCTTCTTACAGGGGGACTATGGCTGGTACTTGCTTCCCAGGTGAAAGACACTTTCAATATAGTGGCCAACGGAGAGAAGCAAGAGAAATATCTACATGCCTAGAAGAGGAAAAAGCCAAGAGAGCAAAGGATTCCAAAAGAGAAACCAAGAGCTGTGAACAGAAGCGACCAAGAGACAAAAGGCTCAGGGAATGTTTGCTCCAGTTCAGTTCTATTCATAATCCCTTTCAGGTATTCACCAGCAGCCCAGTCTTTGACACCTCATTGGGCAGCTGGCTCTCCTTGGAGACCTTCTCTCTCTTTCCCTTGTGCATAGAGGAGGCCAGGTAGAAGAAAACCTGAGCGCCCCCTAGAGGTTGGAGACATAGGCTGAACAAGAGAATGCACATTTCAAAGAGGGATGGGATGGGGAGGGAGGTGGGAGAGGGGTTAAGGATGGGGAACACATGTACACCCATGGCGGATTCAGGTCAATGTATGGCAAAACCAATACAGTGTTGTAAAGTAATTAGCCTCCAATTAAAATAAATAAAAATTTTAAAAAAGAAAATTAAAAAAAAGAGAAAAATACACCAGTTAAAACAGCTGGTCACACGCATGCCTCTTCCCTGGTGTCTTGATTCATGTACTCACATTTTTACATAATTGCAGTGATGGCCTAGATTCAATTTTGTATTCTGCTTTTTTTTCTCCCACTTAATATTATATAGTAAATGTTTTTCCATGTGGCTACATAATCTTTCTAATTACCATTTTAATGACTTTATAATACTCCTTCCAGTTCACATATTGTAATTTATTTAAACACTCCTATTGGTGGACATTTAGATTGTTTCCAGACTTTTACTAATATAGAAAATGGTGCATACAGTATCTGTTGTTTTCTCCTTTTTGAATGAGTTTCTTAGATAAAGGGGTGAGTCAAAGGGTAGAGTTGATTTCATAGCTCTGATAAACTTGGTTCTGCTGATTCTATAAGCAGCAAAACATCTAGCATGGTACCAACATGCTAATTTGAGTACTTTTTTTTTTTTTTAAACTTCTGCAAATGTAATAACTTAACCTGCCACTGCTTTTTACTTTCTACTAATTATTCTTTACTTTCCATACAGTCAACTCCTGCAACCCTTTGGTTAACCATGTATTCATTCCATACCTTTTGAGAACCTAATATCTACCAGGAATTTATTATAGAATCACGTTTCCTTGGTAACACTGCAATTATTATGGAAAACAGTAGAAAATAGGAACAAAGGATGAAAGGCATCATGTTAATGAACTCATTTTTAAAAACTTAAAAAAAAGAATCATACTTTGCAAAACCCCAGTTATCAAATTTAAGTTAACTTTAATGGGAGACGGAGAAGGCAATGGCATCCCACTCCAGTACTCTTGCCTGGAAAATCCCAAGGACGGAGGAGCCCGGTAGGCTGCAGTCCATGGGGTCGCTAAGATTCGGACATGACTGAGCGACTTCACTTTCACTCTTCACTTTCATGCATTGGAGAAGGAAATGGCAACCCACTCCAGTGTTCTTGCCTGAAGAATCCCAGGGATGGGGGAGCCTGATGGGCTGCCATCTATGGGGTCGCACAGAGTTGGACACAACTGAAGTGACTTAGCAGCAGCAGCACGAATGGGAGAAAATTTGCTAGCACAACTCAGCTCCATGAAATGCATAAATGCTGAATTAAAAGAGAACTGAGATGAACAAAGAGTGTAGAGCTGGATAAAGCCAAACCTTGTTGGGTGAGTAGTACAGTTCAGTTCAGTTGGTCAAGTCATGTCCAAGTCTTTGCAACCCCATGGACTGCAGCACACCAGGCCTCCCTGTCCATCACTATCTCCCGGAATTTACTCAAACTCATGTCTATCAAGTTGGTGATGCCATCCAACCATCTCATCCTTTGCTGTCCTCTTTTCCTCCCACCTTCAATCTTTCCAGCAGCAAGGTCTTTTCCAATGAGTCAGTTCTTCGCATCAGGTGGCCGAAGTATTGGCATTTCAGCTTCAGCATCAGTCTTTCCAATGACTATTCAGGATTGATTTCCTTTAGAATGGACTGGTTGGATCTCCTTGTAGCCCAAGTGACTCTCAAGAGTCTTCTCCAACACCACAGTTCAAAACAATCAATTCTTTCGGTGCTCAGCTTTCTTTATAGTCCAGCTCTCACATCCATTCTACTGGAAAAACCATAGCTTTGATTAGACCTTTGTTGGCAAAGTAATGTCTATGCTTTTTAATATGCGGTCATGGGAAATAGATGGGGAAACAGTGAAAACAGTGTCAGACTTTATTTTGGGGGGCTCCAAAATCACTGCAGATGGTGATTGCAGCCATGAAATTAAAAGATGCTTACTCCTTGGAAGAAAAGTTATTACCAACCTAGATAGCATATTGAAAAGCAGAGACATTACTTTGCCAACAAAGGTCCGTCTAGTCAAGGCTATGGTTTTTCCAGTGGTCATGTATGCATGTGAGAGTTGGACTGTGAAGAAAGCTGAGTGCCAAAGAATTGATGCTTTTTAACTGTGGTGTTGGAGAAGACTTTTGAGGGTCCCTTGGACTGCAAGGAGATCCAACCAGTCCATTCTAAAGGAGATCAGTCCTGGGTGTTCTTTGGAAGGAATGATGCTAAAGCTGAAACTCCAGTACTTTGGCCACTGGTGGACGTGAGTTTGAGTGAACTCTGGGAGTTGGTGATGGACAGGGAGGCCTGGCGTGCTGCGATTCATGGGGTCTCAAAGAGTCGGACATGACTGAGCGACTGAACTGAACTGAACTGAAGGTTGGTCAGAGCTTTTCTTCCAAGCAGCAAGTGTCTTTTAATTTCATGGCTGCAGTCACCATCTGCAGTGATTTGGGAGCCCAACAAAAATAAAGTCCCTTACTGTTTCCACTGTTTCCCCATCTATCTGCCATGAAGTGATTGGACTGGATGCCATGATCTTAGTTTTCTGAATGTTGAGTTTTGAGCCAAAAAACAACAACCCCAAAACAAAAAACCAAAAGACTTGACAGTGGGGTCTTAGAATCATGGAATTCTAGGTCAGCTTCAGACAAGCTATGAGGATTTAAACAATTTCTCTCTTTCCCTTTCTCTCTCTTCTTTAAACTTTTCTTTTAGGTTCCTATTTGACTTGTGGTGCTGGAGAAGACCCTTGAGGGTCCCTTAGACTACAAGGAGATCAAACCTATCAATCCTAAAGGAAATCAATCCTGAACATTCATTGGAGGGACTGATTCTGAAGTTGAAGCTCCAATACTTTGGCCACCTGATGAAAAGAGCTGACTCACTGGAAAAGACCCTGATGGTGGGAAAGATTGAGGGCAGGAGGAGAAGGAGACGACTGAGGAGGAGATGGCTGGATGGCATCATCGACTCAATGGACATGAGTTTGAGCAAGCTCTGGAAGATGGTGAAGGACTGGAAAGCCTGGTGTGCTGCAATTCATGGGGTCTCAAAGAGTAGGACATGACTGAGCATCTGAGCAATGAGCAGCAACAACTTGACTTTTAAAACTCAGACAAATTGTCACCCATGTAATTTACTTTCCTATCCTCCTTCAGGAAAAAATTCCTTTTTATCTGGTGTTCTTAGCCCATCGGTGACATTCCTCTCTTATAGCACCCATTATCTGGTGTTGTCTACACTGGAATGTGACATTTTGGGGGAAGGAAGCCATAATCTCCTCTTCTTGGTGTTTGCAGCATCCAGCACAGTACCTGATACATGCTAGTTACTTGGAAATGTTTGTTGAGTTTAATGACTTAAATTGAATGTTTCCATAATTATGGCACATCAACAGGAGGAAATATGCGACAATTAAAAAGTTAATTAGGAAGACTGCCTAGCTTGGTGGAAATATGCTTAATATGTTTCATGTGAACATGCAAAGTGCTCTCTGCCTCATGGTTTGGTCAAAAAATTCTCAGGTAAGGGGCTAAAAGAGACAAAGAAGAATGAGAAAAAAAACCAAATGCTTATCTCTTAGCAGGTCCTGGCTCAGGTTACACTGAGGGAGATAGGGGTGCAAAAGAGTTATCACGGTGTAAGGGCAATGATGGTAGTATATGTGAAATGCTGAGAGGGCCAAATCTGCCTGGGGAGGTTGGATGAGAAAGACATAACACTTAATGCGGGCTTGGAGATTAACTAGGAGTCAAATGACAGTATAGCAGAGATGTAATTCTCTTAAACAGAACAACATGGGAGAATGAAAGGCATTGCCTTTTACAGAAATTGTTAGAAATTTCTGTGGTGGGAGGCAGATGAAACAAGAAGAGAGCATCCATTTTTTAAAAAAATTATTTGTTTATTTTTGGCTGCTCTGGGTCTTTCTTGCTGTGTGCAAGCTTCCTTCCTCTAGCTGGAGTGAGCAGGGGCTCCTCGCTGGTTGAGGTGTGTGGGCTTCTCACTGAGGTGGCTTCTCTTGTTGCGGCGCCTGGGCTCTAGGGCACAGGCTCAGTGGTTGTGATGCATGGGTTTTGTTGCCCCACAGCATGTGGAATCTTTCTGGACCAGGGATCGAACCCATGTCCCCTGCATTAGCAGGCAAACTCTTAACCACTGGATCACCAGGGAAGTCTGAGAGCATAAGGTTGAGTTAAATTGTAGATGCCTTGCTAAGGTGTTTTCATCTTTAACATTGTAGACAGTGGGAGATGGCTTTTTTTATGAATGACAATAACCTTGTGCACCATAAAGGATGATCAGAGGGCAAACACCGAGCGAGCGCAAGTATACCAGGGCAGGGGCTGGAGCTACGTGCTTCAGGTGAGAGATGATGAGCTTAATGGTGGTCCTGGAGGAGGGGCAAATTTGACATCCATTCAAAAGGAGAGTGGATAAGAACTGTGGGATGTTGGGAGCTGAGTGAAGGGAGGATTTGAGGGTGACTCATGGTGGCAGACAATTTGTAGCAAATATAAAAGGAACAGGTCTATGGTAAGAATGGTTGGGAATGCCAGAGCAGGGAGATGCTGGGCTGAGATTTTGGATGTGTTGAGTTCTTGGTGCCAGTAGACCTTGAAGAAGGCTGACATGTGGTCAGATAAATGGTTTTAGAGTCTTAGGAGATAATTTCTGGCAAAAATATGTCCATAAACTGGGTCTAACAAATAATCCCACACCCTCTGTCTCCATGAAAAGCAGGAAGCATGCTACAAATGAAAGTATTTGGACAGTGACTTCAAATCCAGGTTCTCCCACAACAGCTGTAAGCAAATCACTTAACCTTGTTAAGCTTCAAATTCCTCATCTGCAAATTAGGATAATAACTTGTCTCATAGGGTTGTGTGAGAAAGAGATGAAATAAAGCAAGAAAAACATCTGCAGGAAGGACTCGGTAAGTGTCCATTCCACCCCCACCCACACTCTACCCCTCTCTTCTACAGATTATCTCAGGACAAGGAACTGAAAGAGAAACATAGTTTCCTTTAAAACAAGCATCAGAGAGATTTCTGTCCACTGCCTGTTGATTTCTCTGGTGTTGGTCCAGTCTTTGGAGTCACTTGTCGGTGAGGTTCAAGGACCAGGTCTTCTCTTGAGTTTGAGCCAGGCTGTTTTCCAAATAAAGATTTCTCCAGAAGTGAATTATGGGCTTTCTCAGTGTGAGCATCATTGAGGTCTAATCTGTATCAGCCTTCCAATATTGTGGCTTCGTTTCTCTCTCTTCTCTGACAAGAGAGCAAGACTTTTGATTTTCTGGTTCTGATTTTATATATATATATATATTTTTCCTATATATATAGACATGTATTTTCTGTTTCTGATTATATATATATACACACATACATACATATATATACATATATAAGATCATAAACAGAAAATACATATATATACAGAAAAATATATATACATATAATATATATCAAATTATATATCATAGATATATATAGAACCTATATATCCATTCAATATAGTAATAATACTAATGAAATTATAATCATAGTTTTTTCACTTTGAGGACTTGCTTTACGTTACTACTTTAGGTGCCTTCCTTCTACTAATCCCTGCAACAAACCTATGTGATTCTATAAATTACAAATGACCAAGGTAACAGAGAGAAGTGCAGTGACCTGTCCAAAAATGCACAGAATGCAGATGAAAGATCTAAGATTTGAAAGCAAACCATTTGAAGCCAGAGCCCTTATTTATAACCACTTCCTCTCAGCCAAGAGAGCATTCCCTCTGCCTCATCACTCAAGGGTGGGAGAAGGGGAGATGGAGAGAGAAGTTAAGAGAGACAGATACGAGAAGCAAGCAAGTGTTGAGTGTACATGTGTTTTAATTGCTGTTACACATGAATCATAAGTCACTCTTGTTTCTCCATCAAGGGAGGCACAAGGACAAGCAAACAGAATGGCATTTATCTATGATTAAAAAATTATGACCATTTATATGCAAATGAGGGCTGGTCCTCTGCTTCTGGAAGACAAAAGAGGATTATACAGAGTCGTAAATTTGCGGTGTTTCTTCTTTTCTGTACACTCCCAGGCCAAGTACAGCATTTCAGCAGCATCTGCCAGGGTGACCGGGAGCAGCTGAACACCCTGGGTTGTTTCAGATCACACAGTGACAACTGCATCATTTTCCTTATGCTGTTTCCTCGGCCTTTAGCTGACAAACTCTCAGTCTTCCTGATCAAATGCCGACTGTTCTGAGAAGCCTAATGATTTAGTTTCCGTCGAGTTAGTCTCTGTAATGGCATAGATCATGCTCATTCATTTATTCATTTAACACATGCCCGCTGAGCACCTTCTTGGTACCAGGCCATTGTCCTAGGCACAGAAGATCACGTTTCACCCAAGTCCAGGACAAATGAGTGAAATAAGGTTAGTATTCTCCTGCGGAGCTTCCACTCGATGGGAGGAGACAAGTGAATAAACATGTAGGCAGACAAAGGTGGTATAATTTCAGGTAATGATAAGATAAAGCAAATAAACTATGTTAGAAATGGAACTATATGAAGGAGCAAGAGCTGGGTCTTCTTGACATTCAGGTTTCTTGGGGCTCTTTGTCCTCATTTGCAGGATATGAGAAGGGAAATATTTCTGAGGAAGAGTGTCAGATTTCACTTTAACCAGAATGGGAAAGGAAATATAGAAGCTCTCACGCCTGCTTTCTCCTCTGGGCCAGCATCATGTCTTCTTTACTTCTCTTCTGCAGATGGTGCATCCTCAAGCTCTGTGGCTTCTGATCTCACCGGGCCCTTCTTGTCCAGGGTTCCCTAGGTCCGGTCATTCAGGGATGATCTGGCCAGTTGATCCAGCTCTGGCGTCTGTGCAGCCTTCACCAGGTGGGGCTGATTGGGATCTCCATATTTAAGGAGGGCTTGGCCCTCCAAATTAATCTGGCATTCATCATGGACTTGATTTTTCTGAAGTCCCACTAGAAGCCATGCATTTCTTAAGGACCAGGCTACAAAAACCACCCCCTAAAGATGTTTCTTTGCTCATAATTGAAATTCAAGCCTCTGATATTGAGTCAGGAGTTATTTCAGGAAGATCAGAAGCTATGTTGAGGGATTTTTGAGATTATTTCTGGGATGTATCTGACACTGGAATAATAAGTATGAAAAGGGAAGAATATTAAAGAGAGGGAACCAATATTTCTGAAGTCACGCAGTAAGTAGGAGGAAGCAGGCAAACTGAGAGAGGAAGGAAGGGCCTAGGGATGGCTGCTGACAGAAGTTGGGGGCTGTGGAAGTGGGGAGACTTTCTGGGTACTCAAGGAGTGAAGTGTCACAGAAGGGATCAATTTACCTGCATCCGTGACTCACCTTGGTATACCATCTCCTACTTTCTGGGAGCAGACATTGTGCTTTTTAATGATCTAATTCATCTAATCTTCAAAATATTCCTTTGGGAAGAGGTGCAACTAGAACTTGAACTTGATACTTTCTGAACTCTGTGCTAGAACTCTCGACTGCATTACCTTCTCTTTTGGTTGTGAGTACATTTAAATGCAAGTACTTAGGTTTAGGGCTTCTCAGGTGGCACTAATGGTAAAGAACCTGCCTGCCAATTCAGGAGATGTAAGAGACATGGGTTCGCTCCCTGGGTCGGGAAGATCCCCTGGAGGAGGGCATGGCAACCCACTCTAGTACTCTTGCCTGGAGAATCTTATGGACAGGGAAGCCTGGCAGTCTACAGTCCATGGGGTCTTAAAGAGTTGGACATGACTGAAGCAACTTAGTACACATGTATGCACACATATTTAGAGT
Source organism: Cephalophus harveyi (assembly GCA_006410635.1). Classification (NCBI taxonomy): domain Eukaryota; kingdom Metazoa; phylum Chordata; class Mammalia; order Artiodactyla; family Bovidae; genus Cephalophus; species Cephalophus harveyi. Next base: position 58,047 of record SJYT01038256.1, on the reverse strand, counting down.
TTAACAAACTCAGTGGCTTCTCACGTGTGTGTCTGTGTGATAAATGCTACAAATATCAATTCTCGTAATAGGGAGAAATCTGCTTTCACTCTTTTAACAGCATCACTAACCATTTATTGATTTTTCAAAGGGAAATCAGAAAAAAAAAAAAGATGCTCCAAATTATTTGCTATTAAGTCCCATTGGAGAGCTGATACACTCACTCCTGTGTTGGTGTGAGTGAGTAGAAATATGAGACAGAGAATAGAGATCTTGGTGTTTGCAATTGAAAACTCAAAAGTGACAGGCACAGCCAGTTAAGGGCTGGTCTTATACCTTTAAGCAGCCTCTTCTTTCCTAAAGACCTAGATAAACTCATATGATATAGTAGAAAGAGCAAAGATTGAAATCTCTCCTCTTCTGCTAACTAAATGAGTGGCTTGGGGCAAGTAGCTTAACCCCGGTGACCCTCTATTTACTCATTTGCACTATCTGGATACCAGTAATGACCTCATGGGGTTTTCCCTGAAGACAGAAGGATGATACAGAGCACAGCACTGTGCCGGGGACACTCGGAGGGTTGCCATGACCTGCTTGATTCTTCTCATTCTCTTGGACTCTTCTCCATTCGGCAGGACCCCAAGGCCTGCCTTCTCAGTGATGGCATCGAAATCATGGAACCCTGCTTTTACTCTCTAATTCATGTCACATTCGCTGGAAAATGAATCCTTCTGAAGCCTTGTGCTTCATTTGTATGAAAGATTGATCTTCACCCAGCTGATCCCCAAGTATCCTTTTGAAGTGACATTGGGGGATTCAAGACAGATGGATGGGTATTGGTTTAGATGTAGTTGCGAGGAGACTATGAAATACACAAAGAGTTAAGTTTTTCTCATTGAGAAATTCACAGAATACCAGGATTTTGAGAATCCCTGAGGCCAGAAAAAGGAGAGGAACAAATATCAGAGGAGACAAATAATCTAGGGAAAATGGTAAGCGTCCAGCATGGGAAGTTTCTCTTGAAAAAGGGGCCAAATTGTCTAATATTAAATTTTAAGTGATTTTCAATGATATTTAGATAAACTTAACACACAGAAAAAGTCTGTTGAATGTGAGCTAATATATAAAGTCCTTGGAATGGAACAGCCCCTGGCATGTACTGTTATTATCATTATTGATATTATTTTTTGTGGTCATTATTATCCAAACTGTGTTGGACACATGGTATTTTGGGCTGTGAATGAATTGAAGGAATGGCAATGTCCAAAGTGGATTGCTACAGTGAATAAATGGCTCAATAATCTAGAATATAAGATTATTGTTGCTGTTCAGTCACTAAGTCATGTCCAACTCTTTTGTGACCCCATGGACTGTAGCCCGCCAGGCTTCTCTGTCCATGGAATTTCCCAGGCAAGAATACTGGAGTGAGTTACCACTTCTTCTCCAGGGGATCTTCCCAACCCAGGGATCGAACCAGAGTCTCCTTCTTGGCAGGTGGATTCTTTACCACTGACCCACCAGGGAAGCCCAAGATGTAAGATTATATGGAGACAAAACTACAGCTGACTCTTGAACAACATGGGGTTAGGCACACCCATGCTCGACCACAGTCAAAAATCTGCTTGTTAACTTACACTCAGTCCTTTTATCTGAGGTTGTTCAGAAGCCACGGTTCAGAATTTTCAGATTCAGCCAAATACAGATCACATAGGACTATAGTATTCACTCCTGAAAACATATACATATAAGTAGGCCTGCACCATTCAAACCTGTGTTGTTCAAGGGTCAACTGTAGTTCAGTAGAAACAGGAAATGATGATCCAAACTACTTGAAAAGTCAAGGGACACTGGGCCTCTGGAGGTGATTTGAACCACTTTCTCCTGCTTCTCCATAAAGGGAGGGATGACTAAAACTAAAATAGGGTCACATCTAATTCCCAAGTCATGAAAGTTTCCAGGACGCTCTGTTACCCTCAAGCCCAAAGTCAAACGCTTAATGCTACATCATTTGCCCCGATGACGTGGCTACTGTGTGTTTGTGGTCTTCTCCCCATCATTTCCCAGAAACACCCTCTCTAAGTCTCTGCAGGTCTTCAGTCCTGCACAGAAAGTTGCTCCCTCTGTAGGTCTGGCCAGGCCATCACCCCTATCCTGAAGAGTCAACCCTGTTTTTTCTGTCCACCCAACCCTGATCCTTTTCTCAGCTCAGCCCCAGTTCCAGTTCCCCAAAAAGCCTTTGCTGTCCCTTCAGTCCAAAATAGATTTCCCCTTCCTGGCACTTCCTAAGGTCTCTGAGCCCATGGCCCCGTTTTCAGTGGGATTCAGTGATGCTCTGCCACCGTCCCACTCACTGTGCAGATGCATAGGAATGTCAGGGGTTCCATCCTGCTGAAGTTGCCACTTAGTCTTTAACCTCTGGCAATAGGAAATTACAGGAGTTCTGATAAAGCATTCACCACATGGTTCTAATTGTTTCAGAACAGGTGTTGGCAAACTTTTCCTGCCAAGGAGCAGATATTCAATATTTTACACTTTGGGCACCATAGACAATCTCTGTTTTCACTTCTCTTCTCTGCCCTGGTAGTGTGGACAAAGCAATAAACAATAGGTAAATAAATGAGCATGGTTGTTTTCCAATAAAATTTGACTTGCCAACATATGCTCCTGTGATTATAGTGGCCAACCTCTGTTTTAGAAGATGACTCTATCCCAACGGAGAGATGGCTCTCTGCTACCATCAGAAACCCTATCCACAACCTGACATGCTTTTGATTTTTCTTATTTCAGCCCTAAAGAAAACAGACTTAAAAATAGCTTGATCACTCCCGTCAGCATGTGCGTGCATGCTGCTTGCTCAGTCATGTCTGACTCTTTGTGACCCAAGGACTGTAGCCCACCAGGCTCCTCTGTCCATGGGATTTTATAGGCAAGAATACTGGAGTGGGTTGCCATTTCCTCCTCCAAGGGATCTTCCTGACCCAGGGATCAAACTCGGGTCGCTTGCATCTCCTGCACTGGCAGGTGGGTTCTTAAACCTAATCCATCATCATGGCTACTATCAAAACAAACAAATGGAAACTAACAAGTGTTAGTGAGGATGTAGAGAAATTGGAACCCTTGTGTACTATTGGCAGAAATGGAAAATGGTTAAGTCACTATGGAAAATAGTATGACACTTCCTCAAAGAGTGAAAAAAACAAACAAACCAGAGTTACCCTGTGACCCAGAAATTCTATTTCTGGGCATACATCCAAAAGACTTGAAAGCTGGGTGTCAAAGAGATGTTTGTAGACCCATGTTCATAGTAGCACTATTGACAATAGCCAAAAAGTGAAACAAACACAAGTGTCCATGAAGGGTGAATAGATGAACAAAGCATGGTATATGCGTACAATGGAATAGTATCATCCTCAAAATGGAAGGAAATCCTGACATATGCTACAAGAGGGATGAACCTTGAAGACATTGTTGGTCGCTCAGCCATGTCCCTCTCTTTGCGACTCCATGGACTGTAGCCCCCAGGCTCCTCTGTCCACGGGATCCTCCAGGCAAGAATACTGGTTGTTGCTGTAGTTCAGTCATGTCCGACTGGGGTGGGTTGTCATTCCCTTCTCCAGGGAATCTTCCCGATCCAGGGATCGAACCAGGGTTTCCCACATTCCAGGCAAATTCTTTACCATCTGAGCCGCCAGGGAAGCTAAGTGAAATAAGTCAAGCCACAAAAAGACAAATAGTGTATGATTCCATTTCCATGGGGGTACCTAGAGTAGTAAAATTCACAGAGATAGAAAGTAGAATCGTGGTTGCCAGTGACTGGGGCGGGGATGGTTATTATTAAACAGGCTGGGTTTCAATTTCACAAGGTGAAAAAGTTCTGGAGATTCTTTTCATAACAATGTGAATTGTATTTAGCAATACTGAGCTGTGTCCTTAAAATGGTGAAGATGGTACATTTGATGGTACACATGTTTTACCACGATTTTTAAGAAAGTAAAGTTGACTGCATTAAACACTTTTTACACAATTTTATTTACTTATTTACTTATGCCTGTGCTGGATTTTCCTTGCTGCTTAGGCTTTTCTCTAGAGGGGGCTACTTTCTAGTTGGGGTGCACAGGCATTTCGCTGTGCTATCTTCTCTTGTTGAAGAACACGGGCTGCAGACTTCAGTAGCTGCAGAACATGGGCTCTGGAGCACATGTGCTTAACTGCTCCATGGCATGTGGGATCTTTCTGGATCAGGGTTTTGAACGTATGTCTCCTGCATGGGCAGGTGGTTTCTTTACCACTGAGCTACAGCCCTGCATTAAATATGTTACAGGAAAAACCAACCTGACTCTTTAGCTCCTCTCCCTTCTCCATCCTTTGCTCTGGCTCCCTCTGCATGGAGGCTGGCAGCTCCAAGGGGCAGCCAGTGGGCTGAGGCACTTATGTTGGTCTCCTGCTTTGGAGAAACCAGTCAGGAAGGTCTTTTCCCATCAGCCTTTCTATAAGAACACAGACTATCCCTTCAGCCTGCTACAATATGGTAATTGCTCCTTCTCAGCTGGGGAAGGGGTCCCCCAGGAGCTTGACTGAGGCATCACTGGGGGATCTGTCATGTCCTATAGCTCAGTGCTGGGGCCACACAAGTGTCCTCTTCTGCTTAAGTTATTTATATAGGTGGTTGAAAACACTTTGCTTGTACAAACTAGAAACTATTAGATTAGGCCAGCAGAGACAGCCAGAGGCAATCTTTTAACAAAGTGAGTGGGATTCAAAGTAGGCATGGAAAGCAAATATTATTTCACTGGGAGTCGATTAGAGGGAGCTCTGCCGATGAGCTGTAACTGCTTTGTTAACTTAGGCGGGCGGGGGGTGGGGGGAGGTGAGCGGGGCCAGGTAGGCACCAGCTGGGCTTGAAGGGGAGCAGCCTGGGATGCAACGGTAATTCAGGGGTAGGTGGATGCGTCAGGCACCCCTCCACACACACTCCCCCCCTGCTTTTTATTTAAAGTGCATGATGGAGCTTAGCAGCTGAGAAGCCTCAGTTTGCTCTAAAATTTCTCATTTTAATTCAGGCAAACACTCTATAAATCCAATGTATCGGAAAGCAAATATTGAGGCTGAGTAAGAAGGTCCATTAGATGGAGTGCTTAAGTTCTAGGGCCTGAGCGTGTGGGAGGGGTGGGCAGAGAAGCCTAGTAAGGAAGGCTGAGCCACAGGAGTAGGAGCCTGGAATGTGGGTGCTTAGGAAGGGGGTCTGGGTAAGGTGGACTCTGGGAAGGAGTTTCGGGAAGAAGCAGAGGGGAGGGGAGGTGTGGGGGCCACAGAGGCAGTCAGTTTGGAAAAGGCTGGATTAGAAGGAAACTTCTGATGGAAAGAGAACTGGAAAGGAAGCTTCAGATGCAGACTGACAGTGGGGCCTAGGGGAGGAGGGTCTCTGAAAGAACAGAAGGGGCCGGAAGGGGACACAGTCATGTCCACTTGCCCAGTGACTGTCTTCTCATAAGCAAAATTCCAAGAAGAATGAAGACCAAGGGTAGGTTGAAGAGTTTGGATGCTTAAAAAAAATTTTTTTTTCATTGTGGTAACAGTCACATAATATAAAACATACTGTTTTAACCTTATATAACTGTACGTTTCAGTGGCACGAAGCACAGTCACACCATTGTGCAGCCCTCAACATCATCCGTCTCCCGGATTTTTCACCTGCCGAAACGGAAACTCTGTTCCCAGTAAACACTCCCATTCGCCTTGTTTTGCAATGAGGCTGCTGGGGATTTTGTAAAAAGTCCCAAACTGACCCCAGGGGTGGCTGAATCTCCTCAAAGATCCTGAGCCTCAGGGTGGCCAGGAAACGGGTACTCAGGAGCTCCTAGATGTGGGCTTTTTCAGGGGTGCCCACAGGGAGGAGGAGGGTCTTCTACACATGGAGGTGGAGTGCCCCACGGTGAAGGGGATGTGTCCTGAAGTCAGGAAGGCATGGATTTAAATCCTATCTTGATTATGTGCTAGCCGGGTAAACTTGGAGGTCACCTTTCCTCCCCAGCCCCAGGTTGGCCTCTTCGCATTCACTGGAATCAGCCATACGAAATGACCTGTCACTATGTTTCACTTCTGTAACGAGCCTTCCTGACCCATGAGGTGAAGTCTAAAGTCTCTTGGACTCTGTTTACTCCTCTGTAGAATGGGCACGATTATATTTCCCTGGAGATAATTACACTTCTTTCATGTGGAGATGAAATGAGGTAATCCAGTTAGTCTTAGTCAATGATTGGCACAAAAAGGGAGATCAATTTACTTAAGTTTTTTTTTTTTTCTTTTTAATAATGCTGTTGTGAGAATAATTTTCAAAAGCAATGCCTCCAAAACACTTCCAAGGACTCTCCAGATGTGTGAGCAAAAGTCTTAAAGGGGCATGACGAATGTCCCAGAGTGTCTGGGCTACAAGTGACCTTCATGTTTTTTCTCCTTTTCCATAGGAGCTCTGGGAAGTTTTGACCCTGAAATCTCCATAGGCATTCATTGCTCAACGTTCTCTGCAAAGTTCTTCCAAAAAGGGAAGTAGCCAGGTTCAATGATTCACCACCCGAATCTCTCTTGGATCGTATTAATGTCAGCACTTTGATTTTTCAGTAAATGGTAAAGATTAGTAAAGGCAATCTTCTAAGGCTTTCCTTACAACTCTAAGGTTTTAAGAAGAGATATGAGAACTGCACGGTCTTAGATCATTAGCACGAGGGAATAAGAACCATAGCTGATATTGATAATAACCACCATTGACTCAGCTCTTGTCATGTATCAGGCTCAGAACTCACTCTCTTACAGGACTTTCCCTCTTTGGTGATCGTCGCAGTCCTTAGGATAGGGACTCTTTTAATCAATATACTATAAAAAAGGAATCTGAGCCCAAGGTCTTTCTTTGCTCAGGTTATGTCTGCCAAATGACAGAACTGGTGCCTGAATGTCTTCAATGAGATCTGAAGCCAGAGTTGAAACTGAAGACCGCCATCCCTAAACTAGACTCCATGCTGTGCTGCGCTGAGCTCAGTCGCTCAGTCCTATCTCACACTTTGTGATCCCATGGACTGTAGCCCACCAGGCTCCGCTGCCCATGGGGAGTCTCCAGTCAAGAATACTGGAGCGGGTTGCCATGCCCTCCTCCAGAGGATCTTCCCAACCCAGGGATCGAACCCAGGTCTTCTACATTGCAGGCAGATTCTTTACCATCTGAGCCACCAGGGAAGCCCAAGAATACTGGAGTGGGTAGCCTATCCCTTCTCCAGGGGATCTTCCTGATTCAGGAATTGACCTGAGGTCTTCTGCTTTGCAGGCTATTGTTTACCAGCTGAGCTACCAGGGAAGTCCAACGAGACTCCATGATGGGAGTCAAAATGGGAACAAATCACAAAAGTCTTTATTCCCAGGTAAGAACCTTGGTTATTAGAAAAAATATGGTAATTAATCTCCTGGGATAAGGGAAGAACAGATTTAATTTCTGCCCAAAATGAAGTTGTCCTAATTGTTACTGATATATAGCACTTTGGACTCTTAATCAATGATGTTAGCAGTTTTCAGTGTTAATTTAATTAGTACAAGAGACCCTGCTGGTAGAAATATTGGATAATTAGTGTTTTATGTAATAGCTTATGAAGTACACTGTTAAAAAAAACTCCAATAATCACAGATTCTCAGCAGAACTTTTATCAAAGCACAATATTTAAGTGGATAAATCCTTGCTTGGAGGCTGGTCTGATTAACCATCGGTTGGGGCATCAAAATCCCCATTCCTGTTGCGTTGCTCTGGTTTTCAAAAGGTTAAGAATGACACACAGGCTTCCCAGGTGGCACTAGTGATAGAGAATGTGCCTGCCAGTGCAGGAGAGGTAAGAGAAGAGGGTTCGATCCCTGGGTTGGGAAGATCCTCTGGAGGAGGGCACGGCAGCCCACTCCAGTATTCTTACCTGGAGAAACCCACAGACAGAGGAGCCTGGCGGATTACAGTTCATAGGCTCGCAAAGAGTTGGATACAATTGAAGCAACTTAGCGACTTGCAGGAACATGCTTTTAGCAGGTCAGACTGCAGGGTTTGTTTCTTCATTCATTACTTTCTAAATCTGTTTTTTTTTTTCCCATCATAATATCACTGAATCATTTAAACTTTTCATCAGCTCTTGCCTGGGCTAAAGAATGGTTTTAAAACTGGATGGGATAACAGTCTTGCATCCCCAGCCCCCACCTGGCCTCTTCACACTCTCTGGAGTCAGATATATGAAACACAAATATGACCTGTCACTATGTCTCACTTCTGTAATGAGCCTTCACGACCCATGAGATAAAGTCTAAATACTCTGCCTGGCAATGATGGCCCTTCACGGTCTGGTCCATGCTTAAACATCCAACCTTCTCTCCTACTGCTTGCTTTCTCAAATATATGCCCCACTTTTATCTTGCTAGTTAACTATGCATGTCATTCTAATTGCTGTCACTTTGCCTTTTCTCTCTTTTTCCTCTCTCTTCCTCCTCCTTCCAGGAGTACCTTTCACAGCCCTCCTCACATAGCCTCCAGGAAGCCAACCCCTCAACAATTCTCTCCAGCCCAAACCCACATAGATGTTTCCATGGATGTCTTGATAAGACATTATAAATAGATAGTTCTATTTTCCCAACACACAAAATAATTTTTTATCTATCTGATTAATGTGATCTAACCCCTTTATCAGCTTCCCTGGTGGCTCAGATGGTAAAGCGTCTGCATGCAGTGTGGGAGATCCGGGTTCAATCCCTGGTTTGGGAAGATCTCCTGGAGAAGGAAATGGCACCCCACTCCAGTATTCTTGCCTGGAGAATCCCACGGACAGAGGAGCATGGTAGGCTACAGTCCATGGGGTCGCAAAGAGTCAGACACGACTGAGCGAGCTTCATGACCACTTTATAGACTGAGCTCCCTGTAGCCAGAAACCATGCTTTCTGTTTTTAATCATGAACACCTAGGACAGAGCCAAGCAATTAGCAGATATACACCACATGTTTATTCCACACATAAATTAATGAGTGTTACTGAATAATTTATCCAAGGCCAAAAGAAGAACTTAAACCTAACCCCTGTCTTCTTATTTAAAATTGCATTATTTTTATTGTACCTTATTCTCTTGTTTAAATATCAAGCTCTGCCTTGATTTTTGCCTTTAGAATTTGATCGTGTGTTTGCATTTCCTCAGACTACTGATGAATATGAAATAAGGCACTTTCAAGAACACACACACACACACATATTCACAGACAACTGAGAAAATTTACCACTGATAGACCAAGACTAAGGGAATTGATAAAGAAATGCTCTTTAAGAAAAAATAAAATATTCTGGAGGACTCTTTGAAGTAAGATGCCATAGTGAACAAATAAAGTGACAGATATAAATATAAACAATATAAAGAATGATTACCTCTGTACACTAATAATAACATTTAATATGTGTATTTAAAAGGGCAAGGTTTAAACATTGGGCAAGAGCAGTATTTAAATTGAGAGGGCAGTGGCTGAACTATGAGTCCTAAGATTCTTCTATTAGTTACAAGGAAGGTTCATATTTCCTTCTGAGAGGAATCCTGGGCCTGAGGTTGGTATCTAGGGGAAGGTCGGGGTTTGATTAGTGATGTCTGCATGAGTGTGGCAGTGAGAGTCACAATTCATGTGCAGTAGATTTATCTATCATTCCTGGTCTAGGTGATTTATTCTCACGGAATGGAGCTTTGCCTTTGTTGAGGGGATGAGAAGGGTTTGAGCCAATTTAAAGACACAGAGCTCATTTTTGCCTTCCTTCATCCTCAGGGATCTGCCTGTACATTGACAGGAGTTTGATCTGACTGGTGAACAGGATTCACAAATGACCCACAGGTAAATAGCTCCTTTGAGAAGTAGGAAATCATGACCTCATCTTCATTTGAGCCTCTGCTTACGAAAACCAGGGATTCATGGACTTCTGTAGCTTGACCTCAAATCTCTCAGCGTGCATATTCCCCTCTAACTCCATCCAGGGAAATGGGACAGAAAGAAATCCTTGGAATAGAAGAGCAAAAAGGAAGGGTAAGAAAAGGCAAGGGAATCAGATAATGTAAATCAAGGCACGAGGAGGGGGTGGACTTGAAATAAAAACTGCCTTGGGAGAAGGGTAAAGGGAGGGAGAGAGTGCCCAGGAATTATTGATTAGATCCCTGGGGGTGACATACATCAGCTCTTGATTAGGTGTGAGAAGTTGACAGGCCTGAATTGCTTACAACTAATTAATGGCTGTGAGATGCTTTGAAATCCTGGGATGAAAGCTAAAGGCTCTGCCTACAAAAACGAGACGGCATCCATGATTTAAGCTGTTCACTGTGGATCCTCAGTGCTGGGAGGAGCCTGCTCCGTTGGCATTCTGACACTGTTTGTAGTTCGCTCCTGAGGGTGGCATTTGCCTTCCTCTTCTGTTGTCCTGTCTCCCCCATCTCTCAGACTCCTTGGGGAGAAAGTTCAGTGTCTCCTGCTTCACTGAAAGAGCATGGGTCCTCAGGATGCTCCAATATCAGATCCCCAATCTATTGAGGATTTGTCCAGTTATTCTGGTTTAATTCATTGGTTTTACTTGTCCGCCCCCCACCCCCCAACTCAATCCTGGATTCTCCCCTGTTTCAGTTAGAAGACCATCTATTTCAGTCACTGGCAAGCCATGTAGTTCTTAAGGAAGCTCTGGTCTTCTGAGCCAGTGGGGTGGGGAGAGTGCTGCCAATCTGATGTCAGGTTAATGGCCAGAAAGTTTCCCTGATCAATGTGGTTGAGTGGCAGGATGGATAGTCCTGTTTTCTCCACAAGCCAGTGAACAGAGGTGTCTCAGACCCAGCCTGGATGTTAATTTCTCACTGGCTGTGGGTTGCTAAGTGGCTTCAGTCGTGTCCGACTCTGTGCGACCCCATAGACGGCAGACCACCAGGCTCCCCTGTCCCTAGGATTCTCCAGGCAAACACTGGAGTGGGTTGCCATTTCCTTCTCCAGTGCATAAAAGTGAAAAGTGAAAGTGAAGTCACTCAAGTCATGTCCAAATCCTAGCGACCCCATTGACTGCAGCCTACCAGGCTCCTCCATCCATGGGATTTTCCAGGCAAGAGTACTGGAGTGGGTTGCCATTGCCTTCTCTGGCTGTGGGTTGAGGCCAGCCCAAATAGCTTCAGAGCAGTGGGGATGGGAGGAGATTTCTCTATGTTTCAGAGCGTCCGTTTCTGTTTTTGCACATACCAATCTGAAAACAGCCTCCTCAGGGAAATTCTGCAGTAAATTTGTCTGCAGTGAAGACAGGGCAAGGCAGCAGGGTTTGCCGTAACTTTCTGGAGGAAATTAGCATGAAGTATAGCTGCTTTCAGGATGAGAGGACAGGCAACAGGCAGGGAGATGCCGGATAGGCAATAAAGTGAGGGTAAAAGGGAAAGCTTGTGCATGGGTTTCTGAATTCCAGTGTGAGAGAATTCCAGTGAGAAAGTGTTAGTCTGTCTTCGGACCTGTTCAGATGATGGGGAACCTTATGCACATCTGGTGAAAACCACAAGCACCTGAAGGACTTTACATACAACCAGGGAAATATACGTCTCTGTATAATGTCCCATATACCTGCAGAAACTATAACACAGCTGGGGAAACCTCTATAAATCTAGAGTGCACGTGCATGCTAAGTTGCTTCAGTCATGTCCAACTCTTTGCAACACTATTGTAGCCCACTAGGCTCCTCTGTCCATGGGATTTTCCCATGGGTAATACGGCAAGAATACTGGAGTGGGTTGCCATTTCTTCCACCAGGAGATCTTCCCAGCCCAGGGATTGAACCCACATCTCTTATATCTCCTACATAGGCAGGTGGGTTCTTTACCACTAGTGCCGCCTTAGAAGCCCCTAAATCTGGAGAACCATGAACGAAATTGGGGAATCTTTACAACTCTTTGTAGCCAAGAGCAGAATACAAGGCTCACAAAAGCAACCCTAGTTACCTGCTTGACACAGCTAAACAATGTTTTCTCACAGCTGCTTATTTCAATGCTGGTACACACTGTGAAGAATGCTAAGCCATCTGCATTACCTAAGATGGGGGAGAGGCTCTAAAAACTTTCTTATCCATCAGTGCTACCTGGGAAGGCTGTTAGAAATACACGTGCCAAGGTATCACCCTCAACTATTGAACCAGATCTTTAGCACTGGGATTGAGGGAAGAATATTTGTAACATATGAGCTTCCTGCATGACAACATGGGTTCAATCCCTGGGTCAGGAAGATCTTTTGGAGAAGGAAATGGCATCTCACTCCAGTATTCTTGCCTGGGAAATCCCATGGACAGAGGAGCCTGGTGGGCTACAGTCAGTGGGGCTCACAAGAGTCAGACATGGCTGAGCAACTAAGCAGCAACAGCATAAAAGCACAACAAAGTTCGAGAAGCTCTTCACACTTGTGTCTATTTTGAGGAAGGTGACTGCCTCATTTTTCTTCAGCGGATTTTACAATCAGGGTAAAATTGATGTAGAGACAGAACCCGGATGACTTCCCAGTTTGTCGTAGTAGAGTCAGGTTCCCTGGTCTCCCTGATGATCCCCCTGTCCTCTCTCCTTAGGACACCATCTCCTAGGGTATATAGCACATAAAGCCCCAGATCAAATCTCGAAAGGAATAAAAGAGAGGAGCAATGCTTGGAAACTCCACAAAAAATTAACTAAAGCATATTGAACCTGTCATCCCTGTGTGACACTCCCAGGGTGCAGCCCTTGAAATCTGGCGTTAGTCTCCACCAAATCTACCAGCGACAGTCTTGTGCTAAAGCCAAATTTTATTTTTTTAATCTTTCAAAATTGTTTGTTGATGTCGACTCTCTTGACAGCAGTCTGACTGGGCTTTTGTAATGCTCACTGATTGATTTGGGGGTTCCTCAGTATCTGAACCCTATGTGTGTTTCTCAGTTTAAATGTCAAGATTTCCCAGTAATTCCCTGAGTTAGCCAGGGTTTTTTCAATAAATCCACTGTTTTCTCACATCGACCAGAGTTGGATTCTGTTGGTTACGAATAGAATTCTTGACTACATATCTTCCCCACCCTCACATTCTTGGTTTTATTCCTATTCTCTGTCCCTTCTTTCTCAGGCTCATCTGGGTGTTCCCCTAATCATCCTTGCTGTTTAGTCGCCGAGTCGTGTGAGACTCTCTTGGGACTCCGTGGACTATAGACCTCCAGGCTCCTCTGTCCATGGGATTCTCCAGGCAAGAATGCTGGAGGGGGTTGTCATTTCCTTTTTCAGGGGATCTTTGCAACCCAGAGGTTGAACCCAGGTCTCCTGCATTGCAGGCAGATTCTTGACCTTCTGAGTCACTAGGGAATCCCACTAGAAAGTCCAAATAGAGACAAAAATAATACCTATATAGAACACTCTTGTGCAGGTACCATACTACCTTCTTTTGCAGAGATTACTTCATTTTATTCTCAAAAAATCTTTTGAAAATCTATGCTTATCATTTTTACTTTATATTAAAGAAGCTTTAACTTAGTAGCTAGTCAATGTTGCCATTATCTTTCAAGACGAGGGTCTGGGGCTTGAGCTCCAGTCTGCCTGATGTCAAAACTGCCCAGCATAAACTCTTCCACAGTGAATGAAGAGTCAAAAAAAAAAAAAAAAGAAAGAAAGAAAAGAAAAACTAAAGCTTACCATTATCTCCTTTTTGTCTAAGAAGACACAGATGGAAGCAAGTCTAGTTCAATTTGTCCTAGGAGTGAACATCAGATACTGTAGGCAAAGAAACTGATCAACCAAAATAAAAATTTTGATTTTTTTCCCCAATAGATCATTTTATACAACACTTTACTAACAGGGTGCTTCTATTCTGGGAATAAAGATTTACAAAGATGAATATGTAATTAGAAAATTGAATTTACAGTAACATCTAGCATTTGTTACCTTCCTAAAGAGCTTTTGCATATAGCCGCTCATTTAGAGGATCCACTAAAAGGGTTCAGATAATTCAGTTTGCAAATGCAGGGACCAGGAGGTGATTTTACAAGTATTCAAATACACTCAAGTTTCTGACAAAAGAAAAGAGTGATACACTTACTTCTTGGACTGGAATTCCATCACAGGAGGCCTCCAGTGTGCAGGTCCTGTCATTTACATGAATTATCCCACTTCATTTGGCAATAACTTGGTGACACAGGCATTATTATCTAACCCTCAGGTCACCCCCACTGTGAGGTGTCAAACTTTAATTAGATCCTTTTTGGAGCTTTAAGGAAAATATGCTTTACTAAAAAAGCAGCAACCTCCATTGCTCACCATTAGCAACTATGCAAGCCTTGCAAACACAGTTGGGAGGGAGTTACAAAGCAGGATATAAATAAGATAAAATAGATTTTACATCCTCACGAAAATGTTCATTTTTCTCTGGGAGGATGGGTACCGTCATAGAACTCACAACTGAAGGAATGGAAAGGGAGGCCCTGTGGGTCTGCTGCTCTGGGGGAGAAAATAAAGCTCAGAAAGGTTGGTGAAATTGCCAAAGGTCACATGGGTAGAAAACGGAAAATTTGAGACTGAAACTTTGATCTTCTCATGGACTTCAGTAGCTGCCTCACACTATTGGATTTTAATATATTAGAGTGCTTAATGTAATCAAATTGGAATTTGAGCAAATCCATGTCTGATGAGGACTCCTACGAATCAGAAAAGGGAGTGATGTGAGGGAGGAAACCCCTTTCCTACCATGAACAACTCAAAGAGAATAGAGGTAATTATTAGGAGGCAAGAGAGCAAAATGAGAGACACCACAGGTCAATAAACAAGGGACGAGGCAGAGTAAAGAGAAACTGTTTTCTTTGCATTTCTATCACCGGTATCATGAGCGAGTTGAGTGATAGTTGATCAGCCCCGTCCAACTCTGCAACCCTATGGACTGTAGCCCACCAGGCTCCTCTGATCATGGGATTCTCCAGGCAAGAATACTGGAGTGTGTTGCCATTTCCTCCTCCAGGGCACAGATACCACAGAGTAAAACAAACCAGGCTAGTTCAAAGAAACATGACTTTGCTATTTGATAGTTCTGGAGGTCAGAGGTTTAAAGTCAAGGTGTTAGCTGGGCTGTGTTCCTTCTAGAGGCTTCAGAAGAATTCATCTTCTTGCCTTTCCAGTTTCTAGTGCCTGGCCTATATCCCTTAGCTCCTGGCCACTTCCTTCATCCCGAGAGACAAAAACAGTGCATCTCTCTTTGATCTTAGCTGGGAAAGAGTTTTTGCTTTTAGGGACTCGTGTGATTTGCTTGGATTAATTTAAATACTCCAGGATCATCTTCCATCTCTAGGTCCATAACCCTGAACACATCTACAAGCCATTTGCTCTCTCAGTTCACATGTTTGTAGGTTCCAGGTATTAGACTATGGGAATCCCTGAGAGGCCCTTATTCTGTCTACCACGTACATAAGTAGGGCCTGAGAAAATTGGAAAATGGAAAGGGCAGGTACTGTTTGACCCTGTAGAAGTGAAAGGAAGGAAAACAGGAGGAGATGGAGGAAAATATGAGGCAGGACAAGATGGATGGACACATTTGTTAGAGCTAAAATGGGCCAAAGCAGGGGTGGATCCATGTTCTGTAGGACTGGAGGTTAAGTACATTTTTGAAGCCCTCTAAGAACGAGGATAAATGAATGTTAAAGAAACTTGCTAAGCTCCGTTCCAGGGCCTTGGAAGAGGCTGCTGCATATGAAGTTTCTGGGAGCTTAAGTTTCATGAGCATTACAACAAAGTCACCTCTGAGCCAGGGATGGTGGCAGGCACTCTGCAGATAAGATCTTAACTTACCCTCCGCAGCACTGGAAAACCTGGCAAGTGATGCAGCAGGAACCCAGAACCAGGCTATGGGTGTTGGCAGCACATCCATCATGTCCTGCTACCCCCCCAAGAATGGAGCAAAGATCTCCAACCCACCACCGAGCTCCCCTGCTCATGTGTGTTCACACCACATCATCGTTTTTTTGTTTTTTCCTAAATTTTGCAATTATCTTGAAACACATACTCAAGCAACATTCCCTGTTGCAGAGGTGGGGAATGAGACAGAGGCCCAGAGCTCAGCTATGAAGTGGGAAGATGAAACTCCAACAAGGAATTCAAGGCCAAAGCCCCTGGGAGCCCACAGGAAGCCTGGCTGTCAATAGAACCTCGGCAGTCCAGAACTTTCCCATTGGCCTTTTGTTATTACCATGCAATCTTTTCTTGAATATTCCTCCTTTTATCTCCATCTCTTCCTATTCATCAGACTACCCCTGATTACTTGGTATTTATATATTCCCAGTTTGAAGCAGGGATATTTTGTTAGGCCTGATACATTATTAAGAGTTAAAAACAAACATCCCTGACTCCAAAGCTGAACTTTACCTATTGCCACATTTACTTCAATTCTGACTTTTACTTCTTACTTTGAACTTCAGCCTGGCTTCTAAAAACAGGATTATGCTCTAGAATCAGATGGAAGGAAAACATGGGGTGAGGTTTACAGATAGAGTTTTCAATAATTTTAATCATTTATTATTTACTTATTTAGCTCAATGTATCCAAAATGGTATCATTTCAACAAGTGTAATGATTGAGATATTTTACTTTTTTTCGGTGCTGAATCTTACAAATCTGGTGTGTATTTTATGCTTCTAATGCACCTTGATTAGAGCTAGGCATATTTCAGGTGTCCAGTCTTGATCTGTGACTAGTGACTGCTAGATGGAACAGCACTGATTTAAAGATTTGACAGATTCAGGCTTGGGGTGTGTGTGTGTTTGTCAGGATATAAGGAATGCCTGGTTGCCTCTTTTGGGCGATGTCAACAGCCATTTATGATCATTGTTTAGATGTATTAATTCACTAGGGCTTGCAAAGTGGTGATATTTCATCCTTCGACCTTCATTTATTATCTACAATACTGCTCTAAAGACATACGTCCCAACCTCGACCTGAAATAACAGTTCACATAGGAAAAGAGCAGGATAAATAGTATTTGATCTCTGTTCTTTATTTACCATTTTACAAAAGCAGATGCAGTTTTTGTAGCTCTCCTTAGAGTGCAGGTGAGGGCTGGGCTGGAGGTGAGGGAGAGAAACCAGGTGGGAGTCGGGTGACGGGAGGCTCAGGACTGATGGGATGGGGCAGAATGGAAGGGAGAGAGGGTCTGTTCAGTGTGGGGTGAGGGGTGTGGAATAGCTCCAAGAGGACTATCCCATAATTATCAGCATTAAAGATGAGAAAAATACTGTATATTCACTGCGGGGTTGAGCAGACCAGGTATTTTCTTTATCCCAACCCGGGAAGGAAGGATCTCATTATCTTCTACTCGCAAGTCTACAACTAGAAGGAAAAAAGCAAAAGGCATTGGGTTTCAGGCACCCTTGGGGAGACCGTTCTGGATTTTCACCGAGGGAGAGGACTAGAGACTGGGGCTTTGAGTCGAGGATGGCATAACTGTAGCTTCAGATCCAAAGGTCGGTTTGTGAGTTAGGGAAAAGTTGGGAACCGGGGATGTCCACGAGAGCCGGAGACCCAGGCCCTCTGCACGCAGTGCCCTTATCAGAGACCTCAGTGGGGTACGGAGAAAACTGGACACCAAGACCCATGGTCTTTAACCAAGACTCTGTGACTGGGCCTGTGGTCGGTGGGAGGGCCCCATGCGGAGATGGAGGTTCAAGACGGTGGAGAATTCAGGGGCAGCAGCCACCCCATGGAATAGGAGGTGAAGGCTAACGGTAGTGGTACAAACCTTGGATTAACAATTTAAGGCCCTGATCCCTTTTTCCAGATAACTTGTAAGTGTTAGGATTTCTGTTTTCCACAGTTATTAACAGCACAGATTCTAGAACAAAAACTCCTGGGTTCAATATCAGCTTCTCTGTTTACCCTGTAGGCTTAGCCTGAAAAACCTCTTGTGCCCCCATATCTAGCAAAACAGACAAAAATAATAGTACTTCACAAGGTGATTCTGATGATAAGTGAGTTTATAGAGATAATACAGTGTAGTGTCTGAAACTTAGCAAGTGCTATGAGTTTATCATATTTCATTGATTATGATACAATAATAATATTAATACTATCACTTCACGACCTTGAGATGAAAGTGTCACTAAACATAACAGACATTGATGTATCTTTTTGACATATTGAAGCTAGGTTTAATTTAATTTGGAAAACAATGTAATTAGCTTTTGTCTCTGGCAATTGTGGATTAAATTCAAGGCACTACAGCACATTATCTGGCTACAAAGCATCATTTATACAGTTTGCTCCCACATCAGAACTGCAGAGTTAAAACTGTTCCTTCAGAATGCTCTAATCTGTGCACCAAAATATCTCTGGGGCCATCACTGGAGTCTGGGGAAGGGGAACATCCTGATGATTCAAAAATGTTTTTAGAAAAAGAATATTGTGTGTGCATTGGAGTGGGGGTGTGGTAAGATTGAAGGTGGAGTGAAAGTGGGAAGACATCATGTACTAAAAGATAGAAGGAGTGAGTCTGAAATGTACAGAAGTTTGGGAAAAAATTGTGAGATTCTCAGAATGGTTTCTTGCCCAGGAGATTGCAGTGAGAGGGGGTGGAAGAAGAGCTCTAGGATTTCCATCGTGGGGTAGACAAGTAGAAGCGTTCACTGCAAAATCACGACTTAGGAAGTGGCTCTTGTGGAACCTGGCCTCACAGCTGACTTTTACAAGGTCTTTGGAGAATTCCATTTTTGACACTAGTTTTTAATAATATCTGGATGAAAGGGTAAAGGACCAAGACAATGCCACCAGGGGGTACTAACAGTGGTATTTAAAAAGGACAGAAAGAAGGTCTTAACAAATGGAGGCAGAGGGCTCTGATTCACAGAGATGAATCCCCCATCCACCCCGCCCTGGGTTCTGCAGGAAGACAGGAGAGTGATGGGGCCTTGGTATGCACACAGTATGAACCCCGTTTCCCCTGCCCTTCCTTCTGCAGCCTCATCTTCCCTCAGCTGGAGCTATAGCGGCTTAGAGCTGAGTATCCAATACACAGTCTCAGTTTGCTTGTGTCTATTACTTGGAATCAATAAACAATGATAGATCCAGTTTGGGGATGAGCCTGAGACGTGGTTGTTTGTTGTTTTTTAGTCACTAAGTCGTGTCTGATTCTTTGTGACACTATGTACTGTAGCCCACCAAGCTTCTCTGTCTGTGGGATTTCCCAAGCAAGAATATGGGAGTGGGTTGCCATTTCTTACCCCCAGGAGATCTTCCTGACCCAAGGATCGAACCCACATCTCCTGCATTGGCAGGCAGACTCTTTACCGCTGAGCCACCAGGGAAGCCAGCCTTAGGCATTACTGGTACACAGGTGCCTGGTGGTTAAGTCCATAGTGTTGGGAATCTGCCCAGTGTCCCTGTTTGGTACTCTAGTCTTTTATCATAGTTAGTCATTCGTAGAGATGTTAACTCCTTACCAGCCCTTGCCAGTGTTCTTTCTCAGTAATTGTCCCAATATTCTTGGGACAACATTGGTAAGCCCATCTTCTTGGCTATTGTCTTGAATTTTGCTGGGAATACAATATCCATCTGGAGCCAAAGGACACTGCCTAGTGATCTAATGCGTTTGTTTATAGAAACCTGCCAAATCCTCAAAGGGTTACTTGTCTAACCACTGACTTGGCTGACATATTTGTAGGAGGCTCTGTCCAACTGAATGGCCCTACCCCTAGAACTCTTGGCTTTGCCACTTCTGTACCTGCCCCACTCTCTCCTTCATGTGGGGCTCTTACTTGTTATCAGTGCCCTGGACTTGAAAAACTTGACCTTCATTTGCTTTCTGGTCTCTGAAATCTAGGATGGAAAAGTAGTTTCTTTTCCCCCATGCTCCTCGGTCAAAGGTTTCTAAGACCACTATCTCCCCCTTCCTCCTAGGAAAGGATGCAGCATCCAGTGAGTGTTTGCTGAGTGCATGAATGAATGAACATTGAATGAATGAACGAATATTGAATGAATAGATTAGGGGAGTTGATGGAAAATCAATTTGATCAATAGGCCAAAGAAGAAGGTGAAGTAAGATATACTAAAAACATTAAAAAACAAAAACGAAAACAAAATTGCATGATTTTAATTCCTTCCAGACTGTGAATTGAGTGCATGCTGCAGCTTCATTGTTGTATCAGACCCTTAGAATTATGGGGGGAAATATACAGCAATGATTTTTAAACCTCTGTAGCACTTCCCAGGGAATAGAAAGTACTCACAGCCAAAACAACAGCCTACAAAGGATGGCATCCAGTGACCCAAGTCTTTTCACTCTTTCCCCAAATTTACAGTCTGAAATTCACTGTACCCTTTCTGAGAACTTTCTATTTCTCCCATACCCCAAACTTCTGTGGGTAGGTAAGAACTTGCAAAAAATGCAGTGCACTGTGAGAGGATACTCAAGAGAATTTTTGCCTACCCTATGGAAAATATTCAGCTATAAGATGAAAGGGGAGAAGTGTCCCTGAGTATTTCAGGCAGATGAAGAGAGGAGGAGTAAGGGTCCTGGGGCAGGAGGGAACATGATGGTGGGTCTTAGTACAGAGAATGAGGAAAGGGTTAGAACAGTACCCATAGGGTGGTTTTTATAGGACCTATTAACCTCTGTCCATGGATGAATTTTAAGCAAGGAGGGGGGTTGGCAGATATTTCGTTGGTTAGCTGGGCATGTAAAAACTCACTCTCTGCTGTTTAGCAATGGATTGGTCACAGCACTGTGCAATTACAGAGAAGGATGATCATCTAGGCCAGAAATAAGTGACTTAGTGAGTGTGGAGAGGCAGAGAAATACACTAGGGTGTAGTCAGAAGGTAGAACGGACAGGATGGTGGAGGAAGGAAAAGGGCGTTCAGAGATTGTGGACATGCGGTTTTCAGAGAAGACGGAGAGAGGAAGCCAGAGCGGGAGGCAGGGTGGGATCTCAGAATACCTTGCTTGCCATGCTAAGACGTTTGAACTTTATCCTGTAGGCAACAGGGAGCCATTTAAAGGTTTAGACCAGAAAGTGATTTGCATATTGGAAAGGTCACTCTGACAGGGTACAGAGGATAAGAGAGCAAGAACGCAGAGCCAGGGAGACCTGCTGGCAGTCTTATAATCGTCTGAGTGTGGAATGGCAAGTGTCTACATTATGGCAGGAGCGAGGAGATGCAGACAAGGACCGAGAGCAGCAGTGTTAAGAAGATGGAGCTGTGTTGACTGCAGAGAAGATTAACACAATGGTGGCACCATGAAACTCGATGGGGAGCCTGGAGAAGAGGGCCGAAGAGAAGACATTTCATCTATTCAAAAAGTTACGGACAAGACACTGTGCTAGGCGCTAGGAATATGTGCTGACTAAGGAAAATACTTCTTTCCCTCTGGACGTCACAGTCTAGTGGAAGAGACAGAGATTGGATAAGCAAACACATGTATTAATCATGAGTTGCAAGAAATTCCATGAAAGAAAGCAACTACACAGTCCTTGGAATTCTCCAGGCCAGAATAATGGAGTGGGTAGCCTTTCCCTTCTCCAGGGGATCTTCCCAACCCAGGGATTGAACCCAAGTCTCCTGCATTGCAGGCAGACTCTTTACCAGCTGAGCCACAAGGGAAACTGAAGAATACTGGGACGGGTAGCCTATCCCTTCTCCAGAGGATCTTCCTGACCTAGGAATTGAACCTGGCATCTCCTGCATTGCAGGTGGATTCTTCACCAACTGAGTTATCAGAGAAGCCCAAAGAAAGCAACAGGTACTATAATAAAGGATGACACGGAGTGGGAGTAAATGGCCTGTTTTAGACAAGGTGGCTGGAGAAAGCTCTCTGAGAAGGTAATATTTAAGTTAATATCTGAAGAATGTGAAATATTCAGGGAAAGGACTTTCCTGGTAGAGAGAACAGCAAATATGAAGGCATCTAAGCTGAAAAGTGCTTGGCTGGTTTGAGAAACAAGAAGAAGGCCCTGTGCCTGCAGAGGATTGAATGAAGGGTGGGGAAGGAGTGTTGGGATGGGTGGGTGGGGAAGAGTTAGATCACTCAAGAGGGTGAAGACCACAGATTTTGCAGATTGTGTATTTTGCTTTCAGCGCTGCTAGATGCTGGGCTTCCCCAGTGGCTTCAGGGTAAAGAATCTGCCTGCAACACAGAGATGATGGTTCAGTTCCTGGGTCAGGAAGATCCCCTGGAGAAGGAAATGGCAACCCATTCCAGTATGCTTGCCTGGGAAACCCCACAGACAGAGGAGGACAGAGGAGCTTGGAAGGATACAGTCCACAGGGCTGCAAAGAGTTGGACTGAAGCGACTGAACATGCATGAATGCGCTACTAGATGTCATTAAACTGAACTAAATCGCAAAGTCGTACTAACTGATTAGATTTTAAATTGATCACTCTGCTTACTCGGTGGAGAATGGATTTAAGTAGGACAAGAGAAGAACAGATTTTATTGCAATAGTGAGAAATTTTGGAGCTTGGCTTAGGGTGGTGACTACAGAGCCAGAGAAAAGAACATGACTTAACAGAGATCTAAATGTTATAACTGAAGGATCTTGGGATGAATAAATGGATGGACAGACATGGAGGAGAGGGGGAAATCAAGGATGAGAACATGAGAGTCTGGGTTGAGCAACTAAGAGACTGTAATCCTTCTAACTGAAAGGAAAAAGACAAGGGAAAGAACACTTGAAAGCTAAAAATCTGTATATCTAGTGTGATATTTTCATGGGAAGGGGTAGCATGGGAATCAAACATACATAGCTTGGATAAGAGAACTTGATTAGAAAACATAAGTTAATTGTGAACTAATATTTGTTAAGTAGGTGAAGTAATAAATCAATGAATCATTGGGTAATAGTTATTGAAATTCCTGAAAACAGAGATTGTTGCTCAGGGAATGGTTCTCAACTTTTTTTCTATCTGTGAAAAAAAAAAAAAAATTGAGCTATAGGGAGTGGTACTAGACTCAATATGGGATGTGTTTATTGCTGAAGGATTAAAATGCTGCTGAGAATAAAGGGGAATCTGAGTTTGGGTTCTCAGCAAATATGCAGTAAATGTGAATATTATATTGAGAGTTACAATCTGAACCAGTTTTCACCAGTTTTCGTCTTTGGGGCTATTCCTTCTTTATCACTAGAAAACTTTCCCTTACAGACCTGATGCCTTCCTGTTACAGGGCAAGATAGCAGGGCCTGGGCTAGCTATTCCATGAGTAGGCACCTAAGGCATATTCAAAGAACTTCTGCCATCAGAAGTCCAGTTCATCTAGCAGGTTTTAGGAAAGGTTTGAATATCCTCTCAGTGTTCAGGCTGTCTGTTAGTAGCCATTTGGCAAACGTCAAAGCAGGAAGCAACCCAATGGTTCAGGGAATGTGCTTATTTTCGCTCATACTGTGTTTTGTCAGGCAACATAAATAGGAAAATGTTAGGCATAATTGTAAGACAAGCCTTTTAGTATCATTGTCACGTATGTGACTGGCTTCAATTAATAGTTTTATGGCAAAATGCTCAACAGGCATTTGAGTTTAAGACTCCTGATAAAACTTAACTGGCATCATAAACTCAGATTAGATATTGGGGAATGAGATCTGAGGAAACCTGAGTTTAGAAGTTGGGAATTCAGTAGAGCAGAGTTACTGGAAACTTGGTATTTGCTTTCTGGGTTTGAAGCCTGTACCGGGGATCTGGGACAACAGAGTTTGAGTAGGACCACCTGCAGCCGAATGTGATCTTGATCTACCTATGTACTCTTTGAATGTCCCTTGTCAAAGTCAAGGTGAGTTACAGTGTCTAGGCTGGATATGGGTAAAGACGGAGAGGTTAACAGTTGTGTAGGGGTCAGCAACCAGGTTATCCAGAAGCAGACATCAAGACGGAGGTTGGGATGCAAGGGGTTTATTCACGAGTAACACCTGTGAAAGAAAAGAAGGACACAGTTTGGAGCAGAGGGAAAAGTCAAGCTACCATGTAGGCTTGACTAAGTCTTGGCCAACCAGCAGAGAGCTCTGGAGTGAGTGTTGTCCGTCAGCATGTAACACATTGGACCCAGATGGTCACATCTTTATTTCCTGACCTTGCCCTGTCGCTGGATTCAGGCTGCCCTGGGAAGAGGGGCTGGAGCTAGGGCAAGGCAGCATGCTGCTGTGGAAGCAGACCCTGAAGAAGACTACAAGCGAAAGCTCTCTGCTGACTGTGCTCCCTGCGGCTGGACAGCAAGTCTTTCCTTAGAGAGGGATCTGGAGCACCTTCACTTTCATACAAAACATCAAAGAGGGAGATGATTCAGTTACTGAAGCTTTAGTATGCTCTTAGAGGTGGGCTTCCCTGGTGGCTCGTGGTAAAGAATATGCCTGCAATTCAACAGCTGCAGGAGATCTGGGTTTGATCCCTGGGTCAGGAAGATCCCCTGGAGGAGTGCACGGCAACCCACTCCAGTATTTTTACCTGGAGAATCCCAAGGACAGAGGAACCTGATGGACATTTAGATTACACAGGGTCAGACAGGACTGAAGCGACTCTCTTCATTCATAAAATGGGGTGTTGTGAAAATTGCTTTTATAATTATATTTGAAAAAACTGCTGCTTTGTACTTGGTTCTATTAGAGAAACAATAAGTTCAGATTTTGAAATCACTTTGCAGCCAGTGTCATCAAATGTCAAAACTGGTTCCAATGCAAAGTCTAATATTAGCCTTCTCAAATTCATACTCAAATACCACAAAGTACTTCTCCCATTGTGGAGAAAAGTACATTTAAACAAGAATTAGGGTTTGGAGCTTCTTGGTGCTCTTAAAGTTCCTAGGTACATGGAGGAGATAAAGAGAGAGAGGAGGGATGAGGGCTTTGCTGTGCTAGGTGAGCAAAATGCTTACCGAGAGAATGACTCGGTGGTCAGAGAAGACAGCCTTCACAGCTCTGAGTGCTGCAGAAGTGATAGGGTCTCCAAGTTAACCCACATTTCGAGCTTATTCTTCTAGATGGCTCGATGTCTACTTTCTCCACCTGAGGCAAAGACCTGTGGTTGGAGTCTCATAAAATCCATCTGTCTCTTTCCTGTTTACTTTTTACTCTTTGTTAATTTCTTCTCATGGGCCTTATAGTTTGTATGGGGAAAGTCTGTGTGGGGAGAAGTTACCAGGCACAAAGTTTCAAGTTTCTTGTGGTTGTGGTAAGTTAGCCCCACATCACCCATTGGCCTTGTCATTCAGATCTGGGACTGGATTAGCTTTGCCACTGCTTCAACCCCTGTTGATTCAGCCCAGTCCTTCTGCCAGGATGGGTATCTGGCATGAGCATGGAGTTGGTAAAATGAGCTCTGAGTGGGATCGCGTGAGTATGCTAATGGGGACGACAGGAGGGGATGATTACAAGGGATGTGGGTGTTGTGTAACTGGAAACATTGTTGGAGGAATAGTCATTGGGATTTTTGTACAGATGGATGGGTAGAAGAAGGTTTTTGAAAATCGTAGACACTTCCAGACTCTTGTTAATATATTCTTTTTTTTTTTTTTTTCCATCCTTCAAGTACAGGGCACATGACAATTATTTCTACTCTGCAGCTGTTGCAGAGAAATGATTGATACGAGTGACACCTGAACAATGATTTTTATTTAAAATTTTCCTTGTAAACATATTCTGAGCACTTACAGGCAAACTTTTAAAGTTGTAAAAAAGCTTTTATTTTTTTGTTGAGTTTAAAAATGTTGGTAGGTTAGAAAGGACACAAACTTAAATGTAAGAAGACTACAGGAGCCAAGACTATGTCAGCCAAATGATTTCTTTGGATATTGTTGTTACTTGTTTGCTTTGTATGAATTCGATATTTATCCAATATTTTATAGAGACAAAAGTAAAAAAAAATAGGAAATTATATTTTTCTACAAATAAGTGTGATGTTAAAGAAAACAGCAAAAAGAAATGGCTCAGTATTTGGATGTAATGTTTCTGAAGTCAGCAGTCTCTTCTGTGCATACCACAGTAAGAGGATGACAGGAAAGCTCAGGTTTGAGTCACAAGTCTCCCTCAGTTATGGTCTTAACCCTTCCCTTATTGCCTGGAAAATCCCATGGACAGAGGAGCCTGGTAGGCTACAGTCCATGGGGTTGCAAAGAGTCGGACACGACTGAGCGACTTCACGTTCATGTTGAGAGCCAATAGGAAGACTCATGAGTGGAAGGAGAGGCAGTGGACTTGGTTTCTTGCCCAGTTTATGCTCTTACACAGTGTGCAATGCATACTGCTTCCTCGGCCTCCCATCTGTAAAACAGAAGGGTTGGGCTGTGGAAGTGCTAGTCACTCAGTCATGTCTGAATCTTTGCAACCTCATGCAGCCTTTCAGGCTTCTCTGTCCATGGGATTTTGCAGGCAAGAATACTGGAGTGGGTTGCCATTTCCTTCTCCAGGGGATTTTCCCGGCCCAGGGATCGAACCCAGGATCTCCTGCACTGCAGGCAGATTCTTTACTGTCTGAGCCACCAGGGAAGCAGCCAGGAATCATACATTTCTTTCAGAGCTGCCAGTTTTGAATCTATAAGGCAGGGTGCATCTTTGGAGCTGTTTTGTGGAGACACCAACCTAGAGGGAAGAGAGAGGGTTTTGGAGCTGTGAGGAAAGAGCTCAGAACCTCACTCTGTGCTTCACTTGCTGAACAGTTAGTCTCTGACTCTCAGATCCTCAAGTCCCTCATCCTGAAAATGGAGAAAAGCACAACTCCTTGAGAGTTGTTCATGAAATGCTACATATAAAGCAGCGGGCGGAGTATCTGGTACATGAGAGCTATGCCAGAAAAAAGGCTGTTCTATGCTTTAATATTCCCACAAATCCTCCACGGAGCCCAAATCACATAGCCATCTTTCTCTCTCCCTCTCTCTCCTCCTTCTCATTCTAGATTTTCATGCTTTCAAACCCTCTCCTCTTCTACTTTAAAAATGTGCTTGTCCAATTTTTCTCATAAGGTACATTATTTCTGTGGAAGCTGAAAATCATATATGTTGGCTAAGGGAGTCATCCTTCTCAGACATTATGGCAAGTTGAGATAGACAAGAAGAAAAGCAGGGAGAATAATAGCTTGGCAAAAGACAGTTAAGAAGATCTTTGGAAAGTAACAATAACCCAAAGAGGTAATGAAATTCCAGATACTAGCATACTAGTGGTGGGAATTTGAAGGCAAAAGGGATCTCCATTCCCTCCTTCAAAACATATGGCATTTGCCATCCCCCATTCTGCTTTTGCATTGCATGGTCTTCCTCCAACCCACAGGAGATCTGCCGAGAACAGAAAAACAGAGGTTTGAAATTCTAGAAGGTACATAAAGGTAAGGTACTATGTCCGGGGCAATTTAATTGAGAATAGTCCAACAACGTGTTGGATCTCATTTGGAGCAACTCAGACTCCCACTACTAAGACCTAAGATCAACAGGGTGCTTATCTTTGCAAGGGCACCTAGAGGTTTCAGGTGAGCCCTTCTGCCACTGGCTTGGAAGCCAATATACGGGTTTATCTGAGCCCTGTTTCTACAATACTCCATCTTCCCCACCGCCTACAACCCTGCCATTGGATTTCTGAATGTATTCCCTGGTCAGCATTCTATTTCCCTCCTGAATTTCTTGAGGCAGTCCTCCCCTGACCTCTCTACCTGGTTCTTTATAACCTCCTTCCTACACAATCTTCACAGGTTTGCTTTTACCTGAAACCACAGAATGACATTCTGATGCCATGGATCTATCTCTGAGCTGTTTCCCAGCTAATTTCAGTAATGTGCATTTACTTAGATTCTTGTCGTGTTTACTGTTCCATAGATTTGACCTTCTGTCTTGGTTCATACCAAGCCTAAGTTTGATAAAATCTCTTTAGTTGATACACGGTAAGCTATCGGTTATGTTCAGGTACAAAAGAAAGGGTTTTTTTTTTTTCAGATTTTATTTTATTTTATTTACTTACAATATTGTAAAGTTTTTCAATGTCTCGGAAGGGCCTTCTGTTGCAATGAAAAGGACATGGACTTGGAAGTCTTGGTTTCAACCTTAATATTAATATTAACATATATAAAGAATATGATTGGTTTTCTTTCACATAAAACAGGTGCATGTAAGCTTCACCATTTCCTTATCTGTACTGTGTATTTTACTTTTGTTACTTTAATGTTTCCTCATTGAAGGCTATCAATGCTGAGTATTTTTTAATATTTATTCCTAAGTACTATCAGCTATCGAGTGATCATCTTTGTTCAAACTTCTCTTGCCGATGGTGTCTCAAACTGTGAGATCAGCTTCTCATGGGGCGGTAATTGTACCTGGTGCTTAAAATGTGAGTCATTCTATACAAAGCCCATTTCAAGTTCAGAAAACTTAGGATCAGAATGCTTTCTCATTGAAGTTAAGTGAACACCATGGAAGTATTTCTCTCCCCGTGAATCTTGAGCTTATGTTGGTGGAGGGGAAGTACAACATATAGAGAAAAGTGTTCTTTCTCTTAAATTGAAAAATTTGTCAGCAACCTGAAAAGCATGACCTCCCACCCCTCACTCACACAGGTTAAACAATTTCAGGACTTTCCATAACAAGTTTGGCTCATGTATCGCACAATGTCAAGATCCCGAGGTCCACTGATCACTTTCTTTTACATCATCATCAATCATTTTATGTTTTAATGCATTCTCTGATGAAATAAGTGATTACTTGGCTCAATATTTCTTTTGACTTATATAAACATTTCATTACTTGCTCTTAGTCTGTGGGTTTAGCAATTTAGTTTGTGTGTTTGTATGTGGGATGATTCTTGGCGTAGATTGATTAAGGGATAATTCAATACTTTGTATTAAGAATATATAATAAAGAACCTAGTGTTTGGAGTTCAAACCCTATATTTGTACTTTACCAGTTGTGTAACTTGGAGCAAGTAGAAAACTCTTCTGGTCAATCTTTGTCATCTGTAATTTACAGATATGGATATCTGACTCAGAGATTTCCTGTTGGGACTGAATGAGCTAATGCATAAATTCCTGCTGCAGGGTCTACCACATTTTCAGTAAACCTGATACTTTTATTATTCCTTAATAATTTGTGCATTTTGAGCGCATTTTTTGTTAGTCTATTCAAATTGTGTTGTCCCCAAATTCACTTCAGAGGAGGTTGCTGCTCTCAAATCAGGCAAAAGACTCATTAGACCATGGAACCATTGTGTGCCCCACTAAGGTGTAGGGGTCCTTCCAGGAAGACCAAGCCGTATTGGCTAATCTGGTGTCTTCTGGATAATTAACCACATGTAATGTACACATTGTTTTTTCATGCCATTCACTTGCGTAACTAAATCTGAGAACAGACTGTATTCCCTAGGTAAATAATAAAACAGACTGTATTCTAAAACAGGTTTACTTGTTTTTAAACTAGGTTATTCTTATTTTAAAGGACTCCCCAGGTGGCGCAGTGGTAAAGAATCCACCTGCTAATGCAGGAGATGCAAGAGATGTGGGTTCGATTCCTGGGTTGGGAAAATCCCCTGGAGTAGGAAATGGCAACCTGCTCCAGCTTTCTTGTCTGGATTATCCCATGGACAGAGGAGCCTGGCAGGCTAGAGTCCATGGGGTTGCAAAGAGTCAGACATGACTGAGCATGCATGCAATGAATTCTTATTTTAAAAACATAATCATAATTTATTGTAAGCACCCTTTTAGACTTATTTAGATGTAGATATGTCCCATATATCATGCCTGCACATATATTAAAGGAGAAAAGATTGCACAATAAATTGGTTAAGGTGTTCTTAAAACATTTTATACTTGAGTCTGAGTCTTGTAAATCACTCTCTGTCTCAAATCTCTGTCATCTGGTTTTTTCTCCACAATATTGGCTTCTGGGCTTTCAAGTATATTGGTGAATAAATATTTCTTGGAGGAAGCTCAACTCTTGCCCTTGGAATTTTCCTTCAAGCCACTGACACTCACTGAAAATTTTGGTGGTCATTCACAGGCAATAATAAGTATGTCCATTGGCTACTTGGTTTCCCCGAACATCTGATTTCAGAGATGTTTACATGTGAGAAAAGCACAACAATTGTATCTTAGAGTCAATAAAATGCTGTGAGGATCAACAAAGATATGTTGAGTTAATGAAAGGTTGATGATGCTTCTGGTTTGAAGTCCACACTGCAGATTAACCTATACAATACTAGAACCAGGGTGCTGATTGATTACATTTATAGCTTCTTATGGGTCAACATTCAGAAAACGAAGATCATGGCATCTGGTCCCATCACTTCATGGCAAATAGATGGGGAAACAGTGGAAACAGTGGCTGATTTTATTTTTCTGGGCTCCAAAATCACTGCAGATGGTGATTGCAGCCATGAAATTAAAAAACGCTTACTCCTTGGAAGAAAAGTTATGACCAACCTAGACAGCATATTTAAAAGCAGAGACATTACTTTGCCAACAAAGGTTCGTCTAGTCAAGATTTTTCCAGTGATCATATATGGATGTGAGAGTTGGACGGTGAAGAAAGCCGAGCGCCGAAGAATTGATGTTTTTGAACTGTGGTGTTGGGGAAGACTCTTGAGAGTCCCTTGGACTGCAAGGAGATCCAACCAGTCCATCCTAAAGGAGATCAGTCCTGGGTGTTCATTGGAAAGACTGATGCTGAAGCTGAAACTCCAGTAGTTTGGCCACCTGATGTGAAGAGCTGACTCATTTGAAAAGACCCTGATGCTGGGAAAGATTGGGGGCAGGAGGAGAAGGGGACGACAGAGGATGAGATGGTTGGATGGCATCACTGATACAATGCACATGGGTTGGGTGAACTCCAGGAGTTGGTGATGGACAGGGAGGCGTGGCGTGCTGTCGTTCATGGGGTTGCAGAGAGTCAGACACAGCTGAGTGATTGGACTGAACTGAACTGAAGTGTCAGATACCTTAATGATGGTAAGGCTTGTGAACAGCTTGGGATTTTGCCTCTTTGAAGAAATATAAACAGACTCCAGCCTCTTCTGAGGCAGCGCCCAGTAGCAGGAGACTCTTCTAATAAGAGATTATGTGCTCTGATTCCTGGTTTCTAGTAATCTTTAGTGAAACACATTAAACAGATGGTTTTCAGAATAAAAGGCCCTAGAGTGTGTGGTAGATATTTTTCAATGAATCTGAATCTTCTACTGAGGATTTTTTGACATATGAAAATACTATAGAAAAGGTATCAGCTGAGAGCTGCCAATGTTCACTTGCTTTGGAGATTGTGCTACCTGGACTGACCCCTCTAGGAGAGCTGGCATCGTGGAGGTGAGCAAACAGAAACCTCCTTCAGATTTTTCTAACAAATGTAGTCGTGCCAAGGTGGGAACCTCATGAAACGCGTATTCTTGCAGATTTCTCTTTTTACGTCACTCACAAAGACACTTAGTTTGTTATACTTGCTTTTAAAAAAATTAATTAATTTATTTTAATTGGAGGCCACTTAGTTTGTACTAACTGCATCTTGCCACACGTTCAGCCCACTAAGAGGGACTGGGTTTGTCAAAATTCATTCAGGTAGACCAATGCAAGCCAGGATGGTGATTTTAGTAATGAAAAGAGGAAATATCCAGTGCTGAAGCTGACCGCCACTAGGGAAACCAAGATAAGGTCAGCTTGGCTCCAGCTGAAATGAGTACTACTACTAATGATGATAGTGAAGAAGACAGGGTGGTCTGCTATTTGCCAGGCATGATGCTAATTGTTGTCCATTGTTAACTCACTTATTCTTCGTAACAATTTTTGGGGGATTGTTGTGGCTGATGATCACACCCAGCTCTCTCACAAATTCAGTCTGCTAATGAAAACTCAGTTCCATAAAAGAGATGGCTTTTTGACCCACTCTTTAAAAAAATGTAAAATCAATAAAACAGCCACACTTAATGACACTGGACAAAATATTTTCTTGTGATGTCTTAAAAGTCTTAAACTTGAATGAACTATTTTTGTGCTTGCAAATTCTATCCTTGTCTTGTCTACCTGCATCCGTATTTGAAATTAGGAGGTTCACATTCTGATTTTTTTCCCACTTAATTTCATATTGTAAGCATGTTTTCATGTGTCTTGGTTTCAATAAACATTTTAAACCAAAAGTCCCCGAATGCTTTCTTATGGTAAACAGTGAGTTGGTCTCTAATTCTTGCTGTTGCAGATGTCAGTTGCATTTGTTTCCAGACTCTGGAATCCCAGGGGGCATATTTTTCAAAGGTCCATCCTGACAGGAATTCCTGAGAAGTGAGATCTGATCCTCTGTGTCCCACCCTGGCCTGGGAGCCTCTTGCCATAAATAGTACCAACTCTAGTGAAACAGGGGGTCTTGAAGGGAAAACCTGAAAGTTACGTTTAATTTTAGTCTTCAAAATGGTGACTTATCAAAGACTTGTACTGGTTGTGCTTGAGAAGAGGGTGCCTGATACACGTTCAAATATTTCTTGCCCAAACTTCTGATTGTTTTCTGAATTATTATTGAGCATTTTCACCAAGAACACTGAGTGGTGAAATTTCAAATCACACAGCCTCAGTTCAGTTCAGTTCAGTCGCTCAGTCTTGTCCAACTCTTTGCGACCCCATGAATCACAGCATTCCAGGCCTCCCTGTCCATCACCAACTCCCAGAGTTCACTCAGACTCACGTCCATCAAGTCAGTGATGCCATCCAACCAGCTCATCCTCTGTTGGCCCCTTCTCCTCCTGCCCCAAATCCCTCCCAGCATCAGAGTCTTTTCTAATGAGTCAAGTTTTAGCATGAGGTGGCCAAAGTACTGGAGTTTCAGCTTTAGCATCATTCCCTCCAAAGAAATCCCAGGGGTGATCTCCTTCAGAATGGACTGGTTGGATCTCCTTGCAGTCCAAGGGACTCTCAAGAGTCTTCTCCAACACCACAGTTCAAAAGCATCAATTCTTCGGCGCTCAGCCTTCTTCACAGTCCAACTCTCACATCCATACCTGTCTCTTATACACATCTAGATGTGTATAAGAGACAGCCCGTGGCAGATTCATGTCACTGTATGGCAAAACCAATACAGTATTGTAAAGTAAAATACAGTAAAACATCTATCATGAAAAAAAAAAAAAATTTTACTTTGCCATAGTCAACGATAAAATAACAGGAGAATAAAAGAGTGTTTACCTTGCTAAGCTTACCAAATAACTTCTGCCTGATAAGCTTGCCAAATAACTTCTGCCTGTTCCAAAAGGGATTTAATGTAACATATAAAAACATACATTAAAAAAATCTTATAAAAATAATAAAGAAATAAAATTAACTTAGTAGTAGTAAGAGAAAACAATGGTAAATAAGCTAGAAAAGAAAATGTTTATTGATGAATAAAAACCCATACAGCAATGGTTTTGAAATTCCAGTCAATCCCAAATACTCAAACTTGGTATGGTGGAAAGAAAGTAGTGAAAGTGAAGTCGCTCAGTCGTGTCCAACTCTTTGCAGCCCCGTGGGCAGTAGCCCACCAGGCTCCTCTGTCCATGGGATTCTCCATCCATGGGATTCTCCAGGCAAGAATACTGGAGTGGGTTGCCATTTCCTTCTCCAGGGGATCTTCCCGACCCAGGAATCGAACCCGAGTCTCCTGCATTGCAGGCAGACGCTTTAACCTCTGAGCCACCAGGGAAGCCAAAGGAGGAGAGTAACAGAGAATACTTCTGGTGTTGGCAAATAATAACATTGGCACCAGGAGCCCATGTGGTGTGCCATTTTATTTCTTCATATGGCTTGATTTCCATAGGAAACTTCCCCCAAGTTAAGGCCGTTCCATTTATAAGGGTTTGTATGTTGCATCATGACTTATTTCCTTATCAAATATAAAAAAGGATTTTTGAGCTGTCAGTTACGTTCTGAATGATGACTTTATCAGGCAAGAAGGGAAAAAAAGCCAAGAGTGTTTATGAGGAGAAAATGACAACTCTTCTAGCACCTAGTCAAAAGAATAGGACAGTGGCAGGCATAAAGAAAAAGGATACCACTGAAGCTAAGAATGTAGAAAGAATAGATCTAGGTTGAAAGACTACTATTGGCTAGCAAGAAAATCTTTCATCAGGCGTAGATCAGTGAGAAAGGCTCAACAGTGGAGAAAACAGCTTAGGGAAATTTTTCTGGGCAGGCAACAACTGGCTACAAAAAAGTCTGGCTGGGTCGGAGATACATCAGTGAAATATTGCCATTACAGATGTCAGGAACCAGAATGGAAATAAGAAAGAAACAAGGAAATACACAGCAAGAGCTCAGGCTTGTATGGAGTGAGAAGGCAAGCATATAGGGCAAAGCATGTCATGCATAAGCAAGATCTTTAAAATACCTATCTATACATGAGAGCGTATATATGCTCCTTTCTCAGTTTGTCCTACCCTCTCATCCCCTACTGTGTCCAAAAGTCTGTTCTCTGTGAACTAGTGGGAAGCTGCTATATAAGACCTGCCTGATGCTCCCACGTAGAGGGGTGGAATGGGAAGGGGGAGGGAGGCGCAAGAGGGAGGGGATATACATAATTAGGACTGATTCTTGGTATTGTATAGTAGAAACCAACACAGCATTGTAAAGCAATTATCCTCTAATTAAAAATTAAATAAAAGCAATTAAAACATGGAAAAATAAAATGAAATGCCTATCTATAGACAAATACAGACTAGAGGAAGAATAAAGGTATTAATCTTGAAAGTGTGCTCTCTAGATTAAAAACTGATTTTCCCTATGCCTGGGAGGATGGATGTTATCAACAACAGAGTACCAGCAATCCCTATCCATGGTTTCAGTTACGCATGGTTAATCATGATCCAAAAATGTTAAATGAAAAGTTCCAGAAATAAATAATAAGTTTTAAATTGCATGCCATTCCAGGATGCCATTTCACCATCCTTGCTCCTCACCGCTGTCCTGGAGGTGAATCATCCCTTCATCCAGGGTATTTCACTCATTAGTCAATTAGTAGCCCTTGGTTATCAGATCAAATGTCTCAGTATCTCAGTGCTTGTGTTCAGATAACATTTATTTTACATTAATAATGGCCCCAAAGTGCGAGAGTGGTAATGCTGCTAATTTGGATATACTGAAGAGAAGCTAAAGTAAAGTGAAAGGGCAAAGTTCTTAACAATAAGAATAGAAAAAAAATGTACACCGAGATTGTTAAAACGTACAGTAAGAACATCTCTCTGTGGGAACTACTAAGCTACTTGAATCTAACAGGTGTAAAGAATTCTCCAACTCACACAGGGGTTTAGGCCACTGACATGAGTCAAGAATCCCAGAAAGGGTGAAATAAGTCAGACAGAGGAAGATAAATACTGTATGATCTCACTTGCATGTGGAGTCTGAAATATATAATAAGCTAGTGAATGTAACAGAAAAAAAGCAGACTTATAGGTATAGAGAAACGAACTGGTGATTATCAGTAGGGAGAGGGAAGCAGAGAGGGGCAAGGTAAGGGTAGGGGAGTTAAAGGTACAAACGGTTAGGTATAAAATATGCTACAAGGACATATCATATGACATGGGGAATATAGCAAATAGTTTATAATAAGTATCAGTTCAGTTCAGTTCAGTTCAGTTGCTCGGTCATGTCCAACTCTTTGCAACCCCATGATTTGCAGCACACCAGGCCTCCCTGTCCATCACTAACTCCCGGAGTTCACTCAAACTCAAGTCCATCGAGTCAATGATGCCATCCAGCCATCTCATCCTCTATCTTCCCCTTCTCCTCCTGCCCCCAATCCCTCCCAGCATCAGAGTCTTTTCCAATGAGTCAACTCTTTGCATGAGGTGGCCAAAGTACTGGAGTTTCAACTTTAGCATCATTCCTTCCAAAGAAATCCCAGGACTGATCTCCTTTAGAATGGACTGATTGGATCTCCTTGCAGTCCAAGGGACTCTCAAGAGTCTTCTTCAACACCACAGTTCAAAAGCATCAATTCTTCAGCACTCAGCTTTCTTCACAGTCCAACTCTCCCATCTATACATGACTACTGGAAAAACCATAGCCTTGACTAGCTGGACCTTTGTTGGCAAAGTAATATCTCTGCTTTTCAATATGCAATCTAGGTTGGTCATAACTTTCCTTCCAAGGAGTAAGTGTCTTTTAATTTCATGGCTGCAATCACCATCTGCAGTGATTTTGGAGCCCCCCAAAATAAAGTCAGCCACTGTTTCCACTGTTTCCCCATCTATTTCCCATGAAGTGATGGGACCAGATGCCATGATCTTTGTTTTCTGAATGTTGAGTTCTGAGACATAAAACCACAATGATTGAGAGTGCTATTGCATAGGAATAAGTGTTTAAAGAGACTTCAGAAGTAAATATATATATATATCAATGAATTATTGGATTAATCAATAAATAATTTGACAAAATTGACTATGCAATTCAAATGCATATATATATGTATGTCTATGAATATATAAATATATATGTAAACAGATGCATGTACATCCTTACCTCACAACATTCACAAAAATAAATTCCAGATGAAGTAGAGAACTAAATGCAAAGCAAAACTACCAAAGTATTCAATCAGTTCAGTTCAGTTGCCCAGTTGTGTCCGACTCTTTGTGACCCCATGAATCACAGCATGCCAGGCCTCCCTGTCCATCACCAACTCCCAGAGTTCACTTAAACTCATGTCCATTGAGTTGGTGATGCCATCCAGCCTTATCATCTTCTGTCGTCTCCTTCTCCTCCTGCTCCCAAACCCTCCCAGCATCAGGGTCTTTTCCAATGACTCAACTCTTCATATGAGGGGGCCAAAGTACTGGAGTTTCAGCTTTAGCATCATTCCTTCCAAAGAACATCCAGGACTGATCTCCTTTAGAATGGACTGGTTGGATCTCCTTGCAGTCCAAGGGACTCTCAAGAGTCTTCTCCAACACCACAGTTCAAAAGCATCAATGCTTCGACGCTCTGCCTTCTTCACAGTCCAACTCTCACATCCATACATGACCACTGGAAATACCATAGCCTTGACTAGACGGACCTTTGTTAGCAAAGTAATATCTCTGCTTTTCAATATGCAATCTAGGTTGGTCATAACTTTCCTTCCAAGGAGTAAGTGTCTTTTAATTTCATGGCTGCAATCACCATCTGCAGTGATTTTGGAGCCCCCCAAAATAAAGTCAGCCACTGTTTCCACTGTTTCCCCATCTATTTCCCATGAAGTGATGGGACCAGATGCCATGATCTTTGTTTTCTGAATGTTGAGCTTTAAGCCAACTTTTTCACTCTCGACTTTCACTTTCATCAAGAGGCTTTTTAGTTCCTCTTCACTTTCTGCCATAAGGGTGGTGTCATCTGCATATCTGAGGTTATTGATATTTCTCCCAGCAATCTTGATTCCAGCTTGTGCTTCTTCCAGCCAAGCATTTCTCATGATGTACTCTGCATAGAAATTAAATAAGCAGGGTGACAATATACAGCCTTGATGTACTCCTTTTTCTATTTGGAACCAGTGTGTTGTTCCATGGCCAGTTCTAACTGTTGCTTCCTCACCTCCATATCTGTTTCTCAAGAGGCAGGTCAGGTGGTCTGGTATTCCCATCTCTTGAAGAATTTTCCACAGTTTATTGTGATCCACACAGTCAAAGGCTTTGGCATAGTCAATAAAGCAGAAATAGATGTTTTTCTGGAACTCTCTTGCTTGTATAGATGGAGTATAACCCTTAAAAATTGTGAATCACGATTTGGTACACCTACAACTGATACGATATTGTACATCAAACATGTCTTAGTAACTTAACCACGTCCAATTCTTTGCAACCCTGTGGACTGTAGCCCGCCAGGCTCCTCTGTCCCTGGGATTCTCAGTATACTTCTATTTTTCTTAAAAAAAAAAAAAAAAAAAAAAAAAACCCAGAAAGGAGTTGGGGACAATATTATATAGTAATAAGCACTACTTGGATTACAATAGGCAACTCAAGAGGACTTGTATTTTGGGGTCCCAGTCATCTCTGGGAGCATGGCTAATACATTATTATCCTTGGCCAGTACTGGAAGCCTATAATAACTGGGAAATTGTCACTTTAACCCAAAGAAAAATGCATGTGTTTATTTCTGTCCTTAACAAAGACCTTTTTATTTAACAAAATAAATAAAACAAAGTAGGGATTTCAGTTTAGTAAGATTGAGATTGGGAATCAGAAAGCCTTTAAAGCTCCCAAATTACATCATTTAGGTACTTCTTACTTTACCTACAAAAAAAAAATCCTAGGTGGACATACCTTTAGGATTACATCACTTCCCATGTTTTCCCCCAAATCTATAATCCCAAACTTCACACAGGATTAGTCTGAAGAGATGGCAACAGTCACCACTGGGAGCCAACACCTCTGTTAAAACTGTGTGGATTAACAATATGAGTTCAGTGAACTGAGGAGAAGCCTGATATAATTCATGCAGAATTAAGTCAGAATTCATTCTCTTTCTCACAGGGGAAGGTGAGGTGAGAAGTAAAGTGATGAAGGAAAAAAAATATGTATGTGGTTGCTTAATTGACTTGTACTCATTTATAAGCTACAACCTATTGCTTTTATTCTTTTCATATGTTCTTGAACTCTTCAAAATTCTCCAAGGAATAACACCATATAAGTACAAAACCATGATGATACACTACTGTTATTTCCATTCCCATTGAGCCTGCTATAATGGTCTTCATGAGTCAGGGGGAGATGGTGTTTTTCTTAGCATGGAAATCTTCAAAATATCAAGGAGAGGGTGGTTTAGATAATGTCTCAGAATTTCTTTTTTCAGGAGCTGTGACTTAACAATGTTGTTACAAAGAGCAAAAAAACGGAGGGTAGAATGGGGGCGAGTGAATCTATATGACAAATCTTGTAGTACAAGTGTTTGTGGTTAACCGAGAAACACATTATGAGTCAAACCTTTGGAAAGAGGTGAGTAATTAAAGACAAATGCTATGACATAATCATTTACACACAGCAGAAATATTTTAGATTAAATCTGGCCTGACCCACTGCTCGGCAAGTGTTATCATGGATTCTTGAGAAGTATTCATTTATTTACTTTCTAATTTGGCCCATATGTTTTATTGAAAACAAAAAAATTTGTATTTCCCAGAGGAAATAGGCCGAGTCCAGCGATGGTTAATAAGGTTGGTGTATTCAGGAACAGACCCCTCGAGTGCACCCGCAAACCTGATGAACTAAATGTCAGCTGGAACACACCTCATTTGAAAAAAGCCAAGGAGTTTTGCTATAAGCCCTTTTACTGAAATAAATTCTCATATTTAAGAAGGTTACTATGTGTTCCTCGAGATAATTCAGAGAAACGTCAGTTAAACCAATCATTTTGCCATGATAATGAAAATCACATTGACTGAGATTTTAGCTTTGCTACTCTTCAACTTGCCCCCAAACATGCAAACACACACACACACACACACACTTTTTGGCCTCATCCTGTGTTCAGTCACCATCAATATCAGCCTGATGTCAAGAAACCAGTTTTTGGAGTGAGAACAGAATCTAGCCTCCCTCTATTCTTAATCCCAGCTCTATAATATAAAACATGCCATGTAACTCCAGGAGATGGCTTCATGGTTTTCCAAATGCTGTTAAATTTTAGCTGCTGCTTTTATTAAATGCAGGAAACAGGAGTGGGGAGGGGAGCTGGGGGGGACAGAAAGGGACCGACTCTCTACTTTTTATTCTTTTCCTTTGGGTAGATGTGGAATCGTTACAGTAGGTAGGTCTTCTGCAGAATGAAACCATAGTCAGTTCTGTTTGGTGAGCTGGCCCACTTCTTCCAGGAATGTCAGAACGTTCTATCAAAGAGCAATATATCTGTCTCAGGGAAGGAGAAACCATGGTAACACTCATCCCTACCAGAGAGAAAGACACTTAAAATTCAGGGCCCTAAACCCACAAGTCACAGGGCGAAGAATAAGTATTAGGAACTGGCATGCATTTCTCTTACAGGTTAATCATTTCCTAGGCACAACTCTACAGCCACTGTTCTTTTGCAGGGTAAAGCATGAATGTGTGTTCCTGGAGAAACACACATTTAGAGCTGGTGGTAAAAAAAAAAAAAAGTTATATTTATGGCACAACAACTATAAAATAAGATATTAGAGTTGGTGGTAAAGACAACAGTCCTCACTGACCAGTTAACTGTACTCCTGGTAACTCTGCTGACTGGCCCAAACTTGACAGAGGAGGCTTACATCACAGTCTTTAAAAAATTATTCTTTGATACACATGAGTTTGTTGTCTACATCTGTGTCTCAATTTCTGCTTTGCAAATAAGTTCATCTGTAGCATTTTTCTAGATTCCACATATATGCGGTATTATACGACATTTGCTTTTCTATGGATACCAAGGGAGGAAGACAGGATGGGATGAATTAGGAGGTTGAGACTGACCTATATACCTTGCTATGTATAAAATAGGTAACTAATGAGAACCTACTATATAGCACAGGGAGCTCTGCTCAGTGCTCTGAGGTGATCTAGAGGGAAAGGAAACCAAGGAGAGGAGATACATGTTCCTGTGTAGCTGATTCACTTTGCTGTACAGCAGAAACGAATGCAACGTTGTAAAGCAACTATGCTTCAATAAAAATTAATTTTAAAAATTGTGTGAATGTGTGTAGGTGTGTGTTTGTGTGTACACGAGCATGGGTATATTTCTTCCTCAAGTTGAAAACATCTTTCCCATCAGTACTGGTATATGGGAGAGGTAAAAGCCACTGGATGAACCTACTGTACTTTTCCTCTAGGGGTCTTATGATTGTTTTTGCCTTTGCTCTCATCCTTGCTAAATTGCCTCTGTTGTTATTGAGGCTTATATTACACATTGTTGAATGAGCGCCAGCCCCATGGGAACCACGGTTTTCAGTCCATGGGTCACTGTGGTATCTGTTTTGTTTGACGCAGTGGAAACAAAGCCCAGAGTCAAGGTAGCATGCTCACGAGAAAAGCGGGCAGAGATTTCACTCTACCACGTGACCCAGGTGGGGCGCTCGGCCCATTTCCACTATTACCAGTCTCGGGGGACACAGAAAAACGGGCTGGGGAGCTTCGCTGCTTGCTGTTTGCCTGTGTCTTTACCCTTTATCTTTCCCAAAGCCAGCTATTTGCTGGAAGAGAATGAAGCTTCTCGGGAGAAGGACTATTGGCAGGCAGGCAGTTCAAGGGTCTAAGTTCCACTTACCTCTCTCCTATTTTCCCCTCCCCACAAGATATGTTATCTTAGATGTTTTTCACCACTCCTCCAATCCCATGACTGACTAAACCTTAATCCATATGTTTTCACCTGCAGCTTTTCACAGTGCACTTTGTGACTTTTCCCCAGACGTTTCTGTGTTTCAGGAAAGAACAATAGGCCTTCTGTGTATACATTCGACAGTCAGGCTAGGTCTTGGATTGTTTAGCTAAATAGTTATACTTGCTTATAGGAGTTAATGAATAAAACAAGGTCTGGATTTCACTAGTATCTTTGAACTTCAAGTCTTACATTTCACACCAGGAGCCAATTTCACACAGAACTTTCCTATTTTAACACCTAAGATCAAAGAATAACAGCAATACTTAAACAAACTGGCATTTAGAATATAGCATTAAAATTTAAAACTGAGGCTAGCTTCAGATTTTTGATTTTTCCCTTGCTGCAATGTTTATGTGTTTGATTTTTAATTTGAACATGTATCTAAGCTCTTAAGAGATCAGAAACAATAGAGTTCTGAATAATTGAGACGGAATACAGGCTCAGTGAGGAAGAGAAAAATGACAAATAGGAACCCTAAGGCTCCTGATTTGTTTTTTTTCTCAGATATAATACAGTTTAAAGTTGGAGAAAAACCTCTATAAACTATTGCCTTCTTTATTTCTCGGGAGTTTCAAGTAAACAATTTTTCCTTGGTTTGCTTGATTTTGGGAAGAATGCTTAAAAGTGTGACAGAAGGATATTTTGCCAGAAAGGGACAATACATTCCATTATGTATATCCTAATGTTATCTGATTCCAAAATCATTGCCTGAGGGTTTTTACACCTCCCTAAATTATTCACCTCATTGTCTTAAAGAATGACTTTTCTTTTGACTTTTATGAAACCAGTATATTCATCCCAGAGGCTGCAGCGCTCTTTTTAAACTCAGCCTGGATAAATTTATCAACGGAGCTGATGAGAGAGTTGAGAGATTGGGTTTTATGCAGATGTGTCGAAATC
Source organism: Cephalophus harveyi (assembly GCA_006410635.1). Classification (NCBI taxonomy): domain Eukaryota; kingdom Metazoa; phylum Chordata; class Mammalia; order Artiodactyla; family Bovidae; genus Cephalophus; species Cephalophus harveyi. The sequence goes on along the minus strand of SJYT01038256.1, from coordinate 15,880 downwards.
ATTACTATATTATAGTCAGAGTCTGTAATCTGGGGGCTTTAGGGGGTGTCCCAGTGTGGGTAAACACCAGTGTGGGTAAACCTGGCAATAATGGTACCAAGGGAAGTCATGTTCTAGAGTGAGGAGAGTTCTAAGACTCTAAGGGGAAGTGAGGGGCTTGGGGAAATAGTTTCTACATGAATATTTCTAGGCCAGTTCTCGTTATTCCACAAAACACAACTTAGATGTGCTAAACAGAATCAACTCTGTTTCTCTTACCTTCCATATTCTTTTCAATTTTATGCAAGGCATTGGAGCTCCAATTAGGCAAGAAACGGTTGCTTCTAGTTTCCGATGTTGGGGAAACACTGCTTTGCTCTGGGGTATGCTAGTGTTCCACCACAATCCATCATGCCATCATTCGCACTTCACATGATGGTTCTTTCTTTTACTCTCCCTCTTCCTTGTCTCTTTGAATGAAGCCTAACTTTTACCTCTGGCAAACTCCTAGGAGGATCCCCAAAACCAGTCTCGGAAACTTGTTGAATGAGCCTGATTCATGTTCTCACTATCTCAGCGCTGTGATGCTACCACTAACCATTTTGGGGTCTGCATGCTATCAAATCAATATCAAAAAAAAAAAGGGGGGGAGCTTCTTGTTTTCTCATGTGATCGATCCTGATGACCCAGGGGAAATCAGATGACTCTGTTCACTGGGGACAGGAAGGACTCTGTCTGGCTTCCAGAGGATTCTCAGGGCATCTTTTCACATTCCATGACCCACAGCAAAAAATGAATGGAAAATGATGGCAACACAAAAATGGCAGCACCAGTTAGGAATGGAGGTTTGTTTCACTTTAGCAGGAAAGGAACCAAATTCACTGAGGAGCTGAAGGATAAGAAAATATGTAATACAGAGTGGAGGGAAGAAATGAGAAATATCTACTACGGCCTCGTGACTACTGGCAAACCAAGAACTATAGCAAGCATGCATATTTACTTCCTTGTTTATTGTGTTGTGTGGCTTATACACTGGTAGTTTCCTTCCCTTTTTCTTCCTATTATATTATGTAAGGATTATTTATTTGTCAGCTCATTTTAAAGTTTAGTGTTTAGGGTACAGGATGTTCTGCTGAGACTGAGACTGGATGATGAAAATAAGGAATATCTGGGCTTCCTTGGTGGCTCAGAAGTAAAGAATCATCCTGCCAGTGCAGGAGATAAGGATTTGATCCCTAGTCTGGGAAGATCCCTCTTCAGAGATCTGGGTCCCAACTTTCCAAGGTCTTTCCTCTGAGTCCTGTGAGTCAGTCAACACAAGTCCTGAGGCCTGAGTCCAGCCCCTCTGAGATCTCCTCTGAAGTTAGAAGGCTCAAACTTCTAACCTCTTTGTTTCCCCTGGCCCTGCTTCCTGCAGCAATTGTCTCTGGGTTACCGCCATCTTCCTCATTTGCTTTTTAGTTTTCCATTACCTGTTGAACCATTCCCTGTATTATATTATCTCTGCTGAAACATGGATTCTGTTTTCTTGACCGGACCTTGCCTGGAAAAAAATTCAACTACTTAAAAAAGTAGTTGAAAATCTTTTCAAAACTAACTACTTGAAAATCTGTCTACTTTCACTTGAAAAAGGACAGACTAGGAAGGAACCTCGAGGGGTCATTTGTCCAAATCATTTGCCATATTCCCATGGAAAGGAAACCAGGGCCCCCACCACTGGCAGTGGGCTGAATTCCTTGGTCAACCCACCTGTCAGCCTTTATCTGTTCTCTGGGAATATTTCCCTGTTCATTTTCCCAGGGACTCACTGGGGGTTCTCCACTTCCTCTTGGTGAGTGTGTGAGGACAAGGTGACCTCATTAGGGAATGAGCAATCCTAGGACTTCCTTCATTAGCTTTGCCTTTGTCTAAGCACACAATTCCCTGATGACCTTGGTCAAATTTTATCCTATTTTATTCATTCAACTCAAGGGCTAGTAAGCAAAGCTAGAGCTATTATTGTGGGTTGTAGTCTTTGAGCCTGGAATTTGGCGTGAGTATTTCTCTTTTTTTGACCAAAGATCCGCAGTTCTCTTATTATTAGCAAGTATATGCTAGTCACATCAGTGAATAATGGGATTATTCACATTATTTTAGATCAGCTTACAGCTGAGTAGGGGAGGGATTAGAATGGGCAAAAAAAAAATGAGCAAATTGGGTGTTTTAACTTAGTTCTGGCTGCAATGAAAAAAGGTAACCCTGATTTCAGTGTGAGTTGATAAGAGGATGTTTTAGACTCAGTGAGACAGGGAGAACTTCCTGGTGAAGAGAATTTGAGCTGATAGTAAGACAAAGGGAAAGAGGAGCACTCTGGGTGATGGAAAGTCAGAGAAGTAGGACAAGTATTAATTGTTCTGCAAAACTTGGCAAAGGAAAGGGAGGAATCTACTTTTTTTTTTAACTCAAAAGAAATCTAGTTCAAGTTCATACACATCAGATTAGCCAAACATTCATTATCTCTGCCTTGTAATTCTTCATTTTTCTGAGTTTCCTAATACTCCAAAAACTTACAGATTCCAATAGGAGGTCATCACTCTGTCTAATGACCCAAGAGTGACGAGCCTGGGGTCTGGTCAGCCTGTTATTGCTTTTGCTTCTTCTGCCACTTGGTGACACTGTTGACAACTGGACTTACAGTCCACAGAGATGCTGATGTGTCAGAGGCCTGCTGGTATGGACCTTGGAGGTTGGAGGATCCGCCTCAAAAGAATCAGCCTCAGCAGGGGGGCCTAGGGGCCCCCCTTTGCTCCTAGGGGGGACTAGGAGCAAAGCTCTTAATCTTTGGTCTTTAGGTTCCATACAGAATCATTTTCTGAGATGACAGCTTCAGCAGGAGTGTGCTGTCAGGATGGAATCAAGTATTTGTCCCCTGCAGGTCTAGATTTTCTGATTTCTTTCTTCCCTATGGACTGATATCACCAGAGGTCAGATAGATTTTCTTTTTCAATTCTGGAAATAGATAAGTACTTTTGACCCACTCTTTCCTGGACAATTAGAGTAGTTGCCCGCTTCCTTGTGGCTACCTCATGTTTCTCCAGACTGCTCTCTCTATACCGTCCCCTTTTTGAATGGAAAGTTCTACATCCAGTCCCTGAAGATTCCTTACTCTTCTGAAAATGATCAAAGTGACCGCCTACAATCACTTTCAGAATAGCAAAAAGGAAAAAAAATCCAAATTAAATATTCAGCAAGACCACAGAAACATTAGGACTAAAAATAGTTTATAGGAATAGAATTTAGTGGTTTGGAGGATAGTAAAACATGAGATAGCTACACAGGAAGGACCTTGGTGCCATGCTAAAGAGTTTGAGCTTACTTCTGAAAGAAGTGGATAGTTCATGAAGGATTTAAGTGGCATGAAGTATTTGAATTTTAGAAAAGTGTTCTTGCACTGGTGTGCAGGACTGACTGTAGAAGGCAAGCTTGTAAAGATTTAACAAGAAATTGTATCATGACTTTAATTTTGTTAGTACAAGTCTTCTTCAACTCATTAGGGTTGAAATTTGTAGAAGCATTTACCCCTAAAGAGATTCCCTGGTGACTCAGAGGGTAAAGAGTCTGCTTGCAATGTGGAAGAACGAGTTTGATCCGAGTTGGGAAGATTCCCTGGAGAAGAAAATGGAAACCCACTTCAGCATTCTTGCCTGGAAAATCCCATGGATGGAGGAGCTTTGTGGGCTACAGGGCTACAGTCCATAGTGTCGCAAAGAGTTGGACATGACTGAACAACTTCACTTTCACTTACCCCTAAAGAGTGATTCTTTGAGCTAGACCTCTCTTTATGAACACATAGAAGGTAGCTTATCACCAAATTGTCCCATAAAGGAATTTTTTAATCAGAATTTTTCTTAAAATATGTATCTACCTATATTTGTTATTAAATATATTGTTTCAAAATATAAGGCAGTTAAATGATTTCATCAGCTACTAAGGATCAGGTCAGTTCAGTTCAGTTCAGTCACTCAGTTGTGTCCAACTCTTTGCGACCCCATGAATTGCAGCACGCCAGGCCTCCCTGTCCATCACCAACTCCTGGAGTTCACTCGAACTCGTGTCCATCGAGTCAGTGATGCCATCCAGCCATCTCATCCTCTGTTGTCCCCTTCTCCCCCTGCCCCCCGTCCCTCCCAGCATCAGGGTCTTTAGTTCATCCTTATCTTTTGAAGACAGAAACCCTAAGTTTGTACTTGTTTATTTCTAAATTTGTGCTCTTTCCTCATTTCTTTCTGACACTTTGCCAATATCTGCTAATACTTCTGTAATATTTGTAATTACCAGAACTCCCAATAGTTCATATCTTGGAACTAGAGATGGGTGAAACCAGCTGTATTGGGGGTTTGGTGAACATCTGGAACTATTTTTCAAATCGTGTTTGGGGTTCAAGGAAAACCAAAACATATTCATATTTTACCAAGAACTTTATTTCCACCTCAATTGTGTCCAACTCTTTGCGACCCCATGAATTGCAGCACGCCAGGCCTCCCTGTCCATCACCAACTCCTGGAGTTCACTCGAACTCGTGTCCATCGAGTCAGTGATGCCATCCAGCCATCTCATCCTCTGTTGTCCCCTTCTCCCCCTGCCCCCCGTCCCTCCCAGCATCAGGGTCTTTAGTTCATCCTTATCTTTTGAAGACAGAAACCCTAAGTTTGTACTTGTTTATTTCTAAATTTGTGCTCTTTCCTCATTTCTTTCTGACACTTTGCCAATATCTGCTAATACTTCTGTAATATTTGTAATTACCAGAACTCCCAATAGTTCATATCTTGGAACTAGAGATGGGTGAAACCAGCTGTATTGGGGGTTTGGTGAACATCTGGAACTATTTTTCAAATCGTGTTTGGGGTTCAAGGAAAACCAAAACATATTCATATTTTACCAAGAACTTTATTTCCACCTCAATTTTAAAATGATGTCTATTTTAAGGGAAATTTAATCCATATGTTACTAAATTCCTTACACTTACCTCATCAAAATTTGGTTCTGTAAGAGCTATTTGATGTGCAAAAAGCCTTGGGAGTTATTTTATGAATTTTTTTTTAAGAGAAAAAATTTTTTTAGAAACAGGAAGTCAAATTTGCTAGGTGAAGATTGACTCAAGTGTACATTTTGCCAACTGTAAATTGCTTAATCAGCCGAAAGACCTGAATTTCATGCAGAAATTTTACTTGTCAAAATTTTGTGAATCCTGTTGATGTTAACATTAATATTTTTTCCTTTGCTATTTCACATCATCTTAACTATTCTTGCCAGGTACTAATTTCTATAATACTTCTATATACTTTTAACATAAAAACTCATTCTTAGTTTTAAATTAAATTTGAGAGTCCCAGTAATATCCAAAATTTCATATTTCTCATTTCTGCTAAGATTTACTTATGTTACCACTTAGTTCAGTTCAGTTCAGTCACTCAGTTGTGTCTTTGCAACCCCATGGACTGCAGCACACCAGGCTTCCTTGTCCATCACCAATTCCCGGAGCTTACTCAAACTCATGTCCATTGAGTCAGTGATGCCATCCAACCATCTCATCCTCTGTCACCCCCTTCTCCTCCTGCCCTCAATCTTTCCCAGCATCAGGGTCTTTTTAAATGAGTCTTCTCGTCAGGTGGCCAAAGTATTGGAGTTTCAGGTTCAGCATCAGTCCTTCCAATGTACCAGGCTTCCTTGTCCATCACCAATTCCCGGAGCTTACTCAAACTCATGTCCATTGAGTCAGTGATGCCATCCAACCATCTCATCCTCTGTCACCCCCTTCTCCTCCTGCCCTCAATCTTTCCCAGCATCAGGGTCTTTTTAAATGAGTCTTCTCGTCAGGTGGCCAAAGTATTGGAGTTTCAGGTTCAGCATCAGTCCTTCCAATGAATATTTAGGACTGATTTCCTTTAGGATGAACTGGTTGGATCTCCCTGCAGTCCAAGGGACTCTCAAGAGTCTTCTCCAACACCATAGTTCAAAAGCATCAATTCTTAAGCACTCAGCTTTCTTTATAGTCCAAATCTCACATCCATACATAACTTCTGGAAATCATAGCTTTGACTAAATGGACATTTGTTGGCAAAGTAATGTCCGCTTTTTAATATGCTGTCTAGGTTGGTCATAACTTTTCTTCCAAGGAGCAAGAATCTTTTAATTTCATGGCTGCAATCACCATCTACAGTGACTTTGGAACCCAAAAATATACAGTCTCTCTGTTTCCATTGTTTCCCCATCTATTTGCCATGAAGTGATGGGACCGGATCCCATGATCTTAGTTTTCTGAATGTTGAACTTTAAGCCAACTTTTTCACTCTCCTCTTTCACTTTCCTCAAGAGGCTCTTCAGTTCTTCACTTTCTGCCATAAGTGTGGTGTTATCTGCATATCTGAGGTTATTGATATTTCTCCCAGCAATACTGATTCCAGCTTGTTCTTCATCCAGCCTGACATTTTGCATGATATACTCTGCATTTAAGTTAAATAAGCAGGGTGACAATACACAGCCTTGACATACTCCTTTCCCAATTTGGAACCAGTCTGTTATTCCACATCCAGTTCTAGCTATTGTTTCTTGACCGGCATACAGATTTCTCAGGAGGCAGGTCAGGTGGTCTGGTATTCCCATCTCTTTAAGAATTTTCCGCAGTTTATTGTGATCCACACAGTCAAAGGCTTTCGCATAGTCAGAGGCATTATATTGAGGATTGACTATATACAAGGAAAGAAAGGAAATAAATGTTACCACTGATAAACCTTATAGGATCCACTCTTCTTTAAAAAAAAAAAAAAAAAAAGCACACTTTATCAAAAATGTAGTAAGTATTCCTTCTGGTATTCAGATACTTCTCTTGAGCCACTCTTCTTTACACAGCTTTCAGTGAGTTGCTTACAACAGAATTAGCTAGAATATTTATTAAACATGAAAGGCCAGGACTTTCCTGGGGCCTCAGTGATTAAGAATCTGCCTGTCAATGTAGAAGACATGGGCTCAGTTTGTGGCCTGCGGGGATTTCACAAGCTGTGAAGCAGCTAAGCCTCTGCGCCACCACTGCTGTGTGCCCTAGAGCCTATGCTCCAAAACAAGAGAAGCCGCTGCAAAGAAAAGCCCACTACGAGAGAGTAGCCCCCCTTCGCTGCAACTAGAGAAAGCCAGCGTACAGCAACAAAAGCCCAGCACAACCAAAACTAAATAAAATGAAAATATGTGTATAACCATATGTGAAACAGATCGCCAGTCCAGTTTTGATGCATGAGACAGGGTGCTCAGGGCCAGTGCACTGGGACAACCCTGAGGGATGGCATGGGAAGGGAGGTGGGAGGGGGGTTCAGAATGGGGGACACATGTACACCCATGGCTGATTCATGTCAGTGTGTGGCAAAAACCACTATAATATTGTAAAATAATTAGCCTCCAATTAAAATAAACAAATTAATTTACCAAAAAATAAAAGAAGAAGAGTCAGTAGCTCTTTTCAAACCTGAGAATCAAAATCTCTGTTTTGATGGATCCATAAAGATAAGTTAGGCCAAAGCTGACAGTATATCAATACATGAATAATGTATGTGCAAAATCTCTGAAAACCATAAGATGCTATAGAAATGTATTCTTGTAACTAACATTTACTGAGTATCGACTATATACAAGGAAAGAAAGGAACCAAGTGTTACTGAGTGTTTGCTATACAGCAGGCTTCATATAGATTTACCATGCCATTTAAACTTATCTAATCATTATAGGTGGCGCAGTGGTAAAGAATCCATCTACCAATGCAGGAGATGTCAGAGACCCAGGTTCGATCCCTGGGTTAGGAGGATCCCCTGGAGGAGGGCCTGGCAACCCATTCCAATATTCTTGCCTGGAGAATCCCATGAACAGAGGAGCCTAGTGGGCTACAATCCATGGGGTCACAAAGAGTCGGACATGAGTGAAGTGATTTAGCACGATCATTACAGGGTGGGTATTTTGGTTCTTTTTTTCAATTTTATAAATGGGGAGAAAGTGAGGCTAAGAGAGTTCATGGCCCAATTGGTACCCATTCTTTCCTTCTTGACAGAGTACAAAATTTCTCTATTGTGGATCTCATACAATGGTGATATTTCTTAGCTCTCATTCTTGGCTGGGTTTCCCAGGTGGCGCTAGTGGTAAAAAATGTGCCTGCCAAGTGTAGGAGACAAGAGAAGCAAGTTCCACCCCTGGGTCAGAAAGATCTCCTGGAGGAGGGCAACGAAAACCACTCTAGCATTCTAGTCTGAAGAATTCCATGGACAGAGGAGCCTGTTGGGCTACAATCCATAGGGTCACAAAGAGTTGGACACAACTGAAGCGACTTGACATGCACGCGCAAGGAGACCTCCTGGGTAGGGCTTCTGGGACAGCTGGTAAGAGAAGGTGCTTCTCTTTAGTTCTAGGCTTTTCCATTTAGCCTTTCCCTTTCCTTCTTGAACTTGGAAGTGGAACATCCGTCCTGTGATTGCACAGCAGCTCAGATGAGGACAGATGCCATCATTTCAGGAGGTCTTTGACACGTGAGAAGAATAAAACCACGTATTTGTTTGATGCAAAGCCCAACACAAACTTAACTAATACTCTGAGGTTAGAGTTTGACCCTGGTGACCCACAACTTCCTTTAGAGGTAGAAAGTGAATCCTTTCACTTGATTCAAGCATGCATTCTTTTACCTATGATTTTTTGGTATGCCACTCATTTTCCAAAGGTCAGAGTGCAAGGTCTTACAGTAGGTAGTCTAAAGGGCTGTAAACATGAAAGAGACAGGACAATGAGCTTTACTTTCCAAAAATTTACAGACAGGCAGGCAGGATAAAGCACGGCCAAGATTACTTGCAATACCAAATGGAAGAAGAGATGCTGGAAGCGAGAGACCAGTGAAGAGAGAGATTAGAGAAGAGAGAGAGACGAATGTATTATTATGATGACTAAAAATCATCTAAAAGACCATCATCAGCAGTTGTAGTCATAGTGATAAGATTTTGGCTTAGTATGTTGTTACTTAGCAGCCTCCTTTCTTGGTATCTGGCAGGTGTTCAAGTACACCACAGGAAGAATTTCTCTGTTTCCAACCCAGTTTATTCCCTTCAGGTACAAATTCAACCCAAGTCTAGCTGAAGGTAGGCATTTTGTCTGCTTAGGAGTGCTGGAAAAATGGAGAAGTTTCCAGCAAAAATGCTTTAGAATAAAGAGGCAGAGGGCCCTTTGTTGTTTATCCTTCATGATAGTCGTCTTTAAAGGTGTGCCCAGAAAATGTGCCCCAGAACACCCTTCTCTGAGCCACATCCTGAAGAACAGAAGGTAACAGCCCAAGGCCTACCTGGGGGTAGCCTCCCTTGGGGGTTTCCCTACAAAACCAGGCAGTGGCTCATTGAATACGGTCTCACTGAGACCTCGCCACTTTCCCGTTTCCAAAAATGGCATGATCATTGCCTTAGTTTGGGGTTTGCTTTGAGGAGAGGCACAGACAGTCTAGGATAAAGGATACTACAGAAGTATGGAAAGGAATACTAGGGGCCCTGGCAAAATGTCAAAATGATGTTTATCCATGCTGAATGCACTCTTGTTTCCTGTACCCTCTGACTCTTTCTACCTCTCAACAGATCCCCAGAAGTCCAATATCCCCTTACTCCCTGAACCACTGCAGTGTTCTCAAATTTCTAGTGCAATTTTCCTGTACTTTCCAACGCACTAGCATTAATTCTTTCTTTTTGCTCTCTCATCACAAACCTCTTCCTTTCATAACAGCTCAGCAAATGTTCAGAAAGCAAAATGATTAAACTATCTGCCCTAAAATAAGAACTGATGATTCTTCTATAACCTTCCAAAAGGTCTTCCTGGTTCACAAAATGTATATTTTTATTGTATATAATTTAAAATATTGTTGAAGGAAGTATTTTTTGAGCAGAAAAAATGGATACTATTAAACATATGTTTAATCGATTCTATTTTTAGTTGAAGGATAGATGAAATATGGGAAAGGAAAAATATACAGTATCAGGCAGATAGTAGGTACTAAGAAAATGTTGACCATCTCATGTGTTTATTCAAGCTCCCATCATGAATGTCCAATGGCCTGGATAATAATGATACATCTCTTTAACTATAAATCAGTTCAAAATTATTTAAGCTTTTTATCCTATTTACAATTTGTACTAAGTGTCTATGGTATCTACAACATCACACTAGGTGCTGAGTGAAGGAGACTGATAGAAAGTATCAAAAGACATGGTACCAACCTTTAAAGGGAGACTCGTGTGTAAATGATAACAAAGATGAGGATTGGTGTGGGGCTGAGGACAAGAACTGTGAGATTGTGGTGGATTTGGAATGGGTCAGACTCCAGGTTCCAAACTATAACATCAGAGCTACTGATATTCTTCCGTGAGGATAGGCTGATGGTCAATCTGGGATCTATAGATTATGGCATCAAATACAGGACATGTGCTCACATTTCATTTTTTTCAGGTGCCATTGTTGCCTCTCATAATTTTTTAAATTCTGGGAGACAGATGGCTCTTCCACTCCATCTCATCCAGTCTGTGACTGACAAAGACTGTAGTTAAGCCCAAAAGCCTACATAGCAACTCAACACCCAAGCCCATGGAGGAAGAAACAACTCAGACTAGAAGCTAAGTGAGGAGACTTCCATGCAATGATTTGATTTGATGGAGAAGATGATAGGGTGTACCCCCTGTCACGCATTACAGGGGTACACCCTGTAATGCATAAACCAAAATGATATTCAAGGTGAAGTCCAAATCAGCCAAAGCTAATGTATTATATCTCTCACCCTGTGCCAGGGACTGTGCTGAAATGTTTACCTGCATCAAAGTATTTTTTAACTTCTCAGCAATCCTTAGACATAAGATGAGAAAATGTAGGCTACTTAGAGTTAAGGAACTTTTCTAAGGTAACACAGAGAAGAGGTGGCCAAACTGAGTGCTAACTCAGCACTTTCTGACCCCAAACTCCATTCTCTAGATCACTTTCCTATATCGTCATCAGGTATTTTTCCAATGGAGGTAAGGAATGTACACTCATCCAAGCATGAAAAGCACGAGAAGGTAGTTTCTTTCACTTCTTTTTTTTTCTCCAGATTTTGCCATTGTTTCTTTTTCTCTCCACTCTGTAATTCACAGCCTGACCTTTGCTTTTAGTTATTTCATTGATCTAAGTCATGGTGTGCTCTGAAGTCCGGGCTTGTAGAGAGCAAGGTAAGGGAGGCACCACCAGCCTGCTCCACTCAAAGCATTCCCATCTCATTTAATTTATTCACAGGTCTTGGTCTTCTGGTCTTACGCTTCCAGGATACTCGAGTGTTTGCTTGCAACAAGTCTTCCAACTGAAATATGCTACTGAGACCCACAGGCATCTGTTTGGGCCCTTACAAGTTGAGAGTCCCAGGTTCTTGGAAGGCCAGGGGACCCCAGGCAGGCAGCTACTTAGCTGTGTGTGTGGAAATGAGTGAGTGAAACCTGCTGGGTTTGGTATTCAGCATCCCCCTAAATAGGTCTGATATTTCTGTTACCTGAAAAACAGACAGAAATATTTACTCATTTTGAGAGGTTAGCACGTTGATCTTCTCAACAATGTAGTGAGGAATATTATGATTCCATTTTGTTTTTATTATTTTTAAAGGTTTTTTTTTTTTTTTTGATGTGGGTGATTATTAAAATTTCTACTGAATTTGTTACAATACTGGTTCTGGTTTATGTTTTTCTTTTTGGCCGCAAGGCATGTGGAACCTTAGGTCTCTGACAAGGATTGAACCTGCACCCCCTTGCATTGGCAGGTGAAGCTCTAACTACTGGACCAATGGGGAAGTTCCTATAATCCCACTTATAATTAAAAGTGAGATAACAGACTTGAAGAGTTTGAAAGAAAGTGAAGTCGCTCAGTCATGTCTGACTATTTGCAACCCCATGGACCGTAGCCTACCTGGCTCCTCTGTCCATGGGATTTTTCCAGGCAAGAGTACCAGAGTGGGTTGTCATTTCCTTCTCCAGGGGATCTTCCCAGCCCAGGAACTAAACCCAGATCTCCCGCACTGCACGCAGATGCTTTACCCTCTGAGCCATCAGGGAAGAGTTTATCTTACCCATAAACAGTAAATCTAGGATTCCAGTTTAGGTGTTATGACCCCGTGCAATATTCTTTCCCATACAGCTCACTGTAACTATGGTTTAAAAATTAAAATTTGTTTGAATCAAATAAGCAATGTAATTGGTTTAGTGTTATAAGGTGACTTAAGTAGATTGCATCTAAGACTAGGTTTCCAAACCTATTCATCTATCCTTTTTTTTTTTTTTGACTCCTAATTAACTGTCTGGGGTTTCCTGGATGGCTCAGTAGTAGAGAATCCATCCCTCTGCAATGCAGGAGATGCGGGTTCACTCCTTGGGTCAGGAAGATCCCTTGGCGAATGAAATGGCAACCCACTCCAGTATTCTTCCCTGGGAGACCCCATGGATAGAGGAGCCCAGCAGGCTACAGTCCATGGGGTTGCAAAGAGTCCAGCATGACTTAGCAACTAAACAACAACATCAAATTACCTATCTACATGACAAGCAACAAATTCAAGTAACTAGATTCTAATAAGTGAAGGTGGAATTCCTAGATTTTGAGATAGATTATTTTTTTAAATTTTCTTGGATGAACCACACAGCATGTGGAATCTTAGTTCCTAAACCAAGGATTGAATCCACACCCCTTGCATTGTAAACACAGAGTCTTAACCACTGGACCACCAGGGAAGTCCCAGAGATGGATATTTTAAGCAGACATCCCAGGAGTGATAAACTCACATGACCTTGTTCTCCAACAGTAATACCTCTGCTCTTATCTCAACAATTTTGGGTATCACTTAGTAATGCCAGCTACTAGCGAACATTATAGAGTAATCACAGTCCTAACATCTCGGCAGCTTCATAAAATAGAAGTTTATTTTTCATTCATGTAAAATCCAAAAAGAGTTCTGCTGGGCAGGTCTCGTCCAGTTGAGAGGAGGGACCCAGGTTTCTTGTGTTTCGTGTTGCACCATCTTCAATATATGCCTGAATTCCATTGAACAGAGAAGAACATGAGGACTCTTGTGTGGGAGGTATTTATGGGCCATAAGTAAAAGGAGTAGATACATCATGACTCAGTCACCCTCAGGGAAGCTGGGAAAAGCAGTCAAGGTGTACCCCCAGGAAGAAGAATAAATGGATTTGGTGATCAGTCAAGTTCAGTTCAGTTGCTCAGTCGTGTCCGACTCGTTGAGATCCCATGAACTGTAGCACGACAGATCAACTCCCGGAGTTCACTCAGACTCATGACCATTGAGTCGGTGATGCCATCCAACCATCTCATCCTCTGTCGTTCCCTTCTCCTCCTGCCTTCAATCTTTCCCAGCATCAGGGTCTTTTCCAATGAGTTGGTTCTTCCCATCAGGTGGCCGAAGTATTGGAGTTTCAGCTTCAGCATCAGTCCTTCCAATGAATATTCAGGACTGATTTCCTTTAGGATGGACTGGTTGGATCTCCTTACAGTCCAAGGGACTCTCAAGAGTCTTCTCCCACACCATAGTTCCAAAGCATCAATTCTTCGGTGCTAAGCTTTCTTTATAGTCCAACTCTCACATCCATGGATGAATACTGGAAAAGCCATAGCTTTGAAACTCGATGGACCTTTGTTGGCAAAGTAATGTCTGCTTTTTAATATGCTGTCTAGGTTGGTCATAACTTTTCTTCCAAGGAGTAAGCATCTTTTAATTTCATGGCTGCAATCACCATCTGCAGTGATTTTGGAGCCCCAAAAAATAAAGTCTGACACTGTTTCCACTGTTTCCCCATCTATTTCCCATGAAGTGATGGGACCAGATGCCATGATCTTAGTTTTCTAAATGTTGAGTTTTAAGCCAACTTTTTCACTCTTCTCTTTCACTTTCCTCAAGAGCTCTTTAGTTCCTCTTCACTTTCTGCCATAAGGGTGGTGTCATCTGCATATCTGAGGCTATTGATATTTCTTCTGGCAATCTTGATTCCAGCTTGTGTTTCTTCCAGCCCAGGGTTTCTCATGATGTACTCTGCATAGAAGTTAAATAACCAGAGTAACAATATACAGCCTTGACATATTCCTTTCCTGATTTGGAACCCGTCTGTTCTTCCATGTCCAGTTCTAACTGTTGCTTTTGACCTGCATACAAATTTCTCAGGAGGCAGGTCAGGTGGTCTGGGATTCCCATCTCTTTCAGAATTTTCCAGAGTTTGTTGTGGACCACACAGTCACAGATTTTGGCATAGTCAATAAAGCAGAAATAGATGTTTTTCTGGAACTCTCTTGCTTTTTCCATGACCCAGTGGCTGTTGGCAATTTGATCTCTGGTTCCTTTGCCTTTATAAATCTAGCTTTAACATCTGGATGTTCACAGTTCACGTATTGCTGAAGCCTGGCTTGGAGAATTTTGAGCATTACTTTACTAGCATGTGAGATGAGTGCAATTGTGTAGTAGTTTATGCATTCTTTGACATTGCCTTTTTGGGGGAATACTGAACAGTATTTGGTGATCAGATAGCCAAATATATCCAGTGTTCAAGATTGACTTCAAATTCTCATTTTAAAATTATTTTCGGGGCGCGGTCCTAAGATGGCGGAGGAATAGGACGGGAAGATCACTTTCTCCCTCACAATTTCATCAAAAGAACATTTCAACGCTGAGTAAACTCCACAAAACAACGTCTGAATGCTGGCAGAGGACATCAGACACCCAGAAAAGCAGATCATTGGCTTCAAAAACAGGTAGGGAAAATTATAAAAGACGAAAAAAGAGGCAAAGGAGGTAGGGAGGGAGCTCCATCCCGGGAAGGAAATCCCGTCACGGGAAGAGACTCGTAAGAAGAGAGGTTTCCAAACACCAGGAAACATTCTCGCTGCCGAGCCTGGGGCGAACCCTGGAAGCACAGAGGGCAGCATAACAGGAAGGGAAAAATAACTAACTAAAACCAACAGATTACGAGCCCAATAGTAACTCTCCCAGCGGAAAAACAGCGCAGACGCCCGCATCCGCCACTAACAAGTTGGGGGCTGGGCTGGGAGAGGCGGGAACCGCGGACACTGAGTAAACTCCACAAAACAACGTCTGAATGCTGGCAGAGGACATCAGACACCCAGAAAAGCAGATCATTGGCTTCAAAAACAGGTAGGGAAAATTATAAAAGACGAAAAAAGAGGCAAAGGAGGTAGGGAGGGAGCTCCATCCCGGGAAGGAAATCCCGTCACGGGAAGAGACTCGTAAGAAGAGAGGTTTCCAAACACCAGGAAACATTCTCGCTGCCGAGCCTGGGGCGAACCCTGGAAGCACAGAGGGCAGCATAACAGGAAGGGAAAAATAACTAACTAAAACCAACAGATTACGAGCCCAATAGTAACTCTCCCAGCGGAAAAACAGCGCAGACGCCCGCATCCGCCACTAACAAGTTGGGGGCTGGGCTGGGAGAGGCGGGAACCGCGGACAGCAGCACTTTGTAAGAACCGGGCCGCGGGAGGCGCGGGCTGCAAAGACTCGGGCGGGGCCCGCCCCGCGTGCATCCAGCATCTGCCACTAACAAGTTGGGGACCGGGTTGGGAGAGGCAGGAACCGCGGGCTCCAGCGCTTGGTAAGAACGGGCCACGGGAGGCACGGGCTGCAAAGACTCGACCGGAACGCCCGCGCTGCGCGCGTCCAGCATCTGCCACTAACAAGTTGGGGGCTAGGCTGGGAGAGGCGGGCACCGCGGACTGCAGCGTTTGGTAAGAACAGGCCTCGGGAGGCGCGGAAGGCAAAGACTCGGGCCGGAACGCCCGCCCAGCGCGCGTCCAGAAGGCCCACGAGAGACCAAAGCGAACTAACTTGGGC
>SJYT01038235.1:196203-226878 GCA_006410635.1 Cephalophus harveyi | reverse complement strand
CCTCTCTGATTCATTTATTTCTACCATTCTATCTTCTATTTCACTAATCCTATCTTCTGCCTCCGATATTCTACTATTTGTTGCCTCCAGAGTGTTTCTGATCTCTTTTATTGCATTATTCATTGTATATTGACTCTTTTTTATTTCTTCTAGGTCCTTGTTAAACCTTTCTTGCATCTTCTCAATCCTTGTCTCCAGGCTATTTATCTGTGATTCCATTTTGATTTCAAGATTTTGGATCATTTTCACTATCAATATTCGGAATTCTTTCTCAGGTAGTATTCAATTTCATTTTTCTTGAATAGAAGAAAAAGAAACTGAAGCAATTCAGATGAAAGTTTCTTCAGTACAGTATATTTTATTTTCTAAATGCTCTGTTTAGAGTTTACCCAAATGTTGAATGCATTAAAGAGAGCTATGGTCTTTTATTTAACTATATGTTTAAATTTTAGACAGAGCTGATGAAATTTATAGCATGAGAGAAATAGTTCGTTTGTTCTCTCACATTTTCCCCTACCCCTTCCCTATTTTTTGATTTACTCTTCATTAAATATTTCTGTCTAAAAACATGTTACAGTTCATAACAATTTTATTCTGTTCAGTACCAGTAATTTTGGCATCTGTTTAGTCGTATTCTATACTGACATGAATGCGGTGTTCATTACCTGGACTTTTGCCATGACCAGTGTGGAATTCTTTGTTATGAGTGATTTCTTAATTGTCTGGATTATGTTGTCAAATAGTTCTTTCAGGAAGATCTCAGAGTCCTGTCTTCTCCTGATCATTACTCTTTGAAAACTAGTGCTTGTTGCCTGTATATTTTTAAAACTTTTTGACTTACTATGATGTTCTTGGGACATAATTTCTTTCCCCAAAAATGTATGCCCATGCCCCATTGTCTTCTGGCGTTAGATTGGTGTTTAGAGAACTTGAGAATGTTGTCTTTCCCTGAAATGAGGTACTTTTGCTAGATACTTCAGATTCTTTATTTATAGTTGAAATTCAGTCATTTTACCAAGGTGTGATCTTTTGTGCTTTCCTAGAAATGTTCTTGTACATTTAATCTAGATTCAATTATGTCTACAGTTCAGAGGAATTTTAGGATACTGATAAATACTCCATTTGTTGAGTTTATCACATTCATTTTAAGATTTTATTTTTTAGAGAAATTTTAGGTTCACAACAAAACTTAGCAGAAAGTAGAAATATCTACGTATCTTACACACACACACACACATTTGTGCCAATCAGTAACCCTACATTGACAAAGCATTATCACCCGAAATTCACTTTACATTGGAGTTCACTTCTGGTGTTGTCCATTCTGTAGAGTTTTACAAATATATAATAACATGTATACAGGATAGTTTCACTGTCATAAAAATCCTCTGTTCTCTGCCTGTTTATCCCTCCCTCTCCTCTAACCCTTGACAACTACTGATGTTTTTACAGTCTTTATACTTTTACCTTTTTCAGAATATCATGTACTTGCAATCATACAGTAAGCAGTCTGTTCAGCTTAGGAATATGTTTGTTGTTACATGTTTCATGTATCTGGATTTTTTTTTCTTTTTGTCTTTCCCATGTTTAGACATGCAATGCAGACTTGCATTTTTGCTTTGCCTGACTCTTTTTACAATATCTGAGCATCCATTTGAGGACTAGATATTGAAGATATGTGGTATCTTGGAGGACAGAAAAGTTCAGTTGAGACTCTGCAGTCTTTTTTAGAAACATGGTCTTTTTTTTATTTCTCGTTCTTCAGATTTCCTTAACCTTCTTTTGTCAGGATTAGTTTTCTCCACTTGGGGTTGTGTCTGCTTCCTTGGAGAGACAGATTTAAGTTTCACTTCACTTCTCCAAATGTATGAATCCTGGAGACTTTGTTTTCTTTAGAAAGAGTTTTTAATTCTATTTTATACTTCTTTGATTTCATCTCTTGCCCCCAGTCAGAGAGGAAGATGATAAGAACATCTATTAAGTTTTTTTCTCTCCCAGATCAGGGGTATTTTTGAGAGTTTTTGTTACTTTGCCAACTCATCCATTTGGCTCAGGGGTTGATCTCCGGTCAGTAAACTTTCATTACTGCTCTTATAGATTCTGCCTTTTCCCTTTGACAACAGTTTTGAATCTCAGAACTTAAGGTCCCATTCCTTTCTTTCTTTGGAATTGAAACTAATTTGTTTTGGTGATATTTACTGTTATTTTAATTAATTTGATTAATTGTTGGAAGAGGAAACTACTTTCATTCCACTCTGCTAATCCCATT
This sequence comes from Cephalophus harveyi, assembly GCA_006410635.1. Classification (NCBI taxonomy): domain Eukaryota; kingdom Metazoa; phylum Chordata; class Mammalia; order Artiodactyla; family Bovidae; genus Cephalophus; species Cephalophus harveyi. The sequence goes on along the minus strand of SJYT01038235.1, from coordinate 224,609 downwards.
GACCCTCTCCAAAGTGAATTTAAGTGAGTATTACATGGCATGTTCAGTTCTTTCTTCTGTTCAGTAGTTATATTACATTCAGTGTCTTATTTAACTGATTTAAGTTTTCTCACCTTTGCATGATATAATACTCAAACACAGAGTTCATTGGAGTAATATTATGTAAACACTTAACCCAACCTGGAGTAAGATAGGTACTGGAGTAGTATAAGATAAGGGATGATGCTGGTGTTCATGAGACTAACAGCAGTGAAGAAGGGCAGAAGTGGGAAGAGGTAAATATTTTGGGAGATTGACATGACAGGATTTGGTTCAGCTTGTGAAATTTGACAAACTTAGGTTTAAATCCTGACTGTACCATTTATGACTATATGCACTTGTGTTAATAGTTCTAAATTTCAGATTCATCATCTGAAAGATAAAAGGTAAAATTGTGAAAATTAACCAAGAGAATACATGCAAACCTCTTAGCACTGTGCCTGGCAAAGCATAAATACTCAGTAATACTCAGCTTATTAGAAATAATTGCATTAGCATTAATATTGTAATTGGTATTAATATTGATACTTAATTCAGTTGAGGGGAAGAAAATTCTGATTGATTCTTAGACTTTTAGTATTTTGGTAAATAGATGTATCATTTACTGAAAGATATGGCAAACTGATAAGGAAATTTTTTGGGGGGTGCAAATTATGAGTTCTTCAAAGTTTTCTACATATGACAAGATATAAAGTCTCCTTGATATCTGGCCACAATTTTTCCCACAAACTCCAATTTGTCATTTTCCCCGTTAAAGTTTATTGTCCAGAAATGGTGATAGTTGTTGTTGTTCTACTTGCTCAGTTGTCTATGACTGTTTTGTGACCCCATGGACTATACATGGGGTTTCCCAGACAAGAATACTGGAATGGGTTGCCACTTGCTCCTCCAGAGGATCCTCCTGACCCAAAGTGGAGATAGTAGTAATACACTGTCCAGTAGGACAATGTCACTCATATTTTTAACACATTATGTTTATTGATACTATTTAAAGCATCATTATTACCTTTGTAAGCTAGTTCCTACTCTTGTATTATATTATCTCTAGAAGATCTACAACTCTGATGAAGAATTCATGTTTCATGCTGAAGGATATTTCAAGGGTCTTGACCCTTATGAAAAGTGAAAGAAAATCTACTTTTCAGGTCAAAGAGCATAATGGCACAACTTCAGATCAGACATTCAATCAGGTTGATGTGACTTCTAGGATTTGAATGCTGGCATGTCACTTATTTTAAGTAGATACAAAATAATGGATTTTTATTTAAATGAGGAATAAAATATTCTCTGTGACTCTCCCCAGGGGCTGGTTGTAATGTGCCATGCATAAATAACTTACATGGCACAACTGGCCAAGAATAAGCTTTATTAAAGTACCATTTATTAAAAGATTCATTCATTCATTGGGATGTTACCTTGAGAACTTAGCACGTGGCAGGCACTATTCCAGATACTGGAGAAATGTCAATGAATTGAAGATTTACTGCTCACCTTTGTGTCCTCTCTGGCAAACAGAATCTTGAAGGCCATGAACAATGAAGTCCTTTAGTCTGAATATTTACCATAATAGCCCCTCATCATATTCTTTAAATATAGGACCAGGTAAAGACAACAGATAAGTATACATACTGATTATATTCTTTGCAGCCAAAGATGGAGAAACTCTGTATAGTCGGCAAAAATAAGACCTAGAACTCACTGTGGTTCAGATCATGAGCTCCTTATTGCAAAATTCACACTTAAATTGAAGGGAGTAGGGAAAACAACCAGGCCATTCAGGTATAAACTAAATCAACTCCCTTATGATTATACAGTGGAGGTGACAAATAGATTCAAAGGATTAGATCTGGTAGACAGGGTGTCTGAAGAACTATGGATGGAGGTTCATAACATTTTGCAGGAGGCAGTGCCAAAACCATCCCAATTAAAAAGATTACAAATAGGCAAGTAAGTGACTGTCTGACTAGGCCTTACAAATAGCTGAGAAATGAAGAGAAGCAAAAGAGAAAGGAAAGATACACCCAAACTGAATGCAGAGTTCCAAAGAATAGCAAGGAGAAATAAGTAAGCCTTCTTATGTGAATGTTGCAAAGAAATAGAGGAAAACAGTAGAATGGGAAAGGCTAGAGATCCCTTCAAGAAATTTAGAGATATCAAGGGAACATTTCATGCAAGGATGGGCACAGAAATTGGCATATTTCTGTCCTTTAAGATAGAAATGGCAAGGACCTAACAGAAGCAGAAGAGATTAAGAAGAGCTGACAAGAATATACAGAAGAATATACAGAAGAATATACAGAAGTATACAGAAGAATATACAAGAAAGGTCTTAAGGACCCAGATAACTACGATGGTGTGGTCATTCGTCTAGAGCCAGACATCCTGGAGTGTGAAGTCAAGTGGGCCTTAGGAAGCATCACTACAAACAAAGCTAGTGGAGGTGATAGAATTCCAGATGAGCTATTTAAAATCCTAAAAGATGATGCTGTTAAAGTGCTGTACTCTGTAAGTCAGCAAATTTGGAAAACTCAGCAGTGGTCACAGGACTGGAAAAGGACAGTTTTCATTCCAATCCCAAAGAAGGGCAATGCCAAAGAATGCTCAAACTACTGTACGATTGCACTCATTTCACATGCTAGCAGGGTAATGTTCAAAATCCTTCAAGGTAGGCTTCAGCAGTATATGAACTGAAAACTTTCAGGTGTACCAGCTGGATTTAGAAAAGGCAGAGGAACTAGAGATCAAATTGCCAAAGTCCGTTGGATCATGGAGAAAATGTACGATTGCACTCATTTCACATGCTAGCAGGGTAATGTTCAAAATCCTTCAAGGTAGGCTTCAGCAGTATATGAACTGAAAACTTTCAGGTGTACCAGCTGGATTTAGAAAAGGCAGAGGAACTAGAGATCAAATTGCCAAAGTCCGTTGGATCATGGAGAAAGCAAGGAAATTTCAGAAAAACATCTACTTCTTCTTCATTGACTATGCTAAAGCCTTTGACTGTGTGGATCACAACAAACACTGGAAAATTCTGAAAGAGATGGGAATACCAGACCACCTTACCTATCTTCTGAGAAACCTGTATGTAGGTCAAGAAGCAATAGTTAGAACTGGACATGCAACAATGGACTGGTTCCAAATTGAGAAATGAGTTCATCAAGGCTATATATTGTCACCCTGCTTATTTAACTTATAGGCAGAGTACAGCATGTGGAATGCTGGGCTGGATGACTCACAACCTGAAATCAAGATTGCTGGGAGAAATATCAACAACCTCAGATGCAGATGATACCATTCTAATGGCTGAAAGTGAAGAGAAACTCAAGAGCCTCTTGATGAAGGTGAAGGAGGAGAGTGAAAATGCAGGCTTAAAACTCAATATTCAAAAAATTAAGATCATGGCATCCAGTCCCATCACTTCATGGAAAATAGAAGGGGGCGAATTAGAGTGACAGATTTTATTTTCTTAGGCTTCAAAATCACTGTGGATGGTGAAATCACTGCAGCCATGAAATTAAAAGATGCTTGCTCTTTGGAAGGAAAACCATGACAAATCTAGACAGAGTAATAAAAGGCAGAGACATCACTTTGCTGATAAGGTTCATATAGTCAAAGCTATGTTTTTTCCAGGAGTCATGTATGGATGTGAAAGTTGGACCATAAAGAAGGCTGTGCACCAAAGAATTGATGCTTTCAAACCAGTAAATCCTAAAGGAAATAAACCCTGACTGTTCATTGGAAGGACTGATGCAGAGGCTGAAGCTTCAAAACTTTGGCCACCTGACGTGAAGAGCTGACTCATTGGAAAAGACTCTGATGCTGGGAAAGATTGAGGGCAAGAGGAGAAGCAGGCAACAGAGGGTGAGATGAATGGATGGCATCACTGACTCAATGGACATGAATTTGAGGAAACTCTGGGAGATAGTGAAGGACAGGGAAGTCTGGCATGCTGCAGTCCATGGGATCACAAACAGTCAGACACAACTTAGTGACTGAACAACAGCAACAAAGACAACAGAGAGAACTAGTTAAAATGATACTGTCCACATGATGGAGTTAAAATGACTTGGTCCATGTTGAAAAGTAGTGGTTGGGGGAGTATGTGTGTAATGAACATATCCATAGGATTACATTAAAATATATTATAAACTATAAACAGCATACCTGTTGGTTCTGATACTTCCTTTAAATCACTCCCACTAAACTCTTGGTGAATTTCAGAAAATTGTCGAAGGAAAATGTCTCCAATCTAGTGTTATGCAGATTTTCTTTGCCATTCCAGTGTCCTCACTGATCTGCGTCAGATTGCTTTTTCCTTTGATCATGTTTTGCACCTACTGAAGAGAAGGGGGTGACAGAGGATGAGATGACCTGCTGCAGTCCATGGGGTTGCAAAGAATCAGACACAACTGAGCAACGGAACAACAACAAAACCTACTGCAAAGGTTCTTATATCCAAATCCAGTTTTTTGCAAAAACTTGCTCTTTAATATATAATCCTCACCTGATTTTCTGTAGCTCCAGCTATTGCTGCTCTGAATTTCCTAATCCAGAGATCTTTCATCGACTGCTGGATCTTCCATTGTGTCCTTGGAAAAAAAAAACATTTATTGTTCATTAACTGAGGAAGGGCTGTTCCTTCTCTATATTTCCTGACTGCTGCTTGTTTTGTGGAATTTAGTAGGTAGGAAGGGTTATGTCCTGCCGTCAAGTTGACAAAAGAAAAAGCAACCTACGAATTTAATAATACGGTTTTTTTTTTTTAAGTCTTCCCCTCCTATTTATTGCTCACTCTTTGTACCAAATCTCTCCATCCAGACCACCTCCTGTGACTAACCAAAGTTGTTTTTCTCTTGTCCTACTTTCTCACTGACATATACTGAGATATATTAACTTGTCTCTGAATATTGTGGTGTTTTTGTAAATTTTTTTTTAGGATACATTTTGATTAAGCCTACACTGTTCCAAGAACCTTCTTACATTATCTTCATCTAGTACAGAGTTTATTTTCTTTGAACCCCAGTAAATCACCTTCTTAATCCCTGTACATAGTGGCCAGTAGCTTTAAACTGACATGCCTTGTACAACCCCAAATGTAGATGCTCAGGAAAAATGGCAGGTCCTTTTCATACTGGGACATTTTCAGTGTCTTAAAGACTTGGGAAGCACTTTTGCTTTCGCAGTAAGTGCAACAAACACAGATAATCTGGATTTAAATAGTTCTTACATTGGATACTTTCTAGGTTTAGTAACCGTTACCTGATTTACCAGTTAAAGCAAAATTCTGTATATTGAATTGACTTACAAGTGATTCTTGCATGTCAAAAACTAGTTGGATAGTGAAGATTATTTAGAAACTATGGTCGTGTGTGTCACCTGGACCCAAGCATATTCAGTTAAGAAAGGGTTTTCAATTTTAGTAGTGTAATAACTGAACAGTACTTAAATCTCATTGGAAAAAAATACTTTTTTAATCCACTTCTCTGAATCCAGCATTAGCTCTCAAAATTCTGCCACAATTATATTCTCAACTGCAAATCTAAGTAAATTATCTTCTGTTTAAACCCTTTGAGTATTTCTTCCATCTTCAGGATAAAGGATAAAACCTTTTAACATGGGCCACAAAGATTTCCATAATACAGCTTCACCCTGTGGGTCTGGTATCAACACTCAGCACACAACCTGACCCAGACTCTAAACTCTAGCCTTATGATTTTGCTATTCCCTTTCCTCTTCTCACCTTGTCATTTTGTCAAGCATCGTTCTTCATCAAGAAAGGTGAATATGGAAACTTGTTTGCTGTCATATTTTTTCATTAATGAACTTGGTATGTGTTGGTAAATAATCTCAAACACTGAGACCCTGAAGAAAATCTGGTCTCAGTGGTCCTCTGACTTTTCCTTCCATGGCCAACAAATCTTCAACCTTTAAAGCAAGTCTAATATATGCTTAACAGTAGGTACCTCATTATTCTTAGAAAACCTGGTTTAGAGATTAAAGTCTAGTATGGAGTTCATCTGCTGATGCTAGTGTCAAGCTCAGTGTGAAAAATGTATCATATCCTCCCTTGTGAGTTATTAGGATTACCTGAGTATTTATATTGAAGTGCTTCATTATACTTACGTGAAAGGATATTTTTCTCTCTTGATCTGGGTTAGTAACTATGGCCAGAGTTCAAACATTAAAATCCATAATTTACAGAGTTCAAATTATCCAGATTTTACAAATGTATTTCACTTTTGCTCAAATAATATCCCATCATTAACACTGTATTTTCTTTTAAATTGGAAGATCCTTTTCTTATCATACCATCCTCTCACCCTTCAAAAGAAATGTAACATTTCTTTCTTTGTGAATCTCTTTGTGGGTTTCCATTGCTAATTCTGCACTTGTTCCATGAAAGTTGAAACAAAAATTGCAGCACTGTTTATAATAGCCAGGACTTGGAAGCAACCTAGATGTCCATCAGCAGACGAAAGGATAAGAAAGCCGTGGTACATATACACAATGGAGTATTATTCAGCCATTAAAAAGAATACATTTGAATCAGTTCTAATGAGGTGGATGAAACTGGATCCTATTATACAGAGTGAAGTAAGCCAGAAAGAAAAACACCAATACAGTATACTAACGCATATATATGGAATTTAGAAAGATGGTAATAGCCATTAAAAAGAATACATTTGAATCAGTTCTAATGAGGTGGATGAAACTGGATCCTATTATACAGAGTGAAGTAAGCCAGAAAGAAAAACACCAATACAGTATACTAACGCATATATATGGAATTTAGAAAGATGGTAACAATAACCCTGTATGCGAGACAGCAAAAGAGACACAGATGTATAGAACAATCTTTTGGACTCTGTGGGAGAGGGAGAGGGTGGGATGATTTGGGAGAATGGCATTGAAACATTTATAATATCATATATGAAACAAATCGCCAGTCCAGGTTCAATGCATGATACTGGATGCTTGAGGCTCATGCACTGAGATGACCCAGAGGGATGGTCTGGGGAGGGAGGAGGGAGGGGGGTTCAGGATGGGGAACACGTGTACACCCGTGGCGGATTCATGTTGATGTATGGCAAAACCAATACAATATTGAAAAAAAAAATGTGTGATAGAGGAACAGAACAGAGATCAGACAAACAACTCTGTGTCTAAATTATCTTTTATTTTTCCAGCGAGAGTAATAGAAATAGGTATCATTCATCTAGGAACACATCACTTAGGATCAGAAAGAAAGACTTCTTTTACATATGATGCTGGAAAATGTTTTTAGGCAGAACTGGTCTATTTAGAATACCAAAGTACCCAGTGTTTTCCAGAATTTTTTTTTTTTTTTTTTACCAGAAAAGACTCATAAAGACTTTCTTTTATTGTGTGGAGACACATGACTTAGCTTTTTTTTTTTTTTTTTTTTTAGCATATGTTGGGTGATTGGGAATTACAGTCCTCCCTAAAAACCCTGAAATCCTAAGAGCCAGTGTAGTGTAATGTTTGAGAGCACAGACTCAGGTTTAATTCTCAGCTCTTCAATTTCCTAGCTGGGTGAGTAAATCATTTAGCCTCTCTATGCCTCATTTTCTTTAAGGGTGACAATAATGGTATATACTTCATAAAGTTGTGATAGTTTTTTTGTTTTATTCTAGCTTTATTGATCTATTTTTGAAATATAACACATGTAAGTTTAAGGTATACAATGTAATGATTTGACTTGTATATTGCAAAATAATTGCTAGACAAAGGTTAGTTAACACCTCCATCCCAACACATAATCAACTCTTTTAGTGTGGTGATAATATTTAAGATCTGTTCTCTTAACAACTCTCAAGTTAATTGTTAACTATAGTCACCATACTGTACATTAGATCCCCAAGAATTATAGCTGTAAATTTATATCCTTTTGATCAAACCTCCCAATTTCACCCCACCCTTAGCAACCAACATTGTACCATCTATTTCTGTGAATTCTGATTATTTTAGATTCTGCCTATAAGTGAGAACATAAACTATTTGAGTATTCTTGGTTCCTTATCAAGTATTAGTTGACTACATGTGAATACTTTATTTGAGGTATGTATTTTCCCATTAGGAAATTTGGATATTTTCCCCTCACTGCAGATGGTGACTGCAGCCATGAAATTAAAAGACGCTTACTCCTTGGAAGAAAAGTTATGTCCAACCTAGATTGCATTTTCAAAAGCAGAGACATTACTTTGCCGACTAACTAAGGTCCGTCCAGTCAAGGCTATGGTTTTTCCACTAGTCATGTATAGATGTGAGAGTTGGACTGTGAAGAAGGCTGAGCACCGAAGAATTGATGCTTTTGAACTGTGGTGTTGGAGAAGACTCTGGAGAGTCCCTTGGACTGCAAGGAGATCCAACCAGTCCATTCTGAAGGAGATCAGCCCTGGGATTGCTTTGGAAGGAATGATGCTAAAGCTGAAACTCCAGTACTTTGGCCACCTCATGAGAAGAGTTGACTCATTGGAAAAGACTCTGATGCTGGGAGGGATTGGGGGCAGGAGGAGAAGGGGACGACAGAGGATGAGATGGCTGGATGGCATCACGGACTCGATGGACGTGAGTCTGAGTGATTGTGAAGAAGGCTGAGCACCGAAGAATTGATGCTTTTGAACTGTGGTGTTGGAGAAGACTCTGGAGAGTCCCTTGGACTGCAAGGAGATCCAACCAGTCCATTCTGAAGGAGATCAGCCCTGGGATTGCTTTGGAAGGAATGATGCTAAAGCTGAAACTCCAGTACTTTGGCCACCTCATGAGATGAGTTGACTCATTGGAAAAGACTCTGATGCTGGGAGGGATTGGGGGCAGGAGGAGAAGGGGATGACAGAGGATGAGATGGCTGGATGGCATCATGGACTCGATGGATGTGAGTCTGAGTGAACCCCGGGAGATGGTGATGAACAGGGAGGTCTGGCATGCTGCAATTCATGGGGTCGCAAAGAGTCGGACACGACTGAGCGACTGAACTGAACTGATGTTTCTACTTTTCTACCATAATCATACTTGTTCTAATTACTATACCTTTGTAATAAAGTTTGAAAATCAGAAATTGTGATGCCTCCAACTTCATTCTTCTTTCTTGGGATTGCTTAGACTATTGAGTCTTTAGTAGTTCTCTACAAGTTTTAGGATTGTTTGTTCTATTTCTGTGAAAAATGCTGTTGGTATTTTGATAAAGATTGCATTGAATCTATAGATGACTTTAGGTGGTATGGACATTTTAACAATATTAATTCTTCTGATTTGTAAGCAGAGGATATCTATTTATTTGTGTTTTCAGTTTCTTTCATCAGTCTCTTACACCTTTCATTATACATTTCTGTTATCTCCTTGGTTAAAATTTATTCCTAAATATTTTTGATGCTATTATGGTGAATTTAAAACCAGTTAAAATACAAGTGCTTAGAAGAGTGACTGATAAATAGTACCATGTAAATACTTGATATTATTAATGTCTTTCCCCATTTTCAGTTCAGTTCAGTCGCTCAGTCGTGTCTGACTCTTTGCGACCCCATGAATTGCAGCACGGTTCCCTGTTTTAGCTCCCCCCAAACAATAACAGAATTTAAAGTAGCCCTTTGTAGACTAGAACTTAAAAAGACACTATTTCTTTTCTTTCCAGTAGTTGATTGTAATTAAGTTAACAACTGAAATTTAGACCTTTGGAGAGTTACCATGGTGTAGTGCAATGGCACCCCACTCCAGTACTCTTGCCTGGAAAATCCCATGGATGGAGGAGCCTGGTGGGCTGCAGTCCATGGGGTCGCTGAGTCAGACACGACTGAGCGACTTCACTTTCACTTTTCACTTTCATGCATTGGAGAAGGAAATGGCAACCCACTCCAGTGTTCTTGCCTGGAGAATCCCAGGGACGGGGTCGCACAGAGTTGGACACGACTGACGTGACTTAGCAGCAGCAGCAGTGCAATCAGTGTAGAACCTAGATTTACACTGCCCAGTAGGGTAACTGCTAGCCAAATGTGGCTATTTAAATTAATTAAAATTTTTTAAAATTTAATTCTTTAGTTGTGCTAGTCACAATAGCCATATTTCGTGTGTTTGATAGTTGCATGTAGTGAATATTTACGACATTAAGTGGCACAAATATAAAACATTTCCATTACTGCAGAAAGCTCTTTGGACAGTGCTAATGACCAAGATTCTGATGCTCTGTGTATTCTTTCCTCCTGTGTAATAAACAGTGCCACTCATTTCTGTCCAGATCATCATGTAAATCTACCTGGTCAAAAGGTTCATCTTCAGTCCTTCCCACTTGACTCTCCTACAACTCTTCTCTCACTCACAGTGTATTGGCATCTATGAATTTCTCACTTTATAACGAGATGGATTTGCTGAACATAAGCAAGATACTTCTCTTTGAACTGAGAACTCTTCCTCTCTGAAGCAAGGAAAGAACATTTTCATCTTAGTGTCTAGATATTCAATAAGCTGTTAGATTTTGCATTTTTTAATCAATAGAGAATTTTGAGGACTTCCCTGGTGGTCTGGTGGTTAGGACTCCATGCTTCCATTGCAGAGGGTGTGGGTTCAATCTCTGGTCAGGGAACTGAAATCCCACAGGTGCCGTGACGTGGCCAGAAAAAGTAAATAAATAAAAAGATAGAGACTTAGAAATATCTGGATTGAAATTTTGCATTGAAAGTAGAGGGCAAGTTTTTTCAAGTTCAGGTTAATTAAAATTATTTTGTTATTATCCTGTCTGATCATTGCAGTCCCCCTCTCTGCTCTACTCTCACATAGTTCTCTGAAATTTTACTATTAAGTCTTACATATATTTTAGAGATGTTATCAGTTATATCTTAATCTTTCTCCAGTCTAAAAATAATCCTGCAACTACAAGTAAGAGAAAATGAATGTTATGCTACTTTGGTTTTCTTTAAAAGCGGACTCTGAGTCAAGGATTTGGATACAGTAGTTTATTGGGGAGATATTCCCAGTAAGGACTATGAGAGAGTAAGAAAGTGAGACAGGGAAGGGAATAAAGTCAGTATAGAAAATGTTAATAAGTACTTGTCTGTGGGCAACTGAAGGTCACCCTGCTGGGTACCTTTAAGAAACTGTTTAGAGCACAACTCAGTTGCCCCACAGAGAGGTAAGAAATCTAGGGTACTTATATTCAGACTCCTACCCCTTAATGGTTGAGAACCATTCTCAGGATGGTACCCTCTCCACACTTCCTGCTTGCTTCACCAATGGGGACTGAGCAGGATTCTGAGGCAGGAAGAGCCTGTGCATGAAATCTGTCTCTTGTGTAAGCAATGGGTTCTGAACAGGGGACTAACACCGTCGACTATAGCTGGCTACTGTACATAGTTTAGTTTATATACCTAAATATATATATATAAATGACAATATAGGAATATGTATGAAAATTCTTTAAATAGGTTATATCCTGTTAACATTACAATTAAGCTTCTGGAAATCTACTTAAGGAAATAGAGATAAGTAAGATACAAAATATAACATTATTTTATATTGTACACCATAGAGAACAACCTAATTCAGAAAATAGAGTAACACTTAAATAAGTTCCATATATTTTAACTAAATAATATACAGTTAATAGAAAATATGATTATGGTTAATTATATATGTATTATATGAAGGTTGTGTAGACTGTGGTGCATTAATAAGCATAGCACAAGTTGTAAAAGATAATATGCAGTATAACCCCAATTATGCACATACACACACATGCATAGATAAGAAAAGTGGCTGAAATATTGTACAAAATAATTAACAGTAGTTATCACTTGGTTATAGGTATGGAGGTAATTTAAATTCCCTTATTAATACTTTCCTAAATTTTAATCAAAGAACATTATTTTTATAACCAAAAAAATCATTAAGTTCAATTTTAAAGCAAAATTAACCAATTGTAATAGTGATACTTTCCAACCTGAAATTTCATTGGTTTTTTATGTGTAATTACAAGTTGGATTCTAAATCTAGCAGTTACGTGTGAGAGCATCCCACATTTCTTTTTCCTAGAGTGGAAATATGTATAATCTTTGGGAGAATTTGATTGCAAACATGTATGTGCTTTGAATGTGATAAGGCAGATTGCGGCTAAAGTTATTTTCTCTGCTTAACTGGAATGATGTTGTGATTTAGCCTGTAGGATTCCCCTGAAATGGATTTTTGTAGGCAGAGAAACTGTGTCCCTGGATAAAATAGGCTTCTGACATATATCAAAATGAGCTGGTTATTGACCTGTTTGTATGCTGTGTATACTATTTCTTATGGTAACATCATCTTCTTAGTACTGCCAGCACTGTAGACAGTGATAAATTATTAAGAATGACCCTGGAGAAGGCTCAAGCAATGAGGTTTGTGGGATATGGATACAAAGCATCTGGAGAGACAGTTTCTTAGCCACAGCCTACCTCTCTAATGTCATAGTCCTGTTGTATTTTGGCCAGCCCAATACATGTGAGAAGAGCTCATCAGTTCAGATCCACCACCTTACAGTCACCCTTCCCATTGCTAATAGCAAAATAACACAATAAGAATTAGCATAATTACAAGATAATTTAAATGAATTTCAAAATACCACCTATGTTGTAGGTGCCAAATGAATGATCAAGTTTTGTCATGGTGATTGGGAAAACCATTCACATGTTCTGTTTGACTCTTCTGTGTATGAAGTATTTGAATGAAAAAATCCTTTTTTTATGCAGTTCCACAAACAGCAAATAGAATTAAGTTCCAATGATGTGAAGAGCTTACTCATTGGAAAAGACCCTGATGCTGGGAAAGATTGAGGGCAGGAGGAGAAGGGGACGACAGAGGATGAGATGGTTGGATGGCATCACTGACTCAATGGACATGGGTTTGGGTGAACTCCGGAAGTTGGTGATGGACAGGGAGGCTTGGCGTGCTGCGGTTCATGGGGTCGCAAAGAGTTGGACATGACTGAGCAACTGAACTTAACTGATCTCATAATTCAACCTCTCAGCATCTAGTCTAGGAAATGGCCAGAAATTTTAGCAACCTTATTAGGCACAAAAATTTTACTCACGGAAGTATTTGGAACAATGAAAACTTGACAGCAACTTAAATAACCAATTGCAAAATAGTTTAAATGATGTCATTCATACTACATTATTCATATTTTAAAATGATGTCATGAGAGATGTTTAGTGACATAGAAAAACACAATTCAGTTCAGTTTCTCAGTCGTGTCTGACTCTCTGCAACCCTGTGGCCTGCAGCATGCCAGGCTTCCCTGTCCATCACCAAGTCCTGGAGGTTGCCCAAACTCATGTCCGTCAAGTCAGTGATGCCATCCAACCATCTCATCCTTTGTTATCCCCTTCTCCTCCTGCCTTCAGTCTTTCCCAGCATCAGGGTCTTTTCTAAGGAGTCAACTCTTCACATCAGGTGACCAAAGTATTGGAGCTTCAGCATCAGTCCTTCTAATTAATATTCATAGAAAAACACTATGTAATATTAAATTAAATATATACAGTATTCACATTCATTTTCACCCCTATTATGTAAAAAATGTGTGTTTTTAATAAAAGGAAATAAAATACCAACTACAGTTATCCACGTTGATGGTTTTCTCAGTGACTATTTTCTTCTTTGTTTTAGTCTTAGATTGCTCACATTATCTATAATGACCATGTCTTATTTTTATTATTAGAAAATGATAAACTAAAGAAATAGATAATATACTATGAATTTTATCTGAATTCCTCCTTGACCTTGTCTCAGTACATTTGGAATTGGCCATTTGAGTCATCAAGTAAGAAGCTGGTTCCCAAATGGGAAAGTAATTGGATTTCACACAACATTTTCCATGGGGCAATTGAATCATGACTGCTTAAAAATATGCTTTTGGAAATTTTGTTCCAAAGAATTTTTAAATCTGTATATTAGTGCAGACTTCTCTTTCAACAACTATATATTCATTGTCCACCATATACTCTACACTGTGTTATCTCTTGTAACAAATACACGCATAAAATCATCTCTACCTTCAAGGAAGTTCAAATCCTAAAAAAGAAAAATGATAAGTACTTGGCCATAGTAAAAAATTGTGGTAGTTATTTGCTAAACAACTTAATGGATTCTACTCATATTGAGGTTCAGAAAAGAGAATGATGTAATTCTGAAAGTTAACTGAAATATTTACTGTGCATTTCAAAGGTATTAATATATAGTTTTAATCCTTTTCCTCTGCTACTTTTTAAAGGAAATCTCTCAGTTTCCAATATCTGGACTACAGTTAGATGGAGATGTAGGCCAGAGGACTTTCAGGCAAAGTACATGTTAAGCAAGTGTGAGCTGCATCTAGCATGAAGAAAAATGGATAAATTATGCTCAAGTCAGTACCTTCCAAATGAGCATTAAATGAGGAATCAAGAGACTTGGGTTTATAGATTCAGTTTTGCAGGGGACTGGACTGTCTGGGCCTGCCATTTCACTTCTCTAGAACTGTTTTCCTTATCTATCACATAAAGGGTTCAGATGATTGGCAAGTACCTTCCAACTTGAAAAGTTTCAGTAAGTCATAAAATTACAAAAGAACTGGAATACCCACCTGAGAAAGTAGTGAGTGGAGGCATCTTCGGATCAGATTTCTTCTTCATTTCGAATCTTCTTTCCCCTTGCTGGCAGCGCTCAACTGCTCGGGAGAGTGGTCCCCAGCACATTTTCCACTTTCTCATCTCCTACTCAATCCTTTCTACTTGAAATTTTAGCCCCATTCCAAGATCTCTCTCAAACCTTCTAATTGCCAAAACCTTTGACATTGCTTTTTTTTTTTCTAATTTTTATTTAATATTAGAGTATAATTGATGAACAAAGTTGTGTTAGTTTCAAGTGTTCAGCATAGTGATTCAGTTATACATATACATGTATCTGTTCTTTTTCAAATTCTTCTCCCATTTACATTGTTATAGAATATTGAGTATAGTTCCCTGTGCTATACAGTAGGTCTTTGTTGATTATTTTATTTTTATTGGCATATAGTTGATTAACAAAATTGTGTTAGTTTCAGGTGTACTGTGAAGTGATTCAGTTATACATATACATATGTCTATGATTTTTCAAATTCTTTTCCCATTTAGATTATAGTAGAATATTGAGTAGAGTTCTCTATGCTATACAGTAGGTCTTTGTTGATAATCTATTTTATTTTTTTATTGGAGTATCTGTGATCAGTGAAGTCACTCAGTCATGTCCGACTCTTTGTGACCCCATGGACTATAGCCTGCCAGGCTCCTCTGTCCGTGGGATTTTCCAGGCAAGAATACTGGAGTGGGTTGCCATTTCTTTCTCCGTTACTGGAGTATAGCTGCTAACATTGTGTTAGTTTTTGCTGTACAACATTGCTTCCGATAATACAGCAGCCTTTAATCACTAGTGACTATTCCCTCTTCCTTACAATGCAAAGAACAGAGATTTAGAGCCTCCCAGAACTAACTTAGAATCCTGATTTTGTATTGCCTTCTTGTGTATTCTTGAACAAGTTAGATTTCTTCTTTGGCCTTAGTGTCTACTCCTTAAATAATGGAAATAATATAGCATATGAATCTTTTTTGGAGTTGAATGCTAACACATAAAGTATTGAATATCTGGCAATTGATGTTCAAAATGACAATCCTCTGATTGTTCTCTTGTTTTCTGAGCTGCACATGTTTGGTTATACCTCTGCTTGCTTCATCACTCTCTCTCTGGTCAGTTAATATACTGCATCTCATAGCCAGAATAGGGCTGTTCCATAGGTACCATTAGCAAGCTTCTATTTCAAAATGTTTCTCTCTGTCTATATCTATTCTTACGGTCTCTTCTCTCACTCAGCACCTTTATAGAGCCAGGCCAGACACTCCAGCTTTCCCACATTTCCAGATATCTAGTGGAAGCTCTATTTGAATGTCCAATCCCACTCTAAAATCAGCATATCCAAGCTACATATTCAGTCAATATCCTGGTCCCATACTATGTCATTTCTTTCTCTGACTTTACTCTTTGTTTTAATGTTACCACTATTAAACTTTTACTATTGTTTGATTCTTCCTTTGGTCACCAATATTTCTCCAATAAATAATCTCATACTTTCTGATGTTTTTGTGAGATGGAGTATATGATAGAAATGATCACAGATAATTCATCTTCAAATTCTGGGTCCAACACTAACCAGCTAGATAGTTATGTTATCCTTGGGGAAAATACATGACCTCTTTGAGCATCACTTTTCTCATCTGTGAAAATTGAGTAATGATAGCTATTTCTTAGACTTCTTGTTGGTGATGTGAATGTTCTTGTTGAACAAACAAATGATTATTGATAAATGAATAGGTAGATAGGTAAGTAAGGAGATAATCTGAAATCTTGCTTCCTGCCCACATCTTAGTTATGATCCTATCAATTGATCAATGAATAGGGTATTTCTATCTAGCCTACTGAAACAGGTTCATATCCAATCTCCTTGCCTCTATCTTTTTATCACTTATCTAAAAGTTCATATTAATTTCCCCAATTTAAAACAGCATTTTTGGTAGTTCCTCATTGCTCATGAAATGAATTCCAAATTCATTCTCCTAGTTGACTTTAGTGGAAACCAACAAGGAGAGGAAAGTATTATTTACTGAGCATATACTCTATATGCAACATCGTGCAGAGTAGGCTTGGAGCCAAGATTCAAACTCCAGCTGCTTAATGCTAAAACCCATAGATAGTGTAGAGTATTACACTATACAACAGTGTAAAGTGATAAAATATTTACAGTATTATTACCCATTATCAGGAGTTTCACTTAAACCAAACTTAAGAAATTGTGAATTTGGGAAATAAAGCAGGTAGCCTTCAAGTGTTCTTATTTAATATGGTGATTTGGTTGCAGAGTCAAAAAAATCTCATTGAAATTTTATGGTTCAGAGAATAACAATATTTTAGCTTGACATGTGGAAGTGTCAAAAACCTGAGTCAATGGGAGGATTTAACTGTCAATCAGAAAACTAATTGTAGTGAACAATATTAGGTGGCCTTGGCCTGTCTTTGTAAAATCAGTGATGCTTACCCCAAAATCTGTGTAGTAAGCCTCTAAACTAATTGCATTTCAATTTGAAATAATACACAAACATTATTAGATAAAAATGAAAGTTAAATTATAGGGTTGTTTGAATAGCTTTTGTAGAATCTTTGGCAGTGTTGTGCTGGTCCTGCTGATTACTGGTTCTAGGCAGAGGCTTCTGTGAAGTCTGCAAATTGAAACAAGTCACCAAATTGTATATGTCATTGTATTTGGTATTGAGCAGCTGCAAGAACAAAATTCTATAAATGAAATGTGTATCCCAGCTTTTGTCTCCTAGGAAGTTGGTAAACAAAGCTACTCCATGATCAAGTATTTATTAATATGTATTAGTGACATTTTAGGTCCAAAATTTGTCTGATATAAGAGAAAAGCTGAGGATGACTTAACTGCAAGGCATGACCTGGTAGCATGTGGTCTCATGAAAGCAGACACTTGAACTTAAGATGTGTGTTCACTATGAATAATGGTAGGAAACTGAGAAACTGGATTCTATACATACAAATATTTTAATTTCCTCAAGATTCATTAGGATGTTACTTGACCACTGGTATTTCAAAACTAAATAATTGTGAAATTTTCTATTTGTACATTATTTAAGAATCACCCTTCTCTAAAAAACCAACATGCACAGACTCACATAAATTCCACTCTCATAGGGATTTCGATAGAAGTGGGGGAATTGGAGTTCACTTAATTTCCTTAGAATCCACTTCCTGTGAAATTACCTTGTTGCCTTGCCATGAACAGACCTGGAATGATCTAGAAAGTCCTTAGGAATCCAACAATTCTCACTCTGTTTCATTGTTAAATAAAAACAGTCTGTTTCATCATTTTTTTCTCTATAAAAGTGAAACAATACATTGTAGAATGAGAGTGACTCTATGATCCAGTGTGATGATTTCATAAGTAAGGAAACAGAGAAAGGCTTTACATGGAAAGATAATCGGCTGATAGTGTCATGTTGCTATTTAATGGTAGAACCAGATCTGAGATACAGACTTCAGATTCACAGTCCACGGGCTATTACTATAGTGTTACTTTGTCTCTTCAAATAAGGTCCTTGCTTAGAGTAGTAGCATTTTAGGATTACTAGCCAAAACCTCCCCACTCCAGTACTCTTGCCTGGAAAATCCCATGGACGGAGGAGCCTGATCGGCTACAGTCCATGGGGTTGCTAAGAGTCAGACACGACTGAGCGACTTCACTTTGACTTTTCACTTTCATGCATTGGAGAAGGAAGTGGCAACCCACTCCAGTGTTCTTGCCTGGAGAATCCCAGGGACGGGGGAGCCTGGTGGGCTGCTGTCTATGGGGTCGCGCAGAGTCGGACACGACTGAAGTGACTTAGCAGCAGCAGCAGCAGCCAAAACCTCCATCACACTTTCGAATGATATCAAAGTGGTATGTAGTTGTTGATTCAGTTGGTAGTTGTCAAATGTAACTGAGATAAGAAACAGGCTTATACCGTGTGTGTGTCCCTCATTTTAGTGTACAAATGGTGCTGAGAAACCCGGGGTGTAAGATCTGTCTTTTCTTTTTAGAGAGTTCTCAGGCAAAAACAGTTCATCACACTCTACATTTTAAAGACCTGGTAGGGTACCTTTGCTACCACCTCCATGTCTCTGCTGAATTCAGCTTCTTTGCTTTCTGGAGTCACTGATCTCAAGCCTGTTCTCTCTGGAGAAGTAGAGCCTTGGTTGAAGGTTGAAGTGAATGAGCTCAGATTCACGGGTTTTAAGCCTTAGCCATGCTCTCTGTAGCCAGTGGTGTCCCCTACTGTGGAGTGGTACTCACAGAGGCACAACTTGAAGTGGAGGGCCCTCCTGGTTCAAGGGGGAGGAAGGAGGCTCTGTGCTGAGTTTCTAATCTGGACTGGAGGGAAGAGCCTCTGCTCTCTGTCTCCCAGTCCCCTTATCATTCTCCCATGTGTGTGTATACGTGAGCATACATGTGCACACACATGCACTTTTTTCCCTCTCTTGCTCTCGGTGTTTCTCTTTATCTCCCTTTACATCTCTTTCTGGATGTCTCTCCTGGGTTATCCCAAAGTCATGTCCCTTGATCCCTGCATGGCCATAAAAGCCCAAGGAGTAGAAGTACCCAAGGAAGGCAAAATTCCTAGGATTTCCACAGTATCAGTTTCTTTCTTTTTTTTTTTTTGGTTAAATATATCTTGAGTTTTGCAAAGCATGGAAAAGCTGCCTGCGATAATATATGCTATATCAAGGACTGTGCTGTCTAATACGGTAGCTATTGTGGCTACTAAGCGTGTGAAAAGTGGCTGATTCCACATGTTGAAATAATATTTTGGACGTGTTGAGTTAAGCAATTATTCATTTACTAACAGTGCATTATTAGAATAATTTCCTTATTTATTTTTAAATTTTTAATGTGGTTACTAGAAAAAATAAAATTACATGTGTAGTTCATATTACTTTTATTTTAAAAATACATTGTTTTCAACTGTAGTCATTATATCTTATATTAGATCCTCTCCCTTATTTATCTTATAGCTGAAAGTTAATTCCCTTTTATTAATCTCTCCCTATTTCTCCTACTCATCAGCCCCTGGAATCCACTTTTCTACTCTGTTTCTATGGGTTTGACTTTTTATTTAAATTCCATGTATGAAATATACTAATAATTGTATTTCTTGTATTATATTTAGACAGTGCTGATCTACATTTTCTTAAAATAAGCTCATAAATTTCAAAGGCTATTTGTAGATATCTATACACAGTATAGCTACTCTGTAGCTGAAAAATTTTTCAAAATATTTATTCTGTATTTTCCTTTCTTCAGCTATGTCTAATCCTCTGTTTAATCCATGCATTGAGTTGTTGTTTTAAAATCTCCGTGACTATATTTGTTAGCAGATATTCTATATACCAGTATTTGGTTCTTGGTTTGCATGTCTCTGCTTAAATATTACCTGATTAGTGAGACCTTCATTGATTGCCTGTTAAATAATACCCCTCTGCCACACACACACACACACACGCACACACACGAGCCCTCCTTATCTTTGCTTCCCTGCTTTATTTCTTTTCCCTATAGCACATATCACCACCTAGCATAATATAGGTTTTCTTGCTAATTACCTGTGTCTCCATAGCTGCTTCCCTCTTCCACACACATTACTGCTTAAGTTACAGGAATACAGAGACTTTGTCTGTTCAGTGCACTGCAGTTTTCTTAGTTTCTCATACACAGTATGGAGAAGGCAATGGCACCCCGCTCCAGTACTCGTGCCTGGAAAATCCCATGGATGGAGGAGCCTGGAAGGCTGAAGTCCATGGGGTCGCTGAGGGTCAGACATGACTGAGCGACTTCACTTTCTTTCTTTCTTTCTATAGTTCTTTTTGGAGAAGGAAATGGCAACCCACTCCAGTGTTCTTGCCTGGAGAATCCCAGGGACGGGGGAGCCTGGTGGGCTGCCGTCTATGGGGTCACACAGAGTCGGACGCGACTGAAGCGACTTAGCAGCAGCAGCGGCAGTGGCAGCATACATAGTAGGTGCCCAGTGAGTCATAGTTGAATGAATGAGCCACATCACTGATTATATAATACTTATTTCCTATAATTTCATATAATACCTCATATACATATTTCTTTGTATTAATACATTGTATTTATATAATGTTTATTTGCATTACAGTGGGTGGGTACATGGAACATTTTTATTTCACATTCCCTGGAATTACAGTCTTTTGAGGGGCTCAGCCTTATTCCCAAGTATTAGTTTTAGTGTCCTACCATGAATGAGCAAAGCTCTTATCATCTGTGCCTTTGTGTGTATTCAAATCAAGACCCTACTATTATTGGGCTAGTAAAATGTCAGTCCATGGGGTCGCAGAGTCAGATATGACTGTGCGACTGAGCACACACACATGCAACATGTTCAGGGCTACAGCAAAATCAGCATGTACTCTTGGAATTCTGGCTGTCTGGAACCTCTCTAATTCAGGTTCCTGGAGAGCTCACACTTTCTGAAATCAGCTACCATATACAGTAAAAGATATTATGTTTATTTAACAACTAGATTTTACAGGGAGAGTTTCTGCACTAGTCAAGTGAATCATCTTTCTGTAATTAGATTTCAGATGAAATAGATTTCAGATGAAATCTATTGTGATGTCTTTAACTTTTTTTCTGTCAGTAAATATTAGATTGTTTTCAGTTATTCATTACATTAATGCTTCAGTGAACATCCTTATATGTGCATTTTCCCATGTATATCTTATCTTTCATGGCGAATTCTTCTCTTTATCTCTTATGGATAAGTTCCTAGAAATAAAATTGTTGAATCAAAAATATATGAACACAAGAAAGTGTCTTATAGAAAAATGAATAGACATATAAATAAATGGAACAGAGTAGAGTCTAGAAATTGACCCAGGAAAGTACATGCAACTGAATTTAATGGAGGAAGGATGATCTTTTCAATAAATCATGCTGTGACAATTGAACATCTGTAGATCAAAAAAATAAATAAATAAACCTCAACCTTACACCTTACATCAAAATTAACTAAAAAAATGTAAACTGTAAAACTATTAAATTTTTATAGAAAAACATGGGAGAAAACCTTTATGATTTGTGTTAGGTAGAGTTTTTATACATGATACCAAAAGTACAATCCATGGGAGAAAAAAAAAACAAACTGATCTTTGTCAGAAGCTTTGAACTTTTGCTTTATGAGAGAATCTATTAAGAGTATGATAAGACAAGCCACTGATTATAAGAAATATTAAAAAAAAAGAGAAATATAAGTCACATATTCAACGTAAGACTTATATCTAGAACATTCAATAGTAAGACATTCCCTTTATAAAGCAGGCCAAAGTCTGGGCCAGATATACAACCAAAGGGAATGTCCAGAGGGTAAGTAGACACTAAAAGTATGTTCAATGCCATTAGCCATTAGATAAAGGCAAATTGAAGGCCTGACGCCAGTACACATCTATTGTAATGGCTAAAACAGAAGACAGTGACAATACCAAATGCTTTTGGAATGTGGACAAATTGGATCCATCATACATTCCTGGTGGAAATGTAAAATGCTACAAACTTCTGAAAACAGTTTGGTAGTTTCTGACAAAGTTATACCATATACTTGCCATAGGATCCAGCAATTACAATTATGGGTGTTTATCTCACTGAACTGAAAGCAGATATCCACACAGAAGTCTGTATACAAATGTTCATAGCAGCTTTATTTGTAATAGCCCCAAACTGGGAATAACTCAAATGCCCTTTGATGGGTGAATGGATAAAGAAACTTGTTCGTCCATGTAATGGGAATATTGCTCAGCCATGAAGAGAAACCAATTACTAATGCCCACAAAAACTTGGATGAACCTCCAGGGCATTATGCCGAGTGAGGGGGAAGAAAAGCCAATCTCATAAGATTACATACTCTGTGATTCCATTTATATAAAAGTCTCAAAATGATAAAATTATAGTGATGAAAAATGGATCAGTGGTTGGCAAGGGTTAGAGTTAGAGGAGATAAAACCATACAGGGCTGTGATGACAGTGTTTTGTGATAATGGAATACTTCTGTATCTTGATTGTGCCGGCTGTTACATGAATCTACACATGTGAAAAAAATCTCACAGGACTACACACCAAGCCCACACAGAAGCCCATGTAAAAACTGAAGAAAATGACTCGAGGTCTGCAGTTTAGTTAATAGTATTGTGCCAATGTCAATTTCCGAGTTTTGGTATTTTACTTTGGCTATGTAACAACAACAACAAATATAAGATATTATCATTGAGGAAAGGCAGGTGAATCCACCATAGGAATTCTCTCCTATATTTGCCGGTTCTTCTGAGTCTTACACTCTTTCAAGGTAAAAATGTTTCAAAAGGTATAAACATTCGTAATTTATTGATACACATTGCCAAAATATCTTTCAAGAATATCATGTCGATTTTCTCCCATTTGAATAGTATCCCCTAATGGCTAGAGAGCCATTTAGCCTATTTTCTCTTCCTCATACACTTATCAGTAACTGAAATCATGCTATTATTATTCTTTTATCTGATACTGTCTACTTCTTTTTCATGAGAGCAGATGTAGTATCTCGTGTGTGTGTGTGCACCCTCAGTCACCAAGTCATGTCCAACTCTTTTTGACCTCATGGACTGTAGCCTGCCAGGCTCCTCTGTCCATGAGATTTCCCAGGCAAAAATACTGTAGTGGCTTGCCATTTTCCCCTCCAAGGGATCTTCCCAACCCAGGGATCAAACCTGGGTCTCCTGCATTGACAGGTAGATTCTTTACCCCTGAGCCATCAGGTTAGTGGCACACAGAAGTCCTGGAATAACATTAATCATAAATAAATATATTTTGGATGAATGAGTGAATGTAGGTAAAACACCTTAATTTATTTCAATATTAGTGAATTGGAATAATTTTATGTGTTTTTTATTGGCCATTGTAGTTTTTCTTTTGTTGATCACCCATTAATGTTATTTGCCCTTTTTTTTCTGTTTATGGGTATTTACCTTTTTGTTTTTAAGAATTACTTATGTGGAAAGCTATTTACCCTTTGTCATTTTTCAAATACTTATTTTTCTCCAACATGCTTCTTCAGCAACATTTATTATAGTATCTTTTATTTCTTTATTGGATCAGTTTATACTAATATCATAAATTCTTAAATGTACAATTGCCCTAGAATTTTCACCCTGTTTCTTTGGCTTGTCTATCCCCATAATAGCACTACAGAGTTTTAACTACTCTAACTTTTGAATACATTTTGTTATCTTATTAGGCAAGTCCTTCAATTTTTCCCAGCATCAAGTTCTTTTCTAATGAGTTGGCTCTTTGCATCAGGTGGCCAAAGTTTTGGAGCTTCAGCTTCAGCATCAGTCCTTCCAATGAATATTCAGGAATGATTTCCTTTAAGAATGACTAGTTTGATCTTCTAGCAGTCCAAGGGCCTGTCAAGAGTCTTCTCCAACACCACAATAAAAAAGCATTGATTTTTTGGTGTTCAGCCTTATTTATGGTCCAACTCTCACATCCATACTACTGGATGCACCATAGCTTTGACTATATGGACCTTTGCT
The DNA here is from genome assembly GCA_006410635.1 of Cephalophus harveyi. Taxonomy (NCBI): domain Eukaryota; kingdom Metazoa; phylum Chordata; class Mammalia; order Artiodactyla; family Bovidae; genus Cephalophus; species Cephalophus harveyi. The sequence continues at coordinate 200,393 of SJYT01038235.1, read as the reverse complement.
GGCAAAGTAATATCTCTGCTTTTTAATATGCTGTCTAGGTTTGTCATAGCTTTGCTTCCAAGGAGCAAGCATCTTTTAATTTCATGGCTGCATTCATTATCTGCAGTGATTTTGGATCCCAAGAAAATAAAGAAAAGATATGGCTTTATCATTTAGCATAAGAAGTATATATGACATATATAATAAATACATACAAGTATGTAAATATATGTAAATGAGAAACGTATAAACAATCATGTTTATAACCTGCCCATCTATTCCTAATTTAATGAGTTTTGCGTTTTTAAATTTTCAAAACATGAATGTAACTTTCATCTCACCAATCGCCATTTAAGTCTCCTATTGAAAACTCAATATTTCTCTGACATAATGATGTGACCCATAGTCTTTCTAATACTGAATCACATTACATTCTGACAAAAAGTATATGGCAAAAAGTAGTGGTGTTTTTTTTTAACATGTTGCTAGATTCAATATACTGCTTTTACGATTTCTTCAGCTATATTAATGAGGGTTATTAATTATTTTTTTCATATTTGTTTGGTTTTCTATTAAGACATTGGTTATCTTGCAAGTTGCAGAGTATTTTCATCCCTGACTTGCTCACCTCCAGATGCATTCTGAATTGTCCGGTCTTTATACTCCAATGTCAGTGCTTGGAACTACAGGGTTGATGATGACAATCTGACCTAGAACAGGGTTATTTCTTCCTGGCTTCCAGATTATATATTTCTACTGATAAGGTCTATGATGATATTGGCTTTTTCTCATAGCCACATAATTGTGTTGGCTTTTAGTAGTATTATCATCATCTAAAGCCCTGATTCTTTACTACAGCCAATTGAAAACCTGTCTAGATGGTTTATTGAATCTACTGACAGTGCCTTACACCATTTCCTCTTAAATTTCACCTCATTAGATTCAGACCGTTATTTCAGCCTATTTTCATTCTTTTTGAATCTTTACTCTCTCATCCAGTGAGGTTTTAATCCTTAGTCTTACACCATTCACACATTTACTTGCTACCCCATACCTTACTCTTTATCACTGGTAAAACTATAGTTTGGGATAGGCATGAAGACAGAGCCTATAGGTAGGTACTAATATCTACATGCAGACAGGTATATATAATCATTAATCATTTCAGAAGATCATTCAAACAATTATACATTTGAATTTATTCTTTCATCAGATAATAATTGAACACTGTCTCTCAGCCAGGGACTGAGGTAGGTATTGGGGATACAACTAATAAGATGTGTTTCCCTAGCTCAAGGACTCAGAGCAGACAAGAAACCAGATTAATTCAATAGGTATTTGTTATGATAGAGAAGTATAAAAAGTTTTAAAGTCTCAAAAAAAAAAAAAAGAGATTGAGGCAAAGGAGAATAGATGATTGTTGTTTTTTAAAATCTCATTGATCCAAGTATATCTGGTTTGTGGTCTATAGGGTGATACACTACTGAGATCTTGGTTTAGAAATGAAAAATGAATACCCTCAGCTGTAGAAGTGCTGACTGTAGGAAGTCCTCAGTTATCATACTCCTGCAAGGATGACTTTGCTGAAGAGAGCCACCTTGGCCACATCCAATGACTGATTGAGGAGGAGATGTAAGGGCCTGGCCCCCTTCACCAACGGAAGGGGTTCTTTTTTTTTTTTTCTCTTTCATTAGAGTACAGTTGCTTTACACTGCTACATCAATTTCTGCTATACAGCAAAGTGAAACTGCTCTATATGTATACATATATCCCCTCTTTTTTGGATTTCCTTCCCATTTAGGTCACCACAGAGCACTGAGTATAGTTTCCTGTGCCACACAGCAGGTTCTCATTAGTTACCTATTTTATGCATAGTATCAGTAGTATATATATGTCAGTCTCAGTCTCCCAATCCATCCTACCCTGGCATTGCAAGCGGATTCTTTACCAGCTAAGCTGTCAGGGAAGCCCTTCCTACCCCAACTGGTCACAGTTTCCAAGAGTCCTTCTAGGTTCAGAATTCCCAGCATCAGCTGACCTAGTAGGTCTGGGCCATAGCAGCTAGGATGGTAGAGCAATGACAGAGGCTTCCAGGTTTCTACAGCTTGATCTGGATGACTGGATGACAGCTTGATCTGGATGACTGTTTTGTGGGTTTGCTTTCCTTTATGAAAAATTCACTTGTCTGTGTACTTGTGGGAAAGTTTATTTTTAAAAAACTTAAAGTTGTACCTCCTGATTAAGCTTTTTAAGGGTAAAATTCATCATATTCATTAGTATCTTGTACATGTTAAGTGTCTTATTCCCTAAGATTTTGATGGGAAGTTATTAATGGGGGAGGGGAATGTTAACACCTCTACTGTTCTGGTTTTCACTGCGAGGATGTTCATTAAACTTACGGCTTTCCTCTTCCACACTTAAACTTACCCAAAGAGGTATGTCTAGATTGTAGACTTTGGGAAAGAAACAGTGTAGGAACATTTCAGGCTCTTCTCTTTTCAGCTAACTGAACTGCTGCACACATTGTGTTCTTTTCGTCCATGCCAAATGTCTTGCAGGGGTTACAACTCACATCACTGATGTGGTATATATTCAGCACTGCCTGCTTGGGTAGGTGAATCACTCTGATATCGGCATTCCATCTCATTGCTGCACATCCATTCGAGTGTCTTAATTCAGTTTCTCTCCCAAGGCAAAGTCTCAGACAAGGACTTGTGTACAGACAGTTTATTTGGGAATTGGCTCCAGGAAGCAAGAGTGAAGGAATGAGTAGAATGGAACAGTGAAGGAAAAAATCACTAAAGAATATGATATTGAACTGGTAACTGATTGGGGCCACTGAGGCTCAATCCCTTTGGGAAACCATGTAGAATATGTTTGGAATTGTCCCTCTGAGATGCAGCATTAATTCACCCACTCCTGTCTTAGTTGGCCAAGTGTTTACTCTAGACACTGCCACTCCTCCTGACTGCTCTACTGGACTGCTGATTAAGCTCTTGGGGCTTTGAAGAAAATGTGACTTATTAAGGCAGGATAATGTTAAGACACAGAAAAATACAAGTACCCACTTGAACCGCACAGGTGTTAGGGGCATCAGCTGTACAGAGTTGAAAATCTGTATGTGATGTGTGTTCCTACTGGCTCTGCACGCACATGGTTCCTCTATACCTGTAGGACTTCCCTGGTAGCTCAGCTGATATAGAATCTACCTGCAATTCAGGAGACCCTGGTTTGATTCCTGGGTCAGGAAGATCTGCTGGAGAAGGAATAGGCTACCTACTCCAGTATTCTTGGGCTTCCATGGTGGCTCAGACAGTAAAGTATCTGCCCGCAATGTGGGAGACATGGGTTAGATCCCTGGGTTGGAAAGATCCCCTGAAGAAGGGAAAGGCTACCCACTCCAGTATTCTGGCCTGTAGAATTCCATGGACAGTGAAGCCTGGCAGGCTACAGTCCACAGGGTCCCTAAGAGTTGGACACAACTGAACAACTTTCACTTCACTTCTATATCTGTGATTCCTCCATATCCACAGATTAAACCAACTGCAGATAGCATAGTATTGTAGTATTTACTATTGAAAAATATCTTTATATAAGTCAACTGCACAGTTCAATCTCAAGTTGTTCAACTTGACTTGTAACTGGTGCAATTAAAATTGGAGGTAAGCTGAAGTGATTTGGTTTAGGGCACCAAATGCCTCTGCTTTGATCACCTTCTCCAATATCAGATTTATCAGTAAGAAAGCTGACATCTTAGTCTCCATATACCTTATCTTTTCTTATCTATTTTTGAGTTGATTTAGGATTTCAAGAGGGTGAGTGGTGTTGTTTGGTTTGGATTTCTTAAAATTCTAACAGTAGCAACCCAAGATTTATTTCTAATTATTACAGATTATGTAACTAAACTGATTTTTAAATTATTTTATACTTATAGAATTACAAAAATAAATATATATGATAGGTTAATTACTCCAGCATTATCTACAAGTATAAAATATTTTGAGCAATAAATTCCCACCCATAGGAGGTGGCTGAATAAACTAAGTACAGTACATCTACACAATGGAGAACTATGAAGCCATAGAAAAGAACAAGGATTATCTCCATGAATTGATATGGTATGGATTTGAGTATATGTTGTTAAGTTAAACACAAAAATATATAAAAGGGCATATGTTATATGATAATTTTGAATAAGATAGAGCAGAAGT
>SJYT01038235.1:185505-195561 GCA_006410635.1 Cephalophus harveyi | reverse complement strand
TGATATTTCTTTTATTAAAAAATTAATTTATTTTAATTACAGGCTAATTACTTTATAATATTATAGTGGATTTTACCATACATTGACATGAATCAGCCATGGGTATACATGTGTTCCCCATCCTGAACCCCCTCCCCAAACCCCTCCCCATCCTATCCCTCAGGATCATCCCAGTGCACCAGCCCTGAGCACCCTGTCTCATGTATCACACCTGGACTAGCAATCTATTTCACATATGATAATATACATGTTTCATTTCTATTCTCTCAAATCATCCCACCCTCGCATTTTGCTACAGAGTCCAAAAGACTTCTGTGTCTCTTTTGCTGTCTCACAAATAGGGTCATCATTACCATCTTTCTAAACTCCATATGTATGCGTTAATATACTGTATTGGTGTTTTTCTTTCTTATTTCAGTCTCTATAATAGGCTCCAGTTTCACCCAACTCGTTAGAACTGATTCAAATGCATTCTTTTTAATAGCTGAGTAAAATTCTATTGTGTATATGTAACACTGCTTTCTTATCCGTTCATCTGCTGATGGACATCTAAGTTGCTACCATGTGCTGGCTATTATAAACAGTGCTGTGATGAACCTTGGGGTACACGTGTCTCTTTTGATTCTGATTTTCTCAGTGTGTATGCCCAGCAGTGGGATTCCTGGGTCATATGGCAGTTCTATTTCCAGTTTTTTAAGGAGTCTCTATGCTGTTTTCCACAGTGGCTATACTAGTTTGCATTCCTACCAACAGTATAAGAGGGTTCCCTTTTCTCCGCATCCTCTCCAGCATTTATTGTTTGTAGACTTGATAGCAGCCATTCTGACCAGCATGAGATGGTACCACATTGTGGCTTTGATTTGCATTTCTCTGATAATGAGGGATGTTGAGCATCTTTTCATGTGTTTGTTAGCCATTTGTATGTCTTCTTTGGAGCAATGTCTGTTTAGTTCTTTGGCCCATCTTTTGATTGGGTCGCTTACTTTTCTGGAATTGAGCTGCAGGAGTTGCTTGTATATTTTTGAGATTAATTTTTTGTCAGTTGCTTCATTTGCTATTATTTTCTCCCATTCTGAAGGCTGTCTTTTCACCTTGCTTATAGTGTCCTTCGTTGTGCAAAAAGTTTTAAGTTTAATTAGGTCCCATTTATTCATTTTTGCTTTTATTTTCATTACTCTGGGAGGTGGGTCAAAGAGGATCCTGCTGTGATTTATGTCAGAGAGTGTTTTTCCTTTGTTTTCCTCTAGGAGTTTTATAGTTTCTGGTCTTATGTTTAGACCTTTAATCCATTTTGAGTTTATTTTTGTGTATGGTGTTAGAAAGTGTTCTAGTTTCATTCTTTTACAAATGGTTGATCGGTTTTCCCAGCACCACTTGTTAAAGAGATTGTCTTTTCTCCATTGTATATTCTTGCCTCCTTTGTCAAAAATAAGCTGTCTATAGGTGTGTGGATTTATCTCTGGCTTTTTACTTTGTTCCATTAATCTATATTTCTGTCTTTGTGTCAGGACCATACTGTCTTGATGACTGTTGCTTTGTAGTATAGTCCAAAGTCAGGTAGGTTGACTCCAGTTCCATTCTTATTTCTCAAGATTGCTTTTGCTAGTCGAGGTTTTTGGTAATTCCAAACAAATTGTGAAATTATTTGTTCTAATTCTCTGAAAAATACCATTGGTAGCTTCATAGGGTTTACATTGAATCTATAGATTGCTTTGGGTAGTATACTCATTTTCACTATATTGATTCTTCCGATCCATCAACATGGTGTATTTCTCCATCTATTTGTGTCCTCTTTGATTTCTTTCATCAGTGTTTTATAGTTTTCTATACATAGGTCTTTTGTTTCTTTAGGTAGTTTTATTCCTAAGTATTTTATTCTTTTCATTGCAATGGTGAATGGAATTGTTTCCTTAATTTCTCTTTCTGTCTTCTCATTGTTAGTGTATAGGTATGCAAGGGATTTCTGTGTGTCAATTTTATATCCTGATACTTTACTATACTCATTGATTAGCTCTAGTAATTTTCTGGTGAAGTCTAGGATTTTCTATGTAGAGGATCATGTCATCTGCAAACAGTGAGTTTTACTTCTTTTCCAATCTGGTTTCCTTTTCTTTTTCTGCTCTGATTGCTGTGGCCAAAACTTCCAAAACCATGTTGAATAGTGGTGAGAGTGGGCAACTTTGTCTTGATCCTGACTTTAATGGAAATGCTTTCAATTTTTCGCCATTGAGGATAATGTTTGCTGTGGGTTTATCATATATGGTTTTTATTATGTTGAGGTATGTTCCTTCTATTCCTGCTTCCTGGAGGGTTTCTATCATAAATAGATGTTGAAATTTGTCAAAGGCTTTCTCTGCATCTATTGAGATAATCATATGGTTTTATCTTTCAATTTGTTAAAATGGAGTATCACATTGATTGATTTGTGGATATTAAAGAATCTTTGCATCCCTGGGATAAAGACCACTTGGTCCTGATGTATGATCTTTTTAATATGTTGTTGGATTCTGTTTGCTAGAATTTTGTTAAGGATTTTTGCATCTATGTTCATCAGTGATATTGGCCTATAGTTTTCTTTTTTTGTGGCATCTTTGTCTGCTTTTGGTATTAGGGTGATGGTGGCCTCATAGAAAGTGTTTGGAAGTTTACCTTCCTCTGAAAGTTTCTGGAAGAGTGAGTAGGATAGGTGTTAACTCTTCTCTTAATTTTTGGTAGAATTCAGCTTTGAAGCTGTCTGGTCCTGGGCTTTCATTTGCTGGAAGATTTCTGATTACAGTTTCAATTTCCATGCTTGTGATGGGTCTGTTAAGATTTTATATTTCTTCCTTGTTCAGTTTTGGAAAGTTATACTTAAGAATTTGTCCGTTTCTTCCAAGTTGTCCATTTTATTGGCATTTAGTTGCTGATAGTAGTTTCTTATGATCCTTTGTATTTCTGTGTTATCTGTTGTGATTTCTCCATTTTCATTTCTATTTTTATTGATTTGATTCTTCTCCTTTGGTTCTTGATGAGTCTGGCTAATGGTTTGTCAATTTTATTTATCTTCTCAAAGAACCAGCTTTTAGCTTTGTTGAGTTTTGCTATGGTCTCCTTTGTTTCTTTTTCACTTATTTCTGCCCTAATTTTTAAGATTTCTTTCCTTCTACTAACCCTGGGGTGCTTCATTTCTTCCTTTTCTAGTTGCTTTAGGTGTAGAGTTAGGTTATTTATTTGATTTTTCTCTTGTTTCTTAAGGTAAGCTTGTATTGCTATGAACCTTCCTCTTAGTACTGCTTTTACAGTGTCCCATAGGTTTGGGGTTGTTGTGTTTTCATTTTCATTCGTTTCTGCATATTTTCATTTCTTCTGTGATTTGTTGGTTATTCAGAAACGTATTGTTTAGCCTCCATATTATTGTATTTTTAATAGTTTTTTTTTTTCCCTGTAGTTTACTACATTGTGATCAGAAAAGATGCTTGGAGTGATTTCAATTTTTTTTGAATTTACCAATGCTAGATTTATGGCCCAGGATGTGATCTATCTTGGAGAAGGTTCCATGTACACTTAAGAAAAAGTTGAAACTCATTGTTTTGGGGTGAAATGTCCTATAGATATTAATTAGGTCTAACTGGTCCATTTCACCATTTGCAGTTTGTGTTTCCTTGCTAAGTTTCTGTCTAGTTGATCTATCCATTGGTGTGAGTGATCTATCCATAGGTGTTACTATTAATTTCCCCTTTCATATTTGTTAGCATTTTCCTTACACATTATGGTGCTGCTATGTTGGGGGCATATATATTTATAACTGTTATATCTTCTTTTTGGATTGATCCTTTGATCATTATGTAGTATCCTTCCTTGTCTCTTTTCACATCCTTTATTTCAAAGTCTATTTTATCTGATCTGAGTATTGCTACTCCTGCTATTTTTGGCCTCCATTTGTGTGAAATATCTTTTTTCCAGCCCTTCACTTTCAGTCTGTATGTGTCCCTTGTTTTGAGGTGGGTCTCTTGTAGGCAGCATGTATAGGGGTCTTGTTTTTGTATCCATTCAGCCAGTTTTGTCTTTTGGTTGGGGCATTCAACCCACTTACATTTAAGGTAATTATTTTTTAAATATAAATTTATTTATTTTAATTGGAGGTTAATTACTTTACAATATTGTATTGGTTTTTCCATGCATCAGCATGAATCTGCCACAGGTATACACATGTTTCCCATCCTGAACTCCCCTCCCTCCTCCCTCCCCATACCATCCCTCTGGGTCATCCCAGTGCATCAGCCCCAAGCATACAATATCATGCATCGAACCTGGACTGGTGATTCGTTTCATATATGACACAGATGTATAGAACAGTCTTTTGGACTCTGTGAGAGAGGGAGAGGGTGGGATGATTTGGGAGAATGGCATTGAAACATGTATAATATCATTTAAGATAATTATTGATAAGTATGGTCCCATTGCCATTTACTTTGTTGTTTTGGGTTCGAGTTTATACACCTTTTCTGTGTTTCCTGTCTAGAGAAGATCCTTTAGCATTTGTTGAAGAGCTGGTTTAGTGGTGCTGAATTCTCTGAGCTTTTGCTTGTCTGTAAAGCTTTTAATTTCTCCTTCATATTTGAATGAGATCCTTGCTGGCTACAGTAATCTGGGTTGTAGGTTGTTCTCTTTCATCACTTTAAGTATGTCCTGCCATTCCCTTCTGGCCTGAAGAGTTTCTATTGAAAGATCAGCTGTTATCCTTATGGGGATCCCCTTGTGGGTTATTTGTTGTTTTTCCCTTGCTGCTTTTAATATCTGTTCTTTGTGTTTGATCTTAGTTAATTTGATTAATATGTATCTTTGGGTGTGTCGCCTTGGGTTTATCCTATTTGGGACTCTCTGGGTTTCTTGGACTTAGGTGGCTATTTCCTTCCCCAAGGGAAGTTTTCAACTATTATCTCAAGTATTTTCTTATGGACTTTCTTTTTGTCTTCTTGTTCTGGGTGACTCCTATGATTCTAATGTTGAGGCATTTGACATTGTCCCAGAGGTCTCTGAGGTAGTCCTCATTTCTTTTAATTCTTTCTTCTTTTTTCCTCTCTGCTTCATTTATTTCCACCATTCTGTCTTGTACCTCACGTATCCTATCCTCTGTTTCAGTTATTCTACTGTTGGTTCCCCCCAGAGTGTTTTTGATCTCAGCGATTGCATTATACGTTATTGATTGACTCTTTTTTTATTTCTTCTAGGTCCTTGTTAAAATTTTCTTCCATCTTCTCAATCCTTGTCTCCAGACTATTTATCTATAACTCCATTTTGTTTTCAAGATTTTGGATCATTTTTACTATCATTATTCTGAATTCTTTTTCAGATAGACTCCTTATCTCCTCCTCTTTTGTTTGGTTTGTTGGGCATTTATCATGTTCCTTTACCTGCTGAATATTTCTCTGTTTTTTCATCTTGTTTAGATTGCTGTGTTTGGGGTGGCCTTTCTGTGTGCTGGAAGTTTGTGGTTCCTCTTTATTGTGGAGGCTCTTCCTTGTGGGTGGGGTTGGATGAGTGGCTCCTTGTTAGGGAAGCTTGCATCAGTGTTCTGGTGGGTGGAGCTGAATCTCTTCTCTCTGGAGTGCAAGGAAGTGTCCAGTAGTGAGTTTTGAGGTGTCTGTGGGTTTGGTGTGACTTTGGGCAGCCTGTATATTAATGGTCAGGGCTATGTTCCTGGGTTACTGGAGAATTAGCATCATATATCTTGCTCTGGAACTTGCTGGCTCTGAGTGGAGCTTGCTTTCAGTTTAGGTATGGAGGCTTTTGGATGAGCTTTTGTCAATTAATGACCCCTGGAGTCAGGAGTTTTCTGGTGTTCTCAAGTTTTGGATTTAAGCCTCCTGCCTCTGGTTTTCAGTCTTATTCTTACAGTAGCCTCAAGACTTTTCCATCCATACTGCACCAATTATAAAACAATCAGGCTAATGGAGAAAAGATTCTCCACAGTGAGGGACACCCAGAGAGGTTCACAGTTACATGGAGAAGAGAAGAGGGAGGAGGGAGATATAGGTGACCAGGAGGAGAAGAGGGGGAGTCAAAAGGAGAGAGACAGATCTAGCCAGTAATCAATTCCCTAAGTGTTCTCCACAGCCCGGAATACCCAAAGATATTCACAGAGTTGGGTAGAGAAGAGAAGGGGGAGGAAGGAGATAGAGGTGACCTGATGGAGAAAAAGGAGAGTCAAAAGTGGGAGCGGACAATCAAGCTAGTAATCACACTCCTTTGTAAAAATGGGTACTGAAGATTGGATTCTTAAAATACCAAAAAGCAAAGGTTAAAAATCTAGGGTAGAGGTTAGACTCTCAAAAATACGATATTAAAAAAAGTAAACAAAATCACAAAAATTATTAAAAATATATATGAAATTTACTTTTAAAATAGGGTTTTTTCAAGGTAATAGGTTATAAAAATGAAAATTAAAGGAGTATTAAAGGACTTAAAATTAAAAAAAATGATAATAGTAAAATATATCTAGGAATTTCTCTGGAGTTGTTGCAGGCAGTGTGGGGTCAGTTCAGTTTCAGATAGTTCCTTGTTCCAGCTTATACTTCATCTCAGGGTCTATAGGTCCCTTCCAATGTAGTCGGTGCTAACTACAGAGTTTTAATCTGTTGCACCTGTCACTTCCAAAGCGGTTCCCTCTGTTTGTTTTGGCTTCGTCTGTTTGCAAGTATCTTCAGTGTCTAATTTTCGCCCTAAAAAAGGGGGCCAACGTGGTCACTTATTTAGGCTCACTTATGCAGTTGTACTGTGGGGAGGGAGGAGCACTGCAAACAAATATCACTGGTGTGTGTGGGGAGTGCTGGCAGTGTCTGACCACACTGGGTTTGCCCCTACTCACAGCGTGTGTGCTTTCCCAACCTACACTGCTCAGGTTCCAGGTTGCTCTGCAGGGGACCTGTCTAAAGCAGGTCCTGGGTTGTATGCACTGCCCAGGTCTAAGCCACTCAGGTTCAGGTTCAGGTACTCCACAAAGGCACAGACAATGTTGGGCAGGCGTGTTGTGCCCTTCCCAGGTCCGAGCAGCTCAGGCAACCAGGTGCTTGGCGAGTGCACTCTCCCCAGGTGGGCAATGCGTCTTATACCCTCCCCTGTCCCAGCCTCTCAGTTTCCTGGATGCGCAGAGGGAGTGCCATCTCAGGTGTGCCGTGTGTCTCCTCTGGGGGGCTGACCTCTGGCTGCGACCCTCCTGGCAGATGTCAACTGTCCTGGATCCCAGGAAGACTTGGTTAGCAAGTGGGAGCCTGCTCACAGTTTGGTAGAGGATGCCATCTCTGGGGCGAGATTGCCTCTCACCTTCTGGCTCTGGCTGTTGTCTATCTGCCTCTCTGCCTCTGTCAGGGGATGGGCCGGTGCACGGCCAGCTAGCTCTCCTCTCATATTTGCTCAGTCCTTTGTTTTGTGAGTGGGCCCAGCAGTGCCTTAGGTTAAAGCTTTTTGTGGGAAAGTTCTCTTTCCCTCCCTCTCTCTCTCTCTCTTTTTTTTTTCCTCTCTCTGGCTGTCCCACAGTTTGGGTTGCTATCTCATGTTAACTCCCTCAGATTGTCCTCAGGGCATTCAGGCCTGGTTCTTACCCTAAGCAATGCAGCCCGCACCTCCCTCTTCAGCCCCCAATGGCTGGTGGCAGACACGAGCATCTGTGCTACTTCTCTGCTGGGAGTTGTGGTTAGGCGTGTAATCTGTGGGTTTTATTTATTTATTTTTTCCTCCAAGTTATGTTGCCCTCTGAGATTCCAAAACTCCCCACAGACCCGCTGGTGAGAGGAAACTGGTATTTGGAAACTTTCTCTTTCACGACTCCCTCCCTGGGATGGGTCTCTGTCCCTCACTCTTTTGTCTCTCTTTTTATTTTTTATATTTTGTCCTGCTGCTGCTGCTAAGTCGCTTCAGTCGTGTCCGACTCTGTGTGACCCCACAGATGGCAGCCCACCAGGCTCCCCCGTCCCTGGGATTCTCCAGGCAAGAACACTGGAGTGGGTTGCCATTTCCTTCTCCAATGCATGAAAGTGAAAAGTGAAAGGGAAGTCACTCAGTCATGTCCGACTCTTTGCGATCTCATGGACTGCAGTCTACCAGGCTCCTCTGTCCATGGGATTTTCCCGGCAAGAGTACTGGAGTGGGGTGCCATTGCCTTCTCCTACCTCCTTTCAAAGACAGTGGGCTGTCTTTGTGCGTGCCTGGTGTCCTCCACCAGTGTTTAGAAGTTGTTTTGTGGAATTTTCTCAGCGTTCAAATGTTCTTTTGATGAATTTTTGGGGGAGAAAGTGGTCTCCCTGTCCTATTCCTCTGTCATCTTAGGGCCACCCTGTCTCACTGATATTTCTAACTCGAATTGAGTGTCATGAATTTTTTTGTGTCTAAGATGCATCTGTGCCATCATTTTGTGCCAGAAATTAAGGAATCACTCAAAAAAGAGAATGACATGTCAAAAAGACATAGAATCCAATCTGAAGGGGCTCATGCTAACCAAATTTGGGTAAATAAAGTAATAAAATGAATGAAGATGGAAATTAAGTATAACCCATTGTACAGGATGAGAATTTGAGTCCATAAAAATACTTACACATGCAAAAAACAAATACATGGGGAGGAGGGAAAGCTCTTCTGTGCAGGAGAATACCAACTAAATGCTGAGGAAATGGCAGACAATGACAATTTTTCTTATTGGAATCACTAATTCAGGTAAGAATCATCACTGGATATTAAGGCTATTCACTGAAATTTTGCTGGACATTAGGATATTTACACAGTCTAAAAATATTTTGTTGCTGATTTCTTAATTACAGAGAAAATTTATAGTAGAGAAACTTGGCATCCTCATACACCATTTCCAAGTCATCAAAGTTTTTTTGAAAATTTTTATTGGAGTAGAGTTCATCTTTACAGTGTTGTGTTAGTGTCAGATGTACAGCAGAATGAATCAGTTGTGCATATATATATATATCTACTGGGTTTTAAGGTTTTCCCCCCACATAGGTCATTACAGAGTATTGGGTAAAGTTCCTTGTGCTACAGTAGGTCTTTATTATTTATCTATTTTACATACAGTCATGTGTATATGTCAGTTCCAATAGTCCAATTTATCCCTCCCTGTCTCCCACCCCAGTAACCATTCATTTGTTTTCTATATGTGACTCTATTTCTGTTTTGTAAATAAGTTCTTTTGTACCGTATCATTTTAGATTCCACATATAAGCCGTATCATGTGATATTTGTCTTTCTCTGACTTCACTCAGTATGATGGTCTCTAGGTCCATCCACGTCACTGCAAATGGCATTATTTCATTCTTTTTTATGGCTCAGGAATATTCCATTGAATATGTATGCCACATCTGCTTTACCCATTTCTCTGTCAATGGCCATTTATGTTGCTTCCATGTCTTGGCTACTGTAAATAGTGCTGCAGTGAATCTTGGGGTGTATGTATCTTTTCAAATTATGGTTAACCTCACTAATAATGAGACAAGCAGACTTTATGCAGCTCCTGATATGAAACACCAGGAACAGGACAATACCCATGTACTGTCCCTTGCCAAAAATACATAACCTGAATCTAAACATGAGAAGACCTTCCCTGGGCTTCAGTCACCATCAGCAGTGATTTTGGAGCCCCAAAAAATAAAGTCTGGCACTGTTTCCCCATCTATTTCCCATGAAGTGATGGGACCAGATGCCATGATCTTCGTTTTCTGAATGTTGAGCTTTAAGCCAACTTTTTCGCTCTCCTCTTTCACTTTCATCAAGAGGCCTTTTAGCTCCTCTTCACTTTCTGCCATAAGGGTGGTGTCATCTGCATATCTGAGGTTATTGATATTTCTCCTGGCAATCTTGATTCCAGCTTGTGTTTCTTCCAGTCCAGCGTTTCTCATGATGTACTCTGCATGTAAGTTAAATAAGCAGGGTGACAATATACAGCCTTGACGGACTCCTTTTCCTATTTGGAACCAGTCTGTTGTTCCATGTCCAGTTCTAACTGTTGCTTCCTGACCTGCATACAGATTTCTCAAGAGGCAGGTTAGGTGGTCTGGTATTCCCATCTCTTTCAGAATT
>SJYT01038235.1:134870-185395 GCA_006410635.1 Cephalophus harveyi | reverse complement strand
TTTTTTGTTGTCATTCAGTCTTAAGTGTGTCTGACTCTCTGGGACCCCATGGACTTCAGCACACCAGGCTCATCTGTCCTTCACTGTCTCCTGCAGTTTGCTCAAATTCATGTCCACTAAGTCAGTGAATATTCCATCCTCTGCCACCCCCTTCTCCTTTTACTTCAGTCTTTCCCAGAATCAGGGTCTTTTCCAATGAGTTGGGCCTTCAATTTTGGTATCAGTCCTCCCAAATAATATTTAAAATTGATTTCCTTTAGGAGTGACTGGTTTGATCTCCTTGTAGTCCAAGGGACTCTCAGGAGTCTTCCCCAGCACCACAGTTCAAAAGTGTCTTTAAGGTTCAGCCTTCTCATAGTCCAACTTTCATATCCATACATGACTACTGGAAGAACCATACCTTTGAATATATAGGCCTTTGTCAGCAAAGTGATCTTTCTGCTTTTGAATATGCTGTACAGGTTTGTCATCGCTTTCCTTCCAAGGAGCAGGTGTCTTTTAATTTCTTGGCTGCAGTCACCGTCTACAGTGATTTTGGAGCCCAAGAAAAGAAAATCTGTCACTGCTTCCACTTTTACCCCATTTTATTTGCCATGAAGTGATGGGACCAGATGCTGTGATATTAGTATTTTTTTAACGTTGAATTTTAAGCCAGCTTTTTCTCTTTCCTCTTTCACCCTCATAAAGAGGTTCTTTAGTTCCTATTTTCATTCCATTATTTTATATTAAATTTAAATACATCAAAATAAGTTGCAAACATATCAGATAATCAACAACAAAATGAAATAATGATTAAAAGAAAAATGGGAAAAATTGTTATCATCACTTGCCAAAGTAACCATACTTTAAAGACTTTGTGTTAACAGGGATCCTAAAAGTAATTTTACACTAATCCTCTAGCTTCTGGCAGAGGGAACTGATGGATTAGATAAATAATTCATAGTACAAAGCTAGATAGTTGCATAGCCAGACTTATGCTTCATATCTTTTTACACTCAGTTCATTATCCTTTTCCCATTAAATATATTGTCTCTCCTCACAAATTAGAGCATAGATACTAAGCAGTTGGGCTTCCCTGGTGGCTCAGATGGTAAAGAATCTGTCTGCAGGAGACCCTGGTTCAAACCCTGAGTTGGGAATGGCTACCCACTTCAGTATTCTTTCCTGGAGAACTCCATGGACAGCAAAGCCTGGTGGGCTACAGTCCATGAAATGCAAAGTGTTTGATAGGACTGAGGGACTAAACTTTTACTCTTCACATGCAAATAGAGAGGCATCTTGTGAAATGCAAAAGAGCCAACATCATCTGCACTTTTCTCCCATCTTACTTGCCTTTTTCATAATGAGAGGTAAAAATACAAAATTCAGAGAGGATCCTTGGTAATAATTTTTTTTTTCCATTGTTAAATTGATCTCCATTAATTCTGCATGTTCTCTTACAGAGAGATTTTATTTTTTCTAAAAATGAAGCTCAATTTGCCATAATAAAATTGTCTTTTCTCTAACACTGCAAGGCACTATTTCACTTTTCTACATATACATGAATATTTCCCCAATACTTAAAGGCTCAAATTATCCATTAAAATAGAGGAAATAGTGGATATAGAAAATGCATTTTGTCACATACACAAAATCATATAATGCATTTTGTGGACTATGAGCATGCATGCATGGTCAGTTGCTTCAGTTGTGTCCTACTCTTTGCAACCCTATGGCCTGCAGCTGTCCAGGCTCCTTTGTCCATGGGATTTTCCAAGCAAGAATACTGGAGTGGGTTGCCATGCCCTGCTTCAGGGAATCTTCCTGACCCAGGGATCAAACTTGCATCAACTACATCTCCTGCATTGCAGGTATATTCTTTATTGCTGAGCTACCAATATAAGTGAAAGTGAAATATATAAAAAGACACATGAAAGTGGAATATGTAAAAATACATATGAAAGTGGAATATGTAAAAAAGCACAGATGTTACTTTGCCAAAAAAGATCTGTCTTGCCAAAGCTATGGTTTTTCCAGTAGTCATGTATCAATATGAGAGTTGGACCATAAAAAAGGCTGAACGCCAAAGAATTGATGCTTTTGAGGTGTGATGTTGGAGAAGTCTCTTGAGAGTCCCTTAGACAGTGAAAAGATCAAACCAGTCAATTCTAAAGGAAATCAATACTGAATATTCATTGGTAGAACTGATGCTGAAGCTCCAATACTTTGGCCACCTGATGCAAAGAGCTGACTCATTATAAAAGACCCTGATGCAGGGAAAGATTGAAGGCAGAAGAAGGGGAGGACAGAGGCTGTGATGGTTGGAGCACATGACTGACTCAATGGACATGGATGGGCTCCAGGAGATGGTGAGGGACAGAGAGGCCAGGCGTGCTGCAGTCTATGATTTTGCAAAGAGTCAGACACGACTGAGCGACAGAACAACAACCAATATAAGTTGTCATATTTCCCACTTTGTTTTACTCATGCATTTTGCTTTATTTGGATAACATTTTAAAAATGAATTTGAAGATTGTGCTGTGCTTCATCATGTCTGACTCTTTGCAACCCCAGAGGTGCCCATCAGGCTCCTCTGTCCATAGGAATTTTCCAGGCAAGAATAGTAGAGTGGTTTCCCAACCCAGGGATCAAACCCAGGTCTCCCACATTGCAGGCAGATTCTTTGAGGTATGAGCCACCAGTCATATTTCCCACTTTGTTTTTCTACTGCACTTTACTATATTTGCATAATATTTTTAAAATGAATTTGAAGATTAGACCTTTGATAAATCTATAGTAGTCTCGCTACTTTGTCAAGTTCAACTGACTGGATTTAAAACCTAAACCATGGTGCTTGAATGCAATGTGAAAAAATAAAAATTCTACATATTGCTTATCATGTAGATATTTTATAGTATGCATGCCTGTTTATTAAAAGAATAAAACAGTCACTCTCTAAGAGCAAGAACTAGAAAAATTATCAATCAAATTAAAAGTTGTTTTTTTAATTATTTTCATTAGTTTTCTAAACTGTATTAAATAATTTCTAAAAAATATTCCTCAATTTGTAATTTGAGTATAAAAAGCTATGGAATGTAAATGATGAAGACTAAAACTGTGCCTGATATTATGTTTTTTCTTGGTGGCTTATAACTTTTATGAATATTGAAAGTTCCTTCTTCCTTATTTTGTTAACTTATCTCATATTTTTCTAAATTAAATTAATATTTTCATGCTTTCTTTCTTTCTACAGCATCTTTGTAATGTATTGTCAATCAATTTTGCTATTTGATATCAATGCTTGTTTTGTAAGCTTGATATTTTTAACATAAATTGAAAAACCTATGTCTTTCTTAGAGAAATGTTTCTAATTCCACTTATAAGCCATGATTTTTTGTTAACTTGATTTTGGGCATGGTGTTTTATGTAGAGAAAGGTGAAATATGTGGTTAATTTTTATAAATAATTTATCTCTTTCTTATTTGACAGTGTACCTGCTTTTCCTATGCTGCTTCTTATATATAAATTGTGTGTTTGTGCTCAGTCCTGTTGACTCTTTGCAACCTCATGGGACTGTAGCCCACCAGGCTCTTCTGTCCATGGGATTATCCCAGCAAGAATACTGAAGCAGGTTGACATTTTCTCCTTCAGAAGTGAAGTGAAGTGGCTCAGTCTTGTCTGACTCTTTGTGACCCCATGGCCTGTAGCCTACCAGGATCCTCTGTCCATGGGATTTTCCAGGCAAGAACACTGGAGTGGGTTTCCATTTCCTTCTCCAAGGAAATGGGAAATATATAAATATATATATATATATTAATAGTTGTTTCTAACACAAAATGCTTATCTAACCATCTTCATAATCTGAATTGCACTTGTTAGTTCATTTGTTTGTTTATGTTATTTACTTATCTTTCTTATTTGTTAGTAGTTTTATGATGACTGAATCATGAGTGTTATAATTGAATCATCACAAATTTGAAAATATGACTAGTAGAGATTTTGGTGTTAAAATAATTTATATTAAATATAATCATACCCTTATTTGTGTTATGGTTGAATTGGGTCATAAATATTTACATTCAACTGTAACAGGTTTAAAACAGTGTTCTCAACCTAAACAGTTTGCTCCTTCTTTG
Source organism: Cephalophus harveyi (assembly GCA_006410635.1). NCBI lineage: Eukaryota > Metazoa > Chordata > Mammalia > Artiodactyla > Bovidae > Cephalophus > Cephalophus harveyi. The sequence goes on along the minus strand of SJYT01038235.1, from coordinate 181,280 downwards.
CTCAGACTGAGGAAATCAAATTTAAAGATCTGAGTTCTTAGGGTGGGATTATTTAGAGATAAACTTAAAGAAATACATTCAATGATAGAAAAAAAATTATTACAGTGATGTGATGGCAATGCTGCAGTCATGGTAAGATATCATGCAGATATTCAAACTACTATTATGACTTGGGGAAATCTCTCCCCACAAGTAATAGCAGTTTTGTTGCCTCATGATTCTTTCTAAATATTTACAAGTTATGGGACTTGAGCAACAGAAGGTAAACTGAAAAGGAAATCTAGAGCAAAGCTTATGTTTCCATATTGCTTATGACCTTTCATTTCTTGCCACTCTACGTCTTTTTACAGGCCCATTTTCAGGTCAGCACATCTATAGAACACTGAATGAAGTGACAGTGATAAATTGAATAGTATTGCAGTTAGTGTGAAATGGACTGACTATAGCGTAATCAATGAACATCTTGGAAACATGAACCACTATTGATAGATATGAAGATAAAGATGTGGAATTAAATCTCCTCATGTATAAGCAATCAACAGTATATAAAATTATCTACTTGAAACCAACTAATATATAATACTTTGCCTTAGTAGAAAGTCCAAAAGCAAGATGAGTCAAATAAGAATATATATATATATACACATATATGTATTCTTTCAGTAATTTTAAAGAAACTAATGTATTTTTTCACAAATAATATTATTTCTTCTTCGTGTAGCTTATTCTTTAGCCTTGTCATTAAACTGTGAAGTAATCATAAGCATTGATGTGATAGTGGATTTTAACTTATTTTTAAAAAATACTTGTATTTGCACTCTTTACACATTAGCCATGAGCTACAATTTTAACTCATTACAATAAATGGAATTTGCATCAGTATTACAATTAAAATGGTCATCAAATGATAACAGATACATATATAAGCATATATTTTTGCATATTTTCTTGAAATAATATTTTCTTATGTAATCTCAAAGACTTTATAGTAAAACAAATATAAATGTAAATGGATCAAATAACTAAATTCAACTATACATTATTCCTTGAACTTTGAAACAACACAAGCAACCTAGGTGATATGAAATTTCAATGTGGACACAACACAACTTGAAGAAAATGACACAGATGATTAGAATCACAAGAATTTGGAACATGAGCCAGGGATGAGACTGCGATGCTTATAAACTTGTGATTGGCACTAGGGCACTTGATTTCTTAATGAAATTAATTGTATTTCTTCTTAAAGAACCTGTAAAAATAGAGAAGAATATGTGTGATAAATTATCACAGAAAGTAAATTAAAAATTGAATGCATTAGAGCCTTGACCAGGTGTGACACGAAACTGAAAGCTGAAGGTTGCAGCTTGGTCATGAACATAACAGAACAAAAGCCATTGGTTGATAATGTTGACTTTGTGACCTGTGAATGATGTTTATTCAAATTACTTCATCATCACACACAAAGGCTAGAGGCCAGACCCATTCTATGAGTCCGAGCATCAAAACTTTGTTGAAAATGAATAGTCCTACTCATGGAAACATAAACGAGTCATTAAGTATTAACCAGTGTTAAAAATTTTAAATCCAGGTGGTGATGAAAATGACAAATATAGTCTTGACTGTTAACAGGTTATAGATGCAGATTTTGTTTTGTTTTAGATTCATTGAATCTTTTCCACATCCTTTCACTTTTTCTGCTCTCTGTGTTTTCTTGAATGGATCATAAAGATAAAAATCAAAACCAGGTACAACTATTATTATCATTATCTGCTATTTTGACTCACACATTCACATTTTCTTTTGTTTTCTGTAATATTATCACAGATTCTTCTAATAGATATATTTCCAAATTTTTAGTACATGTGTTTTATGAAGACATGAAATATAGATATGACATGGAGTTTTCCACTCCTAAAATTTTGGTAGAGGAAGAGAAGGTTGTAATGAATGAATTAAGCTAGCATTAAATGTCTGGGCAGCATATAGTTTTGTGAAATAATAGCCGGATATATAAATCTTTTTATCTGTTCTCTCATATTTAATCTCATAGGCTTCCTGTATACATAACCTAAATGCACAGCATAAAATATAGATATACCTAGAAGGAGGAGGTACCAGGCAAGGCCCTGAGGGATCTTTGCTACAGCTAGAACAGGAGATCAGTTCAGTTCAGTTCAGTTCAGTCGCTCAGTCATGTCCGACCCTTTGTGACCCCATGAATCACAGCATGCCAAGCCTTCCTGTTCATCACCATCTCTCGGAGTTCACTCAGACTCACGTCCATCGAGTCCGTGATGCCATCCAGCCATCTCATCCTCTGTTGTCCCCTTCTCCTCCTGCCCCCAGTCCCTCCCAGCATCAGAGTCTTTTCCAATGAGTCAACTCTTCACATGAGGTGGCCAAAGTACTGGAGTTTCAGCTTTAGCATCATTCCTTCCAAACAAATCCCAGGGTTGATCTCCTTCAGAATGGACTGGTTGGATGTCCTTGCAGTCCAAGGGACTCTCAAGAGTCTTCTCCAACATCACAGTTCAAAAGCATCAATTCTTCGTGCTCAGCCTTCTTCACAGTCCAACTCTCACATCCATACATGACCACAGGAAAAACCATAGCCTTGACTAGATGGACCTTAGTTGGCAAAGTAATGTCTCTACTTCTGATAAAGACCTGAATTAATTTCACTTCTTTTCTCATAACTTAGGCCTGGACAAATTTGACACAGATAATTCAGAAAGAAAAACAGACTTTCAATCATCTTATCAATATTAATTCTACCTCTCTTTCTCCAGGTGCTTTTCTGTCACATGTTTGTTGCATTTCTCCTCTCCTTTTCTCTTGTTTCTTCCATCCATCTCTTATAACCTTGGCTCCTACAAAGGGAAGCATAATTATAGTGAAGGAGTAGATAAAATCCATTCAAATGCTTGTTTTCTCAACTCAAGCTGAAGTTGAATCTCTGTTACCAGACTTAATGACAAAATATGGTCTTACAGATGACTGTTTGTATCAAATAAGACCAACACACAATGCTGGCATTACCAAAGTCTGTGCCTCCCCATGGGAGGAAAGAGATCAATGTTTTCTGTGAAAGATTTTCTTGCCTGTCTCCTCTTAGTTGATCCACAATTTGCTTAGTGACATTAGCTTTATTTAATAAGGTGATTGGAAATAACTTATGTACTTAGCAATGAATGATGAGTTCTCAAAAAGGTAACAGGTTTTCGTAAACTTGGCAAAATAAGAGGCAGATTAATGTCATGTTAGCTTGAGGATAAACCTGCCATTGTGAATAAATGACCGTCCTTTACCCACACTGATACTGTAGATTGTTTCCATAAAAAAATATATAAAGCCTATTCTCAAACATTGCAGTAGAATATTCTCACTGTAAATATCACTTAGTTTTTGTTTTCCTTTTTATGAACACATTCTTAAAGTCTATAGCTTTTTCCAATGTAAGTGTTGAACCCAGGTCTGAAAGAGAATTTATAAATAGAGAGAGTGATGTGTTATAAAGGTTTATTGTGATTTCAGGCACATATTAAAAAACCTATGAGGTGGCATTAATCACTAATAATATACTACTAGTGGTTATATGAGAGTGAAAGAGGAGATAGAGAAGTGATGATTTGCATCACTGAAAATTCTGTACTTTGAAGCTGACAGTAATATGACTAAGTATTAAGTTCAGTGCTGTTGGCAATACAAACACTCCACCTATTAAGGATGAATTCATTTTTCTGAGTTCCAAGAATCATGACCGAAATACAGGAGGGGCAAACTTGATACATTCTGTGTCTTATTATTAGTTATCCTTTTAAAGAATAATCTTTGAAGCAGAGGAAGGACAAAATTTGTGAATTACTAAAATATTTTAACTCATACTTGGATTTTTGATTAAGTCTGCTCGACACTGAAAGAAAAATATGCTATCTATTTGGGATAATTTTTTTTAAAGGCTATATAGCTGTTAACCATATTTTTAAATCATTGAGAAAAATCTTGATTCATTTTCTGGGGACAAATATCACTGTACCTGCCACTAATTCTTCCTTCCACTAAGGCCTGAATATAGTGAATGCTGACAGTGTGCCATATCTGAATCTAAGTGTTCAGAAGCCTCACATGGTTCTGTGTGTTCCTCTGTACTCTTACAAATGCATACAAGAACATGCCCTGGCTGGTCTGCTGGTGCAAGGAGGACAAGAGACATGGGAAGTAGACCAGAACCCATAGATCCTCAGCATGGAACAAAACTGCCCTTCTGAAGTAGATGACCGCCATTTGACTCTCAGGATCATAAGGAACATAGTCAAAATCAACTGAGCTGCAAAACTGAGCCCTGCCTTCATCAGCCAATCATACCGAATGCTTAAGTGCAGGATTAAGTCATTCATTCTTGAGTTAGTTTGATATGAAGATATATTTTTGTTTGTTTCTTTTATTTTGGCCATAAGTAATACAAGCTACTTTTAAAAACAGATGTTCCCATGTGTTTCTTCTGTTGCCCTTTTTCTGAAATAGGTAACTAAAATAATTAAATAAAGTACTAAGTAGGCCACATGAAGGAGTACATCACTTTAATATTTCTTTATTTGGCTGCCTTGAGTTGTAGCACCTGGGATCTTTGTTGCAGTGCTCAGAATCTATCTCTAGTTGGGTTGTATGGGCTTAGTTGTTCCACGCCATGGGGGATCTTAGTTCCATACCAGGGATTGAACCTGAAACCCCTCCACTGCAAGGTGAATTTTTAACCATTGGACCACCAGAAAAGTCCATAAAATAAGTTTTTAAGTTCCTTTCTTAGTTACTTTCCCTCAGCCATAAAGCTAGGAACAAATTTATATATCTGCTGTTTCTGTACTCCTGAAAGTTTTATTTATCCTATTTAGTAATCTCTTTATATTAGTCAGCAATTCTTAATATTAAATTCCCCCTGTTCACATTATTGATATAATTTCTGTCTTTTGAATTGATATATAACTCTACTTCTTGTTGTGCCTGTATTTTTTATTTCTATTGACATTTCTTTTGCCTTCCTTCTTTCTATTTTTATTATAATGTTTATTAAGTATGGCACTTTTAACTTTTAAAGTAAGATAAATTGAGTCTTTTTATTTCTCTAGGGAAAAATTGTATTTTTAAAAGTGTTAGCTATATTTATTTTCTTATGCAAATAAAGCCTTTGGCTATTAAAATTCTGAAGTCAGTATCCAAATTCAAGCTTAAAGTACTGGCATGCCCTTTACGTGTAACCACCATCTCTCCAAATCCAGGTGAAATTCAAGATATATCTCCCATACACATAATACATGTAAATGAAAGAGCATCAGAGTATGAAACTATTAGTTCTTATGCTTTTCAAAAATAAAATTTAACTCACTATGGTAAGTTTTTTATGAGTAAACTGAGGAAAAAGAAATATTAAGCTTTAAATACAATTTGGAATGGGAGATAAAAGAGGAAGACATTACCGGTTATATGACTCCATTTTCAGCAAATAGAAGGGGTCCAAATAACAACCCTAACCCTTAAATGTAGTCAAAATCTAAAGCCAGGAAAACAAAATTATCATTGAATAATAGCTAGCTTTTTAATATTCATTGTCTATCTATCTGATTTTGTTTTGGTTCATTTATCTATTCTTTATTTATTACATTCAACCAAAAATTTAATCTATCTAAAAATGTTAGAATTTCACAATGCAATGATCATGGCAGGGAAATAAGTTATATTATAGGAAACAATCTCCTTAAATATCTGAAGGTGAATTTACTTTCAATTTTGATTCCACTGAAGAAGCAAGATAGAGATTTAAACAAAAATACACAGATTTATCAAGTGGAGAGGATATTGGTAATCTTAGCTTCAGCCAATGAGGCTGGCTTTGATTTGGAATGGTAGTCAGTCTTTACATTATAATAGCACCAGTAGAAGCATATTAAAATTAATTTGATTAGTAACAGCTTTTATTAAAATTTTAAGCACAGCAAATGTGAAAAAATTCCTTTTTTCCCTTTATCAGACTATATTCATTTTTAGATTGCTCCTTTAGAGTTCAAAATGAAGATATTTTACTTCCCTTTAGATGCAGCCAAATGAAGACCTGTACAACAGATGGAGGGCACAACCTGGGATGGAGCCTTATGGTGACAGATTTGTCATAAAATCTCTACAAATCACATTTTACCACTTCATGTGGTGTACACCGTGGCTGCTTGATAATGTAGTTTGCTGCCACACAGAAGACAGCTATAGTCTTGCAAATGCTTATTTTGTTGTTGCTGTAATGTGCCTTAAAACAATAGCAAAATAAAGGAACAAGGATGTCATAGGGAGATAATGTCCACAGGAAGTACATAAGATGCTTTAATAAGACTTCTTCCTGCCAAAATTCCTATATTTTGTGTTCTAGCCCCATGTTCCTCTGGAGTGAAAATGAGAATTTGCCATTGAAGATTGCTTTTCTGCTTCTTATGATTATAAAACACACCTGTTCAAAATAACTTTACAATGATAAAGAATTCCTTTTATCCCTTTATCAGACTAATTCATTTTTAGATTACTCCTTTAGAGCTGATGACTAAAGAAATTTTGTACTGTTTCTTTGCATATGCCCTGTGTTTTGCCTAGATCAGGAATTGGTCTTTTGATACTGACTGTTGAAACAACAAGTTGTTCAAGAGGTGAAATATGTAATATTTCATAAACATAGAGTCTCAGTTTATTTATTTTAATATTGAAACCTTGACTGATCCCACCCATGCCTAGCTTCTTTTATGGTTTGGGGACAATCTGAATTCTGAATATTAAATATTATATCATATTTAAGTATATCTTTATATTTTACTGTATCTCATAATATAATGGGACTCTTGGTCTAGTTTCATGGTATTTTAGGTCAGTGTGACTGTAAATCCTCAATTCATTATTCACAGTAATAAAAAGTGTGACCATATAACAAACTAGATCCACAGTCTCTGTGAAATTTTCTCAGTATTAAAATGAATCTGAGTAATAACTTTGCACTTCTAAAATGTAAAAACAATAGAAAATGTTAAGGAGCACAACATATTTCTTCAAAGTTGGAAACGTGTAAAAATGCCCCAAATGCAATAATACAAAGAAACAGAAGGCTTACATATGAAACATATTTTGAAATTAAAAGTATTAAAGCAATTGGTAGTTTAGTATTAAAGGTAATTTTGATAAGCTCTATTTCAGTTCACAGAAGGTATCAGTTGAAATAGAATAGAAATGTACAATCAAATCTTAAAAAGTTGAAAACTCAGTCTCTCTCTGTGGTTCAAAGATCTCTAAAAACTTCTGATTTCTGATGCTAGCCCTCTGCATGTCTTATTTTTCTTATTCTACAAACATTTTTGGTTCTATTTACACATGGTTCAGTTTGCACAACCCCCAACACCTGTCCCATGCCAAATAGCAGCCATAGACCTTAATTCTTTGTTAAATAATTTCTTTATCTAAATTCTGAATCTGAAGAAAATACAATTTCACTTGTCCAATTTGGGGAAGTAGGACAGCAATTTTCACATGCTTCTTTTATATTATTGCATATTTTTAAAAAGTGGAAATCGGTGATAAAATAATGATAATCATCTAATAAAGTATTGGCATTTGGTAAGAATTGGGTAAAATTAATGGGGTAGATTTATAATAGCTAGGTTTTTGTTTAGTAAAATGTAAAAACAACTTTTGTGTTTACTCCATAAACAAGCCCTTATTTATTACTGTGAGGCCAGTTTCTTTTCGCACAATTCACCCAATATTTCATATTGAATTCTGTTTCCAATGCAATTTGTCATTCTTCATTTCTTAATATTTTCTGGAAGCTTCTCTACTGAACTTATCAAACATCAGCACATCTGTAACACAATCAGGATGTTTATATACCATTCAATTTTCTAATTGTGTCACATATAATTACTGTTCACACTTTGCATATGTTCATGTGTGCACCTGGTCACACCTGCACAATTGTAGAATTATTACAGTCACACTGCTTCTTATACATATCTCTCCAAAACCATATCCACATTATCTATTGTAAAATTCTGTAATTAGAGTTTGATGCTAGCCTCTTATGGCCAACGATCATACATTATTCCTCTTTAAAATCCCAGAGAGAGCTTAGGACTAGAATTAGTTATGATTCAGTAAAAATGTGCTAAAAAGAGTTGGATTTGACTGAGTTACTGAACAACAACAACAACAACAATATATGGTCAAATTATAGTAAGAAATCATATAAGCTAGTTCCAGAATGGTTTGAGCGTATTTACTTTCATACCTTCATTGATAAACCATGTGAAAGACCAGAACCAAGAGGACCTATAATTTATGGAGAGCTCACATATAAATTGATCACAGGTTAAAAATGAAAAATTCATCTTAAATTTCACTTAACTGGATTGAATGACTTTTTTTTTAACTTTTTTGAAGAAATAAATTCAGTTTAGGTCCATTTTATTAGATTATCATTGTTCAAATGAAAAGTAAATACATAGAAAAATCAATAAATATGGTTTAATTTTTCATGCTGTTTTTCAAATAAGAAATTTTAACATTTACTAAAACAATTTATGTTTTATAAATGGACTTCTATGCAATGTATTCAGTGTGGGGTCAAAAGACCAGCTGACAGATCACAGGCTATTACTATATCCAGTTCAGTTCAGTCACTGAGTAGTGTCCGACTCTTTGCGACTCCATGAATTGCAGCATGCCAGAGCTCCCTGTCCGTTACCAACACCCGGAGTTCACCCACATTCATGTCCATCAAGTCAGTGATGCCATCCAGCCATCTCATCCTCTGTCGTCCCCTTCTCCTCCTGCCCCCAATCCCTCCCAGCATCAGAGATTTTTCCAATGAGTCAACTCTTCGCATCAGGTGGCCAAAGTACTGGAGTTTCAGCTTTAACATCAGTCCTTCCAAAGAATACCCAGGTCTGATCTCCTTTAGAATGGACTGTTTGGATCTCCTTGCAGTCCAAGGGACTCTCAAGAGTCTTCTCCAGCACCACAGTTCAACAGCATCAATTCTTCAGTGATCAGCTTTCTTCACATTCCAACTCTCACATCCATACATGGCCACTGGAAAAACCATAGCCTTGACTAGATGGACCTTTGCTGGCCAAGAAATGTCTCTGCTTTTCAGTATGCTATCTAGGTTGGTCATAACTTTCCTTCCAAGGAGTAAGCGTCTTTTAGTTCCATCACTGCAGTCACCATCTGCAGTGATTTTGGAGCCTTCTAGATGGACTTTTGTTGTCAAAGTAATGTCTCTCCTTTTCAATATGCTATCTAGTTGTTGAAAATTGGACACTGCTGTTGGAAAAAGAGACATTTTAGAGTTATGAGAGAGAAGTAAAACATCCAATCCTGTTTATTTTCTTCATTTTCTTATTTACTGTTTGTCATCAATTTCTAAATCTTTTGGATGGACTGCCCACATTCTTAAATAGTTCATTCTCAAGATGACATTCTGGATGAAATAGGAGTCCAATACATACAATCATTTTATATGAGGAAAATATATACCTTATAATTATCTGTGTAATTAATGTTGTAATCATAATATAAGATCAGAATTCTTGTACCAAGCCAATTTTTTTTTCTTCCTGAAATGATCCTTCAGCATAAGTTACAGCTAAGGATAAATGAAACCAGAGCAGTCTCTATTGATTAGGTACTGGGAGACCTTTGTTTAGATGTGTATAAGAGACAGACTCTGCATATAAGTTAAATAAGCAGGGTGACAATATACAGCCTTGACGTACTCCTTTTCCTACTTGGAAACAATCTGTTGTTCCATGTCCAGTTCTAACTGTTGCTTCCTGACCTGCATACAGATTTCTCAAGAGGCAGGTCAGGTGGTCTGTTATTCCCATCTCTTTCTGAATTTTCTAGTTTATTGTGGAACTCTCTTGCTTTTTCCATGGTCCAGTGGATTTTGGCAATGTGATCTCTGGTTCCTCTGCCTGTTCTAAAACCAGCTTGAATATCTGGAAGTTCACCGTTCATGTATTGCTGAAGCCGGGCTTGGAGAATTTTGAGCATTACTTTACTAGCGTATGAGATGAGTGCAACTGTGCAGTAGTTTGAGCATTCTTTGGCATTGCCTTTCTTTGGGATTGGAATGAAAACTGACCTTTTCCAGTCCTCTGGCCACTGCTGAGTTTTCCAAATTGGCTGGCATGTTGAGACAGCACTTTCATAGCATCATCTTCCAGGATTTGAAATAGCTCAACTGGAATTCTATCACCTCCGCTAGCTTTGTTCATAGTGATGCTTTCTAAGGCCCACTTAACTTCACATCCAGAATGTCTGGCTATAGATGAGTTTTCTCACATCGTGATTATCTTGGTCTTGAAGATCTTTTGTATATAGTTCTTCTGTGTATTCTTGCCACCTCTTCTTCATATCTTCTGCTTCTGTTAGGTCCAGACCATTTCTGTCCTTTATCGAGCCCATCTTTGCATGAAATGTTCCCTTGGTATCTCTAATTTTCTTGAAGAGATCTCTAGTCTTTCCCATTCTGTTGTTTTCCTCTATTTCTTTGCATTGATCACTGAAGAAGGCTTTCTTATCTCTTCTTGCTATTCTTTGGAACTCTGCATTCAGGTGCTTATATCTTTCCTTTTCTCCTTTGCTTTTCGCCTCTCTTCTTTTCACAGCTATTTGTAAGGCCTCCCCAGACAGCCATTTTGCTTTTTTGCATTTCTTTTCCATGGGGATGGTCTTGATCCCTGTCTCCCGTACAATGTCACGAACCTCATTCCATAGTTCTTCAGGCACTCTATCTATCAGATCTAGGCCCTTAAATCTATTCCTCACTTCCACTGTATAATCATAAGGGATTTGATTTAGGTCATACCTGAATGGTCTAGTGGTTTTCCCTACTTTCTTCAATTTGAGTCTGAATTTGGCAATAAGGAGTTCATGATCTGAGCCACAGTCAGCTCCCGGCCTTGTTTTTGTTGACTGTATAGAGCTTCTCCATCTTTGGCTGCATAGAATATAATCAATCTGATTTCGGTGTTGACCATCTGGTGATGTCCACGTGTAGAGTCTTCTCTTGTGTTGTTGGAAGAGGGTGTTTGCTATGACCAGTGCATTTTCTTGGCAAAACTCTATTAGTCTTTGCCCTGCTTCATTCCGCATTCCAAGGCCAAATTTGCCTGTTACTCCAGGTGTTTCTTGACTTCCTACTTTAGCATTCCAGTCCCCTAAAATGAAAAGGAAATCTTTTTTGGGCGTTAGTTCTAAAAGGTCCTGTAGGTCTTCATAGAACCGTTCAACTTCTGTTTCTTCAGCATTAGTGGTTGCGGCATAGACTTGGATTTCTGTGATATTGAATGGTTTGCCTTGGAAATGAACAGAGATCATTCTGTCGTTTTAGAGATTGCATCCAAGTACTGCATTTCAGACTCTTTTGTTGACCAAGAAGGCTACTCCATTTTTTCTGAGGGATTCCTGCCCACAGTAGTAGATATAAAGGTCATCTGAGTTAAATTCACCCATTTCAGTCCATTTTACTTCACTGATTCCTAGAACATTGATGTTCACTCTTGCTGTCTCCTTTTTGACTACTTCCAATTTGCCTTGATTCATGGACCTAACATTCCAGGTTCCTATGCAATATTGCTCTTTATGGCATCAGACCTTGCTTCTATCACCAGTCACATCCACAGCTGGGTATTGGTTTTGCTTTGGCTCCATCCCTTCATTCTTTCTGGAGTTACTTCTCCACTGATCTCCAGGAGCATATTGGGCACCTACTAACCTGGGGAGTTCCTCTTTCAGTATCCTATCATTTTGCCTTTTCATACTGTTCATGGGGTTCTCAAGGCAAGAATACTGAAGTGGTTTTCCATTCCCTTCTCCAGTGGACCACATTATGTCAGACCTCTCCATCATGACCCTCCCATCTTGGGTGGCCCCACACGGCATGGCTTAGTTTCATTGAGTTAGACAAGGCTGTGGTTCGTGTGATTAGATTGATTAGTTTTCTGTGATTATGGTTTGTGTGTCTGCCTTCTGATGCCTCTTGCAACACCTACCGTCTTACTTGGGTTTCTCTTACCTTGGACGTGGGGTATCTCTTCAGGGGTGATCCAGCAAAGCACAGCCACTGCTCCTTACCTTGGACGAGGGGTATCTCCTCACAGCCACCCCTCCTGACCTTGAACATGGAGTAGCTACTCTCAGGCATTAGGATTAAAAAAAAATACATGGTCTTCTTCATTGAGAATGTCTTGCTATGAGAAAAATAACATTGTGTGAGCTTAATAGCAAAGATGATTTACTTTTTGGCACAAACCAATTTATCAAGTAGTAAATTAGCTCTTGTGTTAATCACTTTCATTGATGATGAAAAGCCATACAAAATTTAATACCTAATATGTATATAATTTTTGTACAACTTGTATAGTTATTGTTCAGTTGCTATTGTGTCTGACTCTTTGCCATCCCATGGACTGCAGCACGCCAGGCTTCCCTGTTCATCACCAACTCCCGGTGCTTGCTCAAACTCATGTCCATCGAATCAGTGATACCATCACACCTCTCATCCTCTGTTGTTCCATCCTCCTCCCACCTTCAGTCTTTCCCAGCATCAGGGTCTTTTCCAGGGACTTGGCTCTTTGCATCAGGTGGCCAAATTATTGGAGCCTCAATTTCACAGTATCATTCCTTCCAATGAATATTCAGGGTTGATTTCCTTTGGATTGACTGGTTTGTTCAAGGGACTCTCAGGAGTCTTCTCCAGCATCACAGTTTGAAAACATCAATTTTCAGTGCTTGGCCTTCTTTATGCTCCAACTGTCACATCCATAGGTGACTACTGGATGAAGTATAACTTTAACTATGGGAATCTTTGCTGGCAAAGTGGTCTCTCTGCATTTTAATACACTGTATTTGTCATAGCTTTTATTCCAAGGAGCAAGTGTCTTTTAATTTAATGGCTGCAGTCACTATCTGCAGTGATTTTTGGAGCTCAAGAAAAAAAGTCTGTCATTGTTTCAATTTCTTCCCCATCTATTTGCCATGAAGTGATAGGCCAGCAAATTTGGAAAACTTGGCAGTGGCCACAGGACTGGAAAAGGTCAGTTTTCATTCCAATTCCAAAGAAAGGCAATGCCAAAGAATGCTCCAACTACCGCACAATTGCACTCATCTCACATGCTAGTAAAGTAATGCTCAAAATCCTCCAAGCCAGGCTTCAGCAATACGTGAACCGTGAACTCCCTGATGTTCAAGCTGGCTTTAGAAAAGGCAGAGGAACCAGAGATCAAATTGCCAACATCCGCTGGATCATGGAAAAAGCAAGAGAGTTCCAGAAAAACATCTACTTCTGCTTTATTGACTATGCCAAAGCCTTTGACTGTGTGGATCACAATAAACTGTGGACAATTCTGAAAGAGATGGGAATACCAGACCACCTAACCTGCCTCTTGAGAAATCTGTATGCAGGTCAGGAAGCAACAGTTAGGACTGGACATGGAACAACAGACTGGTTCCAAATAGGAAAAGGAGTGCGTCAAGGCTGTATATTGTCACCCTGCTTATTTAACTTTCAAAGAGTCGGACACGACTGAGCGACTGAACTGAACTGAACTGAACTGATAGGACTGGTTGCCATGATCTTCATTTTTTGAATGCTGCATTTTAAGCCACATTTCTCACTGCCCCTTTTCACCCTCCTCAAGAGTCTCTTTCGTTCCTCTTAGCTTTCTGCCATTAGAATGGTATCATTTGCATATCTGAGGTTGTTGATATTTTTCCTGGAAATCTTGATTCCACTTGTGCATTCACCCTGGTATTTTGCATGATGTACTCTTCATAGAAGTTAAATAAGCAGGGTGACAATATATAGGCTTGATGCACTCCTTTCCCAATTTTAAACCAGTCTGTTGTTCCATGTCCAGATCTAACTGTTGTTTCTTGACCTCCATACAGGTTTCTCAGGAGATAAGTAAGGTAGTCTGGCATTCCCATCTCTTTCAGAACTTTCCACAGTTTGTTGTAATCCACACAGTCAAAGGATTTCACATAGTCAATGAAGCAGAAGTATATGTTCTTCTGAAATTCTCTTACTTTTTCTACCAGCATATGTTGGCAATTTGATCTCTGGTTCCTGTTTTTTCTAAATCCAGCTTGTACATGTGAAAGTTCTCAATTTATGTACTGATGAAGCCTAGCTCTAAGGATTTTGAGCATTTCCTTGCTAGCATGTGACATTAGCTCAATGTATGATAGTTTGAACATTCTTTGGAGTTGCCCTTTTGGGACTGGAATGAAAACTGACCTTTTCCAATCCTGTGGCCACTGCTGAGTTTTCCAATTTGCTGGCACATTTAGTGCAGCACTTTCACAGCATCATCTTTCAGGATTTGAAACTGCTCAGTTGGAATTCCATTAGTTCCACTAGCTTTGTTCACAGCAATGCTTCCTAAGGCCCACTTGACTTCGCACTCCAAGATAATCTGGCTCTAGGTGAGTGACCACAACTTCATGGTTATCGAGGTCATTAAGATCTTTTTTGTACAGTACTTCTTTGTATTATTGCCACCTCTTCTTAATATCTTCTGCTTCTGGAAGTTCCACACTACTTCTGTCCTTTATTGAGCTCATCTTTGCTTGAAATGTTCCCTTGGTTATTTCAAATTTTCTTTAAGAGATCTCTTAGTTCTCAGTTGCTCAGTTGTGTCTGACTCTTTGTGACCCGATGGACTGCAGCATGCCAGGCTTCCCTATCCATCACCAACTCCCAGAGTTTACTCAAACTCATGTCCTTCAAGTTGGTGATGCCATCCAACCATCTCATCCTCTGTTATCCCCTTCTCCTCCTGGAGCTTACCCGACTACTTGAAGAACCATAGCTTTGACTAGACAGATTTTGTTGCCAAAGTAGTATCTCTGCTTTTTAATATGCTATCTAGGTTGGTAATAGCTTTCCTTATAAGGAGCAAGTGTCTTTTAATTTCATGGCTGCAGTCACCATCTGCAGTGATTTTGGAGCCCAAGAACATAAAGTCTCTCACTGTTTTCATTGTTTCCCCTATCTATTCTTTCCTATTCTATTGTTTCCCTCTATTTCTTTGCATTGGTAACTTAAGCAGGCTTTCTTATCTCTCCTTGCTATTCTTTGGAACTTTACATTCAGTTGTGTATATCATTGCCTTTCTACTTTGCTTCCACTTCTCTTCTTTTCTCAGCTATTTGTAAGGCCTCCTCAGACAATCATTTTACCTTCTTGCATTTCTTTTTCTTTGGGATGGTTTAAAGACGCACCACTGTGCTTGTATATTCAAAATGTTTTTGTATAGTTTTATAAGTCAGTATTATCTTTGAGTTTTAAAGCCTGGCTATTAAGGCATGAGTGAAGTTTAAATTAATTGATTTAAATAAAATAGTTATCAGACTTCTAAGAAACAATGTTACTACCTCTCTGCTCCCTATTTGACACATATTACCTCATATCTTTGGGTTCTGCACCCAAGGATTTAATCAATTAGTTATTCAGCCAATTGTGAATTGAAACTTAAAGCCCAATTTGTTGAATCCTAGGATGCAAAACCCACAGGTATAAAGGTCCAAATGTATTCATTTTACTGTGTGTGTGTGTGTGTGTGTGTGTGTGTGTGTGTGTGTGTGTGCATGTGCACATGCACACATGTGTGCACTCAGTCATTCAGTTGTGTCTGACTCATTTTGACCCCATGGACTACAATCCACCAGATCATATGTGCTTGGAACTTTCCAGGCAAGAATACTGGAGTGGGTTGTCATTTCCTCCTCCAGGGGATCTTCCTGACCCAAAGATCTAACTTGTGCCTCTTGTGTCTACTGTATTGGCAAGCATATTCTTTACCACTGAACTACCTGGCAAGTCCATTCATTGTACTCCATCATTTTATATGACTCAAGCATCTGCAGATTTTGGTATCCATGTAGGCTCCTGGAACCAATTTCCTCTAGATACTGGGTGATAACTGTTCTAATACCTAATGCTTTTTTTTTTTAATCAGTGAATGTGCTTTCCTCATAGCTGAGTCGGTAACAAATCTGCCTGCAATACAGGAGATATGCTCAATTATTCAGTCAGGAAGGTCCTCTGGGTAAGGAAATGGCAACCCACTCCAATATTCTTGTCTGGAAAATTCTATGGGCAGAAGAGCCTGGCAGGCTACAGTCTATGTGGTCCCGAGAGTCAGAACATGACTTAGCGACTAAACCACCACAAAGTTTCCTTCATTTTGAAATGCAGTTTAACTGGTTATAGAATTCTTGGTTGACTTTGGGCTGCTGTAGCAAAATACCACAGACTGGGTGGCTTATAAACAATAAACATTTAGCTATCATGGTTCTGATGACTGAAAATCCAAGATCACGGTCAAGTTATGATGAAAGCCTCTTTCAAGACTGGAAAATAGATGACAAGAAAATTTGGGAAAGAGGTATGTGAATATTCCCCTCTGAGCAGTCAGATAATGTAAAGATATTTGTGTTCCATGTGAATGGTCACTGGAGAGTAACCTCAGCAGAGGAGGACTTTAATAATCAAGTAGATAGCATCACCCATTCTGTGGATACAAGTCAATTTCTTTCCCCAGCCACTTCTATTACATCCAAAGGACTCATAAACAAAGTGACTATGATAGAAAGGATGGAGATTACACATGGGTTTAGCATCACTGACTTCCATTTGCCAAGGCTACAACCTGGCTACCACCCTTCTTGTTGTTATCTTTATTTGGAGCTTAAGTGGGAGTTTAAGGAGATATATATGGTTGACTAGTGAAGCTCCAATACTTTGGCCAACTGAGTGAAGAGACAGCTCTTTGGAAAAGACCCTAATGCTGGGAAAAATTGAAAGCCAAAGGAGAAGAGTATAGCAGAGGATGAGATGGCTAGATAACATCACTGACTCAATGGAC
Organism: Cephalophus harveyi; assembly: GCA_006410635.1. Lineage (NCBI taxonomy): Eukaryota > Metazoa > Chordata > Mammalia > Artiodactyla > Bovidae > Cephalophus > Cephalophus harveyi. The sequence continues at coordinate 164,316 of SJYT01038235.1, read as the reverse complement.
CTCAAGCAAACTCTGGGAGATAGCAAAGGACAGGGAAGCCTGGTGTATTGCACTCCATGGGGTTGCAAAGAGTGAGACAAAACTTAGTGATGGAACAACAACAAGTTTGCAATGGTTAATTTTATGTGTCAGCTGACTGGGCCACAGGGTGCTCAGATGTTTAGTTGAACACTATTCTGGGTATGTCAATTAGAGTGTTTCTGGATGAGATTAACATTTGCATTGGTAGAATGAAAAAAGCAAATCACCCTCCCTAATGTGGGTAGACCCCATCTAATCTGTCCATAGAACAAAAAGGTTTAAATGAGATAGAATTCCTCTCTCTCTGCCTGTCTGCATTTGTTTGCTGAAAAGAAAATAATTTTGGTATTGGAGGATGTTCAAAACACGTGAAATATAATAGTCACTATGACAATTGTGATCTGAGCTCTACACATTCTAACAGGTGAGTCAGATTAAACAAGTGTGATTAAGAGGTTAATTTCAAGTGGTAATAACTACTATGGAGGGCTGGCTTCATGGGCTTACAGTCTGAGCAGACATCCTGTACCTAGAAAGACTATGCATTTTGTTTAATGCTCTGCTCTCACTGCCTTAAAATTATTAGTAGTTTTTGAACAAGGAGTCAGGTATATTTATTTTTTCAATGGATCCTGCAAGTTATGTTACCAGACCTGATGGTATAAAGAAATCCAAACAAAGTAACAGAGAGTGATAGTCTGAAGTGAAATGAGACTATTTTATATAGTGAGGCCAGGGAAAATCTCTCTGAAAAGGTTTTACTTTAATTAAGATGTCAACAAGATATCCATATATCCATATGAACAGAACATTCCAGACAGAGAAAACAAGAAATGTAAAGGCACTGAGTGTGCTCTGTTTAGCTGTTGTTGAGTGTGAGAAAGCAAGCTGATATGACTGGATGGATGGTGGGGCATGTGACAAACGCTAGGGGATGAGGTGAGACAGGTGATGGGGACTAGGGTGTGTATAATGCATGTGTGCTCCATTGCTAAGTGCGTCTGACCCTTTGCAACTGTGTATAATAATTTGGTATAAAAAGTTCAAGAGTCTTCTCCAACACCACAGTTCAACAGCATTAATTCTTTGGTGCTCAGCCTTTTTCACAGTCCAACTCTCACATCCACACATGACCACTGGAAAAACCATAGCCTTGACTAGATGGACTTTTGTTGTCAAAGTAATGTCTCTCCTTTTCAATATGCTATCTAGTTGTTGAAAATTGGACACTGCTGTTGGAAAAAGAGACATTTTAGAGTTATGAGAGAGAAGTAAAACATCCAATCCTGTTTATTTTCTTCATTTTCTTATTTACTGTTTGTCATCAATTTCTAAATCTTTTGGATGGACTGCCCACATTCTTAAATAGTTCATTCTCAAGATGACATTCTGGATGAAATAGGAGTCCAATACATACAATCATTTTATATGAGGAAAATATATACCTTATAATTATCTGTGTAATTAATGTTGTAATCATAATATAAGATCAGAATTCTTGTACCAAGCCATTTTTTTTTTCTTCCTGAAATGATCCTTCAGCATAAGTTACAGCTAAGGATAAATGAAACCAGAGCAGTCTCTATTGATTAGGTACTGGGAGACCTTTGTTTAATTAGATTCTTTGACTGTACTTTAAAACATCATCACCCTTTAAAACTCTAGTCATCATGTTACTTAATGTGATCATATTATTCATTTTAACCACCGTAAGTGTCATATTCCCCTTGAATTTGGAAAATGTTGCTTCTAGTCCCATTATAATAAAGACTGTGTACAAAATGATATATAAAAGCTACAATTCACTCTTTTAAAATCATCTTTAGGCCTTGTAAAAGTTTTAAAAATATGTGTTTGTGTTTAAAGAAAAAGATTGTCCTAAATTCTTCTTTTATTCCTTTAGTCATTCATCCCTAGTAATAGCTTCAACAAAGGACATGTACAGCATGTAGTTACCTGGAAAGTAAAGTGTCCTTACATTTTGTCATACTACTTTAATAGTCTCAATAAATGGGAGGTCAAGTTTAGAATTCATCATATTTTTAAAAATTTATTAAGTATCATGGAAACCTATGATTTAGATAGGAGAAATAGATCTTTCCTTTTCCTGATCATATTTTACTCTTGGTAATTCTTATAGTTCAAGAGGAGTATTATGTGGTACTCTAATTATATTTTATGTTCTTGACATAAACAGAGAAATTTTATGATGCTCTAATTTGGCAAAATAAGAAGAAATTATAAATTCAGTGTTAATGTTAACCTTATCTGGAAGTCAAGAAATGAGAGATACAATTATTAATTTGTATTTGTGCAATCTAATATCCTTCACATTTTATTTTTATTATTTATCTATAGGGAAAATTACCTGTTCCAAAAGATTAAAGCCAAAACTTAACTCAAAAATGATTATTGAATCTTTTTTCTCTTGCTCATGACAAACATATTCCATAGTGAGAGAGTCATCTTTTTTGAGTGTCAATATAGTTTTATCAGATCTCTGAAAACTCTTTAATATAGCTGTGGTCAGCAAAATTCACAGGAAATATGGGTGGTCACATAGAGCCTTAAAGCTGGACTCCAAATTTTCTTGGCTGTTCCTTTTATTGTAAACTTTTGGGCAAACTAGAACTTCTAATGGTTGCCAGAGGATTGGACCAAAGCACCTCATGCATGAAGCACTGTAATAGAAAGTACAAAAATGATATAGTCATGCAGTCTTCTGGCTTTAAGAATTAAGGACTGAGTGAGAAGTCACTTCAACTCTCTTGGAATATTTCCTATACAAGAATGGGCGTATCCTATAAAAGGTGAAATAATGGGCCATCAATAATAATGTTCACTTTTCAATCCTGAGAATTTACAAGTTTTTTGCCTTACATGGCAAATGGACTTAGAAGACATGGTTACTAAAAATTTTGAAATGGAGAGATTATTGTGGATTATGTGTTGGGCACAATATAGTGTCCTTATTAGTTATAAAGGAAGCAAGAGAAGCAGAGTCAGAGAAGGAGATGAAACAACAGAATTAGAGGCTGCAGTCATTTGACACATTTTTGTGAGCTTTGAAGACAGAAAAGGACCCTGAGCCAAAGAATGTAGGTGGCCTCTCAAAGCTGTTAAAGTCAAGAAATTGATTCTTCCCTAGAGTCTCCAGGATGGCAGCCCTGCCAACACCTTGATTTTAGCCAGTAAGACCCATTTCATACTTGTGGTCTCCATTAATGTAAGACAGTAAATTTATAAGCCACAATATTTATGGTAATTTGTTAGCAACAATAGGAAACTAATGCACTCCACATTGTAAGATTTTGTGAGGATTACATTTTCTCAGCCCAGATTTGGACCTCAAGAAACATTATATCATACAAGATGTAAAGGGAACTTAAGCAGAGATTTGCTGAGAACTAACTGTGTAGATATGCTCCCTTGAAATTTCTCTTATCCAGGAAACAGTGGTTATAATTACTTTGGGGAGACTAAAGAACTTGGGCCCAGGAAGAAATGCTATTGTGTTTTCTTAGCATGAGCAGTTTCACTGTGCTGAACTATAGCATTGCCTGGTCTTAAAAGTGTGGTTAAAATTTTCCTATGTGCTATGCATCACTGCTGAATAGTGAATTACTGTAGTTCACTTAATCTGTGTTTTCCTTCTGCCCCCACCACATTGTCTACCGTATTTTTTCCCATTGCCTTGGGGAGTTCACTCATAGGTTAGAAGTTTCAATTGTTTTACTGCTTCAAGGCACATTTAGACTCTGAGTTGCCAAGAAATCTAACCTGACAGAATGAGAAATAAACAGCTCTATCTCTTGGAATGTGCATGATTATAAGTTACTGGTTAGTACTTCTTGTTTCAGAGAAAGAAACTGCCATAAAGGTCACAGCTGCAAAACATTCCAGGTGACTTTGATATTTTTAGTTACCATAAATAAACATACACATTTCCTTGTTTGTGTTCATTTCCTTACCCAGATACTGGGTCTAACCATTGCCTGATTGAGTGAATGACATCAACCAGAAAATGAAGCAGATTTTATTTTACACAATTAAAGGAGCTATATGGAACTTTATACCATGTTTTATCTCCTATTCAGTGACATGTGCTTTTAATTATTATAGACATATTTAAATATTACAAATGTCTCAGAGGCCTAAGATATAAGATAATGGTTATAGTTGTAATTTGTATTCATTTATGGATGATCTGACAGCTTAGAGGTAGATATGACTCTAGAGGCCCTAAAATTTAAAGCAAACATAGATGCTTAATTAGAAAATAAACTCTGTACATTTATATTTTTAATGTATTACATGAGTCATTCAATGTAATTTCATCTGGACATGTACATATTTTATTGCCTTTTAAAGTAGCAATCACCTTTCTTTTGCTCTCTGACACTAAAATATAATTTGAATGAATTTTTCCCCTCCCATTTTTATCCAAGAGCCATATAGAGCCAACATTTTTTTTTTCTTTTGGTTCTTTAAAATCCACTAATGCATATTAAAATAATTAAAGGCAGCTACAGCAGACTTAACTTGTCTCATTATCAGGATATTTAATTTAACAAGGCATTTATGTAGAAGTGCGTTCTTAATAGTTTAGTTCAGTTCAGTCACTCAGTCGTGTCTGACACTTTGAGACCCCATGGACTGTGGCACTCCAGGCTTCCATAATCATCACCAACCCCTGGAGCTCACTCAAACTCATGTCCATCAAGTTGGTGAGGCCATACAACCATCTTGTCCTCTGCCATCCCCTTCTCCTCCTGCCTTCAATCTTTCCAGCATCGGGGTCTTTTCTGAGTCAGTTCTTTGCAACAGGTGGCCAAATTATTAGAATTTCAGCTTCAGAATCAGTCCTTCCAGTGAATATTCAGGACTGATTTCCTTTAGGAATGACTGACTTGATCTCCTGACAGTCCAAGGGACTCTCAAGAGTCTTCTCCAACACCACAGTTCAAAAGCATCAGTTCTTCGGTGCTCAGCTTTCTTTATGGTCCAACTTTCACATGTAAACATGACTACTAGAAAAGCCATAGCTTTTACTAGATGGACTTTTGTTGGCTAAGTCAAGCATCTATGGTTTAATATGCTGTCTAGATTTGTCATAGCTTTTCTTCCAAGGAGCAAGAGTATTAATTTCATGGCTGCAGTCACCATCTGCAGTGATTTTGGAGTCCAAGAAAATAAAGTCTGTCACTGTTTCCGTTGTTTCCCCGTCTATTTGCCATGAAGTGACAGGACTTGATGTCATGATCTTAGTTTTTTTAAATGTTGAGTTTAAAGCCAATTTTTTCACTCTCCTCTTTCGCTTTCATCAAGAGGCTTTTTAGTTCCTCTTCACTTTCTGCCATAAGGGTGGTATCATCTATATATCTGATGTTATTGATGTTTCTCCTGGCAATCTTGATTCCAGCTTGAGCTTCATCCAGCATGTCATGTCACATGATGTACTCTGCGTATAGATTAAATAAGCAGGGTGACAATATACAGCCTTGATGTACTCCTTTCCCAATTTGGAACCAGTTCATTGTTCCATGTCCAGTTCTAACTGTTACTTCTAGACCTACATATAGCTTTCTCAGGAGGCAGGTAAGGTGGTTTAATAGTCCTATCTCTTTAAGAATGCTCCAGTTTGCTGTGATTCACACAGTCAAAGACTCTGGAACTCTCTTTCTTTTTCGATGATCCAATGTATGTTGGCAATTTGATCTCTGGTTCCTCTGCCTTTTCTAAATCCAGCTTGAACATCTAGAAGTTCCAGTTCACATCTTGTTGAAGCCTAGCTTGGAGAATTTTGAGCATCACTTTGCTAGCATGTGAGATGAGTGCAATTGTGTGGTAGTTTAAACATAATAATATTCTTAATACTAATGTTATTCAAAGTTCTGGGGAAGTGAGGCCTTAATGGAGAGAAGCAGCCCCCAGCACCTGGAGGACAAGCTGTAAGTGAGGTTATCGGTGGGGGAGCAATGTAAATATATTATTTGATAGTATATAATCATCTTCTTGTAGAAATAGAAATTAAGCCAAGAAAAAATAAATGCATTAGTTAGATATAAAGGAGAAGAGAAAATTGGAAGGAGAAGTATAATACTTATATTTTTGCCCAACCATTGTGTTTGGACAGAATTTGGAGAGAGGATTATGCTAATTTATTTAAAGTGAAACATTGAGATGTTAGATACTGGATCCCAGATATCCTTTTGGCATTCCCATTCACTGCAGTCTGTTTCTCTTGCATACCACTTCTTCAACTCCTGCACTAAGGCTACAAATCTTAATGTAAGAAGTATAGACTCAGAGGAAATTTCAGCACTCTCAGTGGTTTATAAAACCTTCAGGATTTATTTCTCCCTGGGATTAGGTGGGAGTAAGAACAGCTCTGTTCACAACAACAAACATTAACAAGATGACATAAGCATGTCTTGAAAAATGAAAAATACAAGTAATGCAGTGAAAGAGAAAGCCACTCAGTCATTTCTGACTCTGGAGTGGATAGCCTTTCCCTTCTCCAGGGGATCTTCCCAACCCAGGGATCAGACCCTTGTCTTCTGTATTGCAAGAGGATTTTTCACCAGCTGAGCCACAAGGGAAGCCCAAGAATGCTGGAATGGGTAGCCTACCCCTTTTCTAGCAGATCTTCCCAAACTAGGAATCAAACCAGGGGCTCCTGCATTGCAGGCAGATTATTTACCAACTGAGCTATCAGGGAAAAGTAATTCAGAGAACAAAATTATTTTTCTAAAATTTGATATAGTTTGGAAATATGAAGACTTCCTTACTATGTATAAATGTGTTACTATATATAAATTTATTACTGTAATATAATTATAAACATGTAATGTGGTAAATAATATTATATAATAATATATAAATTGCTACCATGTATAAATATTTGTTAAATTTCTATACCATAGGGAATATTTTAGCAAAATATTTCAAAAGTTCAGAATGAAAGTTTTGATAATGTCTATGATATAACTTTGACATTTATATCACTAGAATATACCCATTTGGGAAATCATTGCAAGGAAAAAGGGTAGATGAAGAGTTGACAACTTTAATGTCTATAAAAGTGCTCATACACCTGAATAAGACAAAAACCTGTCTCTTATACACATCTAGATGTGTATAAGAGACAGGAAAAAGAGACATTTTAGAGTTATGAGAGAGAAGTAAAACATCCAATCCTGTTTATTTTCTTCATTTTCTTATTTACTGTTTGTCATCAATTTCTAAATCTTTTGGATGGACTGCCCACATTCTTAAATAGTTCATTCTCAAGATGACATTCTGGATGAAATAGGAGTCCAATACATACAATCATTTTATATGAGGAAAATATATACCTTATAATTATCTGTGTAATTAATGTTGTAATCATAATATAAGATCATTTGCTACCATGTATAAATATTTGTTAAATTTCTATACCATAGGGAATATTTTAGCAAAATATTTCAAAATTTCAGAATGAAAGTTTTGATAATGTCTATGATATAACTTTGACATTTATATCACTAGAATATACCCATTTGGGAAATCATTGCAAGGAAAAAGAGTAGATGAAGAGTTGACAACTTTAATGTCTATAGAAGTGCTCATACACCTGAATAAGACAAAAACTAAAGTAGAAACAACACCAGACAAAGTGAGTAAGAAATCAGCAAAAGAAGAAAAATATACTGCTCTAATAGCAAATATGGTATAGCAACCAATGTCATTTATAAGCAAATAAAAGGTAATTAAAACTGATACACCATTTTGGACTATTAAATCTTCATTTATTTAAAGAGAATCATTACTGGTGACATAATCACAATGAAAAGAGGTATGAAATGATGGAAAACACTGATAATATCACTGACTCCAGTGTTTCTGTTAAAGATAAGTTGAGGCAAAACTAACCCACCTTCACCTTGAGTGCCAACCTAATTCCCTTCTTCCTCAAATTTTCTTTACCAACTTGACTCTAGAGTCTTATTTTTTTTTTATGAAATTACATATTCTAAATAACTAAAGATGTATGCTTTCAAAATCTTTTCTAGAATGTTGTAGAATCTACCAAATTTGCCATGGTCCTATTTGAAGAACAGCTATAAAGAAGAAACATGCTAGATAGAGCAGTAGATAATGAATGTCTTCTTCAAGACTGCTAACTTAAAAGATACCAGCATAATAAAGGGTATATTCATCTGCCTTTCATCTTCCCTCTAATCAAGCAGAATTATTCCATGATTCAGTTTCAAAAAATCAGAAGATAGAGTATGAAGTAGAACTAAATATTCTACCACCTGTTTTCTTCTATTTATACACCTAGTGGAGGAAATGCTATAAAATAAGCATTCCAATGCTAAATAGATGAGCATATGTTTTTACCTCTAAGTGATTTAATAACAATAACCAAGGAAATTTTTGTTAACTTTTATTGCAAGTCAGTGACTAAGGAACAAGAAAAATAGATTTGAAAACATGAAAAATAATTTAAAAGTACAGTAAAAACAAACATGATTTTTTTGTCTTTACTGAATGTTCTGTTGGTCTTAATTTTCATTAATCACTAGCACTTTTCCAGTCAGGAGCTATCCTCTTCAGTAACTTAAAAAAATGAATAGCATGAAGAAATGCATTCAGCTGAAAAAATAAAGATAAGAGATGAAAATGAAGAAGAGACAAGCAGAGAAAGGGATAAGAACTGATTTTGAACCCAATTAACCCATTCTTCATTTTTTTTCATTAAGTTCTCATGATACTAAGTTCAGAATGCTCCCTTGTATAGCAAATCAGTATAGCTTATGTTATTTAATGTGATAATTAGGCAAATTGAAATTTCTCTTTCCATATCCAGATTCTCCAGAAACTTACTGGTTGAAAATGCATATTACAACTGGAAATGAAGCAATGAAAATAACCCTTGATTTCACACTCTTAATTCTATTTATTTTATTCATAAGTATATCTTGAAAAATACTTATTTTTACTGTCTAAGAAACTTTGATACAAGCCTCCATTTTCAGATCCTCCTTCAGAATGTTGTAAAATTAACCTTAAAACAAAATTAAATTTTAAAATAAAGGTTGCAACTGAGAATTTAGTCAACAAATCAATATCCAAATGTGTGCTAGAACCATTAAAAATGTATTGCAGCTTCCAGTTTATTCTGTTGCTCTAATATTGTGCCATGAGATAGATGAATCTACACTGAAAGATACTTTAACATTATTTGAAAGATCATTGATTCTGCTATTACATTTTACCATTTTCTTTGTAATGATTCTGCCCTCACCATTATCCTATTTTTTTTTTCATTCCCTACACATTTATTGCAAACATTTTCAGTAATTCTATTAATCCATTTTCATACATATAATTGGCATTATTTCTTAAACTTGAGACAGAAGCCATTTAATATGAGACTCCTTAAGCTTACTTTTATAAATTTTTATCTTTATCAATAGATTGTTCATCTTTCCTGCATCATAAAAAAACCTCTATTCTATTTACAGGCTATTGGCTTAGTTTTGATTGCTTCTAAAATTTTACTCCTACCTTACTCCAACAATTACCACACTCCTTTTTCTCTTCTAGTTTATTTTTTTTCCTCTTCACTCTGTTCTCTCACAGGTTTTTGCCCCCCAAATCTGGCTATAAAATGCCCCAGTTTCTCCTATTAAAAGAAAAGAAAAAGGTCGGAAGTTCCTTTCAATCACTCTGTTTAAGGAAAACGATAAGTATTTATTGAAAGCATTAGGTATTCATTGTAGCTGACATAATATTTCAAGTTTTACTGATGAGTTAATTAAGGTCTAGAGGGTTAAGGGTTAATTGATTTGCCCAATGTCACAAGCAAATGGTAGAATTGGGCTTAGATAAAACTCTGCCTCACTCCACATCACACTGTCACATTTATTATAGTAGCAAGATCATTCCCTACACTACCTTTATCCAATATATGCCTCATAATATTTGCAATCTGTCTTCTGTTACCACATTTCTTTTTTAAACTCCTTTCTTGATGGTAGCAAGGACGTGTTTGTCACTGAAGGCTAAAATTTCTTCAGCATCTATATTCTTTAAAAATTCTGGAAATTATCACTTATGACCTCTTCCTTGTTCTTATAGTTATCTGAATTCTTGGCTTTCATGAATCATGTTCCCCTAGCTTATTTTCATTCTTTATGGCTGACCTTTTTCTCTTCCTTTGCCTTTTCCCTTTTTTCCTCATCCTCAAAGTTCTGTCATTTGCTTCTTTATTCAATACTCTCTCACTTGGACTCATATTATTATATCCCAACTGAGCTATCATAGGAGCTGAGCAATTGATAATTTTCTCTCTTTCCATTTTTTGAAAGGGCAAGACTGAGCCTCTCTGTAGAATAAGGTCTGTTTAGTCAGCTAGAAATGAAAGAAAACTAATTTTAAAATATTTTTTAGAGAAAAGATACCAATTATTATTTACATCCTAAAAGTAAGGCAACACAGCAATAAATGATACACTAAATGCAAATCATTATGGATAATTCAGCAAAGAAAAAATATAGAAATAGTAGTAGGTAGCTCGTACTGGAATTACTGGAATAAGGAATCAATTTGGAATGTGGGCACAGAGGGAATCTTGGTAGTCAGAACAATAGCAGAGTCAAATACAGAAGCATGGTAGAAGGGAGTTCTATCAGAGCTACAGAGCAGTGCTCCATCCACCAGTGCACAAGGCACTGGTTCTAGAATCCCATTGGTATATCATATAATGATGTTATAGTAATAAACAATTAAGGAAAGAAAAAGTTCAAAAGATGTACTGCTAGGGACGGGTGAACATAGATGAGAAGCAGGATAAAAGGGCTATGAAGATGAGTTCGTTCTCATATTAAAACTTTTATATTATTTCTAGATTGTGTAAACAATAAAATAACAGCATTAGCAAAACAGCTGGGAAACTGAAGGAACCTAATAGGACAAGTGAAAAAAATGTTGAGAAAGGTATAACTGGAAATTGAGACTGGGCATGTAGAGATTACAGCCAGGAAATGTTAATCTTTATTATAAAACTTTTTAGACAAGTACAAGTATTTCATAAATTAAAGCAAGTAAAGAAATAAAGCAACTGCAACTTAATGTCTCTGTAGGTAACTTTTTCTTTTATAAATTTATTTTATTTTATTTATTTTATTTTTTTAATTTAAATTTATTTATTTTAATTGGAGGCTAAATACTTTACAATATTGTATCAGTTTTGCTATACATCAATATGAATCTGCCACGGGTGTACATGTGTTCCCAATCCTGAACCCCCTCCCACCTCCCTTATAAATTTATTTATTTTAATTGGAGGTTAATTACTTTACATTAAACTGGAGCCTATTATACAGAGTGAAGTTAGCCAGAAAGAAAAACACCAATACAGTATACTAACACATATTTATGGAATTTAGAAAGATGGTAATGATATGCCTGTATGCGAGACAGCAAAAGAGACACAGATGTATAGAACTTTTTCTAATGAACAGATATACTTTCTCTAATTGCCACATCTACCTATTTTAGAACTGCAAAAACCAAATTAAAAATTGGATTAATCTCTTCATTCCATATTAATATGAAAGAAGACATTTCCCAACAGTATTTCATAGTTTTCTTGTCAATGAGTTCTGTTTATATTTATACTTCTAAATGGTTGTAGTTTTTTGGGATTTTTTTACATTTTTATCTTAATTCTACCTTGTCTCTTTCTAAGTATATTATACACACAGTCTGCCAGGTACAGAACTACAGTCTCATAGAAATCTAAGGGACAATATGTTGATGAAAATACTGCTGCCTCTTCGAAGAGGAATCTCTATTCAAGGCAAAAACATATTTGCTGCTAGATTGGAGTGATCATATGAATTGTATATGTATCAGCTTACATAAGTAGAAAAGTTATGATTATACCTTTAAAAAATCAGTAAACTAACATACTGCCTCCTGTATGTTCATGTTAACAAAGTATCATTTTAAAATGCATTACATTCAGATTCTGTCTTTCAGACTCCCAAATCATTCCATGTGAGTGCACAGATATGTTACCTAAAGATGTAGAGTTGAGCTCAAGGTCAAATTAGATAGCTGTTACCATGAGTTGACCTACAAAGTATACTGGAATATTTAGTCAGTAGTCAGAAAGGCATTTGGCTAAAATGTAAAATTGATTTCAATATTTGCATAATTAATTTCTTGAGAACAGACCATCCATAAAGATATAAAAGTAGCAATCCATTTGAAAGATGCTTGAAAAAAATCCACACAGTATATATTAGATTAACCATATCAAAGAAACTTTCAAGAGGAGGATTGCGACATTACAGACACACTGTACATTTTTACTATTCCTTGTGTTTTCACTTGCTGTTTTTCCTATTTAGGAGGTTCTTTGTCCTGTCTGGCAAACTCCCACTCATTATTGAGAACAATTTGAATGTCATTTTATCTGTGAAATCTGCTTCCAAAAGTGTGAGTTTTACCTCCTCTGGTTCCTTAGCCCTTTAATTCATATCACCTATTGAAATTTATTCTATGGTATTAGATAGATAGATGGTAAATAGATAAACATGTGTGTGTGTATCAACAAACTAGACCATGATTCTTAAAGGACAGAAAGTGTGCTTTAACTATATATTGCTAGTTCTTGACACAAAACATTTCACATAACAATTTAATAATAATCTATATAATTAATTAAAAGTAATTGATTATGATAATATAAAATTTTCATCACACCACCCTGAAGTCATTTAAATATACTATATAATTGATATCAAACATATGTTAATCTCAGTACATGTAACAAGTTATGGAAGTATTTTGAAATGAGAGGGTGTCATGAAAAACAGCACACATATTTTATCAGTTTGATGGATTTTTCTCAATAGCAAACTCATGACTTTGGTCTGATTTATCACCATTTTCACATTAATCATGAAAATACTTTTGTAAATTTTGATCTATTGCAAAGCATTTAGATATCAGTTACTTTATTTGATTGAATTGACTTGATATCCAAAACAAGATTGAGTGATAGTGGGAGAAAACATTGTTTCTCTGATATATGCATCTAAAATCAAATAACTTTCCTGAAGTTGCAGAACAAACTAGTGGCAAAGTCAGATCTATCTGATTCCCACTGAGAGCTCTCTGTACTTTCATTCTGCCTTTCTGATTTATAATCTGATTTGTAATCATAAAATAGTATGTCTCAAAATGTTTTCCCCATTTTTCAAATAATTCTATGGGAATAGTCCTTGTTCAAGAGGCAGAGTTCATCTTTTAATAATATTCAATCCATCAATTATAAATCCTTTTTAAACCATAAACTACTTTGGAAATACTTGTATTTGTTGAACAAGGAGCAATCTTGCATTTGTTTCCTTATTGCTAAGTATGGAGCTTGATGCATTTTGGTAACTATTACATGCCTTTTTAATAAATTAATAATTTTGAATACTTCTAAAACTCAGACTTTAATTTGATTAAAATCTGATTGTTTTTAACCCTTATGGCAGAAACTGGAGAAAAAGCTAAAGAGCCTCTTGATGAAAGTAAAAGAGGAGAGTGAAAAATTAGGCTTAAAGCTCAACATTCAGAAAACTAAGATCATGGCATCTGGTCCCATCACTTCATGGCAAATGGATGGGGAAACAGTGGAAACAGTGGCTGACTTTATTTTCCTGGGCTCCAAAATCACTGCATATGGTGATTTCAGCCATGAAATTAAAAGACGCTTACTCCTTGGCAGGAAAGTTATGACCAATCTAGACAACATGTTAAAAAGCAGACATTACTTTGTCCACAAAGGTCCATCTAGCCAAGGCTATGGTTTTTCCAGTGGTCATGTATGGATGTGAGAGTTGGACTATAAAGAAAGCTGAGTGCTGAAGAATTGATGGTTTTGGACTGTGGTGTTGGAGAAGACTCTTGAGAGTGCCTTGGACTGCAAGGTGATCCAACCAGTCCATCCTAAAGGAGATCAGCCCTGGGTGTTCATTGGAAGGACTGATGTTGAAGCTGAAACTCCAATATTTTGGCCACCTGACGTGAAGAGCTGACTCATTTGCAAAGACCCTGATGCTGGGAAAGATTGAGGGCAGGAGGAGATGGGGACGACAGAGGATGAGATGGTTGGATGGCATCACCGACTCAATGGACGTACGTTTGATTGGACTCCAGAGTTGGTGATGTACAGGGAGGCCTGGCGTGCTGCGATTCATGGGGTCGCAAAGAGTCAGACATGACTGAGTGACTGAACTGAACTGAACTGAAGTGATTTTAACATGTGAGGAAGGTTGCATACCATTCATTTGGTACAGATGACTGAACATACTAAAGTCGTGGTCCTCCACCTTGGTTACACATAAGAATTACTTCAGAAACTTCAAAAAGATCCCACTAGACAGACTTTAACTCACACCAGTTAGATCAAAGTCCCTGGGCTTGACCTAGGCATCTGTAGTTTTAATGTTTCCCAGGTAAAAACTAAAGTCAGTCTAAGTTTGAGAATGAATGCAATAGAGATTATTCTTATTGCTTTGACTGATTTATCATTATTTGGGGATTTCATGATAAATTATGTCATTATATGGATAACCAACATACATTATATCAAAATAGCTGTGACATGGACAGGTCCCTTTACATTTGCTTTTTTTTTTTTTTTAAGAAAACTCCAATTATCTTTTTGCCATTGAGCAGTACTCAGTATGTGGTCCATTTTCTGGATGTACATTTCCTTTAAGAGCAAGCTCTTTTTGTCTTCTCATCTCCATAGCACTCTGCTGAGACACTGCTAATACAGAAGTGAAGACTAATTAATTAGCTCAGTTGGACCCATGACACAACAAGCTGCCACTCCATTTACTTTTTGCACTGCTTATCCAAGCTGAGCAGTTGTTCTAAATACTACGTGCTATAGAAATGCTGCAGCTAATTGTGTCCACATCTAGCACTCACCATGCTAAATTATGCTGCCATTCCATGCTATCATTATTCTGCCTCCTGAGGAGATCCCATCTATTAAAACAGATCCTTATGTGGTACACACCAATTATTGTTACAGAGAACACACTGGAAACAGGTGCCATAATTGCTTGCTAGTCAACTAGTCAAGTCTATAAACAGAATCATTCACTCCCTTATTACCTCTTTTACCTTTCTCTATATTCTCTGTCTGTTGACTGAAGATATTTTCTTATGCTTGACTTTCTTTTTAATTCGTGAATAGTAGTATACTTTCAGTCCAGATATCCTAAAACTGTAGAAACCACTTAAGATGTTTCCATACCTCATGCTTACTTGCTTGCTTCCTATACTGAGAGTTAATGTAGGAAAGCCATTACTGAGACAATGAACATCAGGCCAGAATTATGTTGCTAATTAGCAGATTCAGATGGTGCTAAGAAAGTCATTTTTTTTTTTTTTTTTTACTACTGAAATGAGTGGGAGGGAATTAGAGCAGTTATTCCCAACAGAACCACATCTTTCTTTTATTACTCTTTCTTGCTATCAGTCTGTCTCCATTGGTTCTCTATGTTCTTATTTTATGTATAGCAGGTTAATTTTATTTGATACATATAGACTCTGCAAGTTAAAGTTCTAACTTTTTAGTAAAACTGTGTTAACTTACATTGTTTCATTTCTGATTTTTCTCCTGATTTTATGTGCTCTGTATTTTAGAATATCCACCTTGATTTTGAACTGTGTTTATGACTTTTGCCTCATCCCTTCCCTGCCCCTTATCCAAGTTCTATTTGTTACACTTTCTGAGACTTTCAAAACTCACTGTGAGTTAAACAATAGCAAACATGGCTTTTCTGATCAAAGTGTGAAGTCTACCAAATCTTGCAGTTTCAGAAAGTGTTAGTCACTCAGTTGTGTTTGACTCTTTGCGACCTCATGAACTGTAACACACTAGGCTCTTCTGTGCATGAAATTCTCCAGGCAAAGATACTTGGATGGGTTGTCATGCCCTTCTCCAGAGGATCTTGTCAACCCAGAGATTGAACCTGGGTCTCCTGCATTGCAGCCAGATTCTTTACTAGCCACCAGTAAAGCCTCAAAAGCTAATTATTGACTCCCTCTCTGGAGATCTCCCTTTTCTCTTGAATGAAAAACTCAACAAAATCATTCATTTGAGACCTTTCTTATCGCCCCCTTTTCTGCACATCCCATTTGAAAAATCTAATCAAGGGACTATGCTGAGGACAATTCTAAGACAATCCAAACACAGGAGTCAGTTCCCTGTCTTACAAGGTTCTTACAATGGTAAGTGTTTTTCTGGGCCATAAAAGTGACTATTGAGGAGATGGAACAACCTCTGATTAAGATTCATGACTTCTTTACACCATCTTTGGGTGAAAAGATAAATTATGGCACAGTGTATGAATACTAAAAGTCAATTATGGGAGGGGAAAATACATGTTTGAAAACCATCCCTTCCTCTGAAGTCAAATTTCATCATCATTATACCTTATTGAGTTAAAATTTTTCAGCACTTTAAAATTCACATAAAATATTTATTTCTCAACCTTGTTTTGCAGCAGAATTTCCATTATTCTGACATTTAAATATATTATATTGAGGTTTATTTTTATTATAATTGGCCATGAGCCAAGCCAATGTACTTTTCGTGATATCTGTCTTTTCATGATTATTGTCTGCAGTATATTAAAAATATCCCATAACCTTTCAAGAATCAGATTAACTATAAAAGATCTAGTCATTGTCTCTCCTACAGTGGGTTGAATGGTAGTCTTAAAACAATGCATTCATGTCCTAAACCTTAGAACCTTGAATGTCAAGGATCTATGTAGGTGTAGTTAAGAGTATTAATATTAGATGATTCTGGGTTACACAAGTAGGCCCAAAGTTGAGTGATAAATATCATTAAAAGACACAGAGATCTATCCCAATGTTCATTGCAACACTGTTTACAATAGCTAGGACATGGAAACAATCTAGATGTCCATCCACAGATGAATGTATAAAGGTGTTGTGGTACATATATACAGTGGAATACTACTTAGCCATAAAAAGGAAACACATTTGCATCAACTCTAATGAGGTGGATGAACCTAGAGCTTATTATACAGAGTGAAATATGTCAGAAAGAGAAAAACAAATATTGTATATTAATGCATATATATGGAATCTGGAAAGATAATACTGATGAACCTATTTGCAGGACAGCAATGGAGATACAGACATAAAGAAAAGACTTGTGGACACAGAGGGGAAAGGAGGAGGTGGGACAAATTGAAAGAGAAGCATTGAAACATACACATTACCATATGTAAAAGTATACAGCCAGTGGGAATTTGCTGTATGACACAGTAAGTTCAAACATAGTGTCCTGTAGCAACCCAGAGGAATAGGATTAACTGGGAAGTGGAAAGGAGGTTCAGGACAGAGTGGACATATATATACCTATGGCTGATTCATGTTGGTGTATGGCAGAAACCAACACAATGTTGTAAAGCAATTATCCTCCAATTAAAATATATACTTAAGAAAAAGACGCTGAGAAGAGACACATGCAAAGGAGAAAGACATATGAAGATGAGGGAAGAAATTACAGTTATGTAGTTGCAATCAAAGAACACTAGAGTCTGGAAGAGGCAAGGCAGAATTCTCTGCTCAAGTCTCCAGAGGCAGCCTCCAGAATTGTGAGAAAATATATTTCTGTTGTTTTGAGTATCAAGTTTATGGTATCAATAATTTGCTATATCAGACCTATAAAATTAATATACCTTTATACTTCTTGATAGTTGTATATAGCCAATTCTGTTATATATGAATAATAATACCATATAGTCAATAAATATTAGCAAAGCCATATAGGAATGGAAAAGTGGCTTCTTGAATTAAGAACAGTCACCTCATCTTAAAGGACAGGATCAGTTCCAGGATCAGTTGTGCTTTCATCAGGAATAGCAGGAGTAAAGACATACAGCAAGAAAAAGAATAGAGTTAGGGATGTGCAGGCAATTTGATACAACTGGAAAGTAAAAGAGAAGATGGAAAATATCAGAATATGAAGCCAGTGAGGTGCCATATCACAGATGTGGGGCATTAATGCTATGTAGATACGAGCATACTGTACGATGGAGGTTCTTGCTTTTCAAACAAGGCATGTGGAAATTCTTGGGAATAAAGTTATAGGATGCATGATAAGCATGATTAGTTTTTCTGGATTGTGTTTACTTAAGCATCTAGAGGAAATAATATTTAATAAGTGAGTTGGAAGTCATTTATCAATGCAAAAAAACATATTTAATGATTGGTAGATTCAATTAACACAATTTGTAGAAGATAAAACAAGACTTTTTACAGTCTTGGAACTAAGGAGAGAAGGTTTGAGTTAGGCTTCAGATTCATGTAGAAAAAATTTGCTTTCCTTTTCCATTAGCAGAAATTCTTTAGGATTAAACATTGAGGCACGAGTTAATCAGAGGATTCTACAATATTGAAAACAACATTAACAATAATAGATACTAATTATTGATCATTTACAATGTGGCAATTCCTATTCTGAAAGCTCAGATGATATTTTAATCATCATATTTGTCTTTACCAAGAGTTCATGAAATAGGTAAAGTAATGCTCAAAATTCTCCAAGCCAGGCTTCAGCAATACGTGAACTGTGAACTTCCAGATGTTCAAGCTGGTTTTAGAAAAGGCAGAGGAACCATAGATCAAATTGCCAACATCTGCAGGATCATAGAAAAAGCAAGAATGTTCCAGAAAAAAATCATCTATTTCTGCTTTATTGACTATGCCAAAGCCTTTGACTGTGTGGATCCCAGTAAAGTGCTGAAAATTCTGAAAGAGATGGGAATACCAGACCACCTGACCTGCCTCTTGAGAAACCTGTATGCAGGTCAGAAAGCAACAGTTAGAACTGGACATGGAACAACAGACTGGTTCCAAATAGGAAAAGGAGTACGTCAAGGATGTATATTGTCACCTTGCTTATTTAACTTATATGCAGATTACATCATGAGAAATGCTGGGATGGAAGAAGCACAAGCTGGAATCAAGATTGCTGGTAGAAATATCAATAATCTCAGATATGCAGATGACACCACCCTTATGGCAGAAAGTGAAGAGGAACTAAAAAACTTCTTGATGAAAGTGAAAGATAGACTGATGCTGGGAAGGATTGGGAGCAGGAGGAGAAGGGGACGACAGAGGATGAGATGGCTGGATGGCATCACTGACTAAATGGACATGAGTTTGATTAAACTCTAGTAGTTGGTGATGGACAGGGAGGCTTGGCTTGCTGCAGTCCATGGGGTCGCAAAGAGTCGGACACGACTAGGGACTGAACTGAACTACAACCATGCCAGCTGCATTGGAAGTCTGGAAAATGTAGTCTCATGGTGTAGCTAAGAACATGATAAAGATATTATCCACCTACAGCTCTGCCATGGCTCTTCACTATTAACTACACTACATGTTATTTATTCCTCTTTATTTTTGATTTTTAAACCAGAAGATAAACTGCATGAGATTGTTTTCTGATTTGTCCACTTTTCCCTGGCACATAGTGCATACATAATAAGTGTTTGCTAAACTAAAGGGAATTTTTGATGCAGAAGTATGCTTTTGAAAGAAGGAGTGAATGAATGTCTCATTGATGAGTTTCTCTAAATTTAATCTGTGTGTGTGTGTGTATGTAAGCATTGTAAGCCGCTTCAGTTGGGTCTAACTCTGCGACCCATGCCCTATAGCCCACCAGGCTTCTCTGTCCATGGGATTCTCCAGGCAAGAATACTAGAGTGGGTTGCCATGTTCTTCTCCAGGGGTTCTTCTGATCCAGGGATCAAACCCATTCTCATGTGTCTTGCATTGGCCTGCAGTTTCTTTATCATTGGTGCCATCTGGGAAGTCCCTAAAGTCCCTTTCATATCCCAATCAAAGTAGGTATACATTACTTATATTTAGATAGTTTTTACTTATAACATTACTTTTATTTAAAATGATATCCATTTTTTAAGTCTAGGGAATTATCCAAGGCATATATGCCAGAAGAAAGCAATCTTGGGGTCAGTTTCAGATCTCAGCCTATCCAGATGCAGAAAGATAGCCAGGGTTGGGGGTGCTGACGGTGGGTGGGGAAGATGCCTCTTCAGTATTATGGAGCTGGCCTCTTCCCATAAGAAATCTGAGGAGCTATATGTGACCTGTGACTGAGTAAACATGCTAACATCAACTCTTATTGGTGATAAATAACAAAAATTCAACTGAGTAAGTCTGAAGGTCTAACTGGATTTATTTAATGATTCATGGGCAGCACTGCTTTTAGCCATCAAAAGGTGCTCTGCCAAATGCAGGGGGGAAAAGAGGGTAGCAGTTTTAAAGGCAGAGAGGGAATAGAAAAAAAGAAAATCATTAGTAAAGAATTCATTGTTTTAGGCAAGACTGCCCTCCTATGTGGAATGGAAAGTATCAGTTTCCTAGTGCCAACCAGAACATTTCACCCTGACTAGACACATTCCTAGTACATAGACTAGGTATTAAGTCTTGGTGAGATCCAGCCTAATGACTCCATCAGAGAGCCATTTGGGGCCTTTTTTTTTTTTTTTTTTTTAATGTTCAGTTCAGTCAGTCGCTCAGTCATGTCTGACTCTCTGTGACCCCATGAACCACAGCACGCCAGGCCTCCCTGTCCATCACCAACTTCCAGAGTCAAACCAAACTCAAGTCCATTGAGTTGGTGATGCCATCTAACCATCTCATCCTCTGTTATCCCCTTCTCCTCCTGCTTTCAATCTTTCTCCACATCAGGGTCTTTTCAAATGAGTCAGTGCTTCACATCAGGTGGCCAAAATATTGGAGTTTCAGCTTCAACATCAGTTCTTTCAATGAATACCCAGGACTGATCTCCTTTAGGATGGACTGGCTATATTTTCTTGCAGTCCAAGGGACTCTCAAGAGTCTTCTCCAAAACCACAGTTCAAAAGCATCAATTCTTTGGTGCTCAGCTTTCTTTATAGTCCAACTCTCACATCCATACATGACTACTGGAAAAATCATAGCCTTGACTAGATGGACCTTTGTTGACAAAGTAAAATCTCTGCTTTTTAATATGCTGTCTAGGTTGGTCATAACTTTTCTTTCAAGGAATAAGCATCTTTTAATTTCATGGCCACAATCACAATCTGCAATGAGTTCGGAGTCTAAAAAATAAAGTCAGCCACTGTTTCCACTGTTTCCCCATCTATTTCCCATGAAGTGATGGGACCAGAAGCCATCATCTTCATTTTCTGAATGTTGAGCTTTAAGTCAACTTTTTCAATCTCCTCTTTCACTTTCATCAAGAGGTTCTTTAGTTCTTCTTCACTTTCTGCCATAAGGGTGGTATCATCTGCATATCTGAGGTTATTGATATTTCTCCCAACAATCTTGATTCCAGCTTGTGCTTCCTCCAGCCCAGCATTTCTCATGATGTATTCTGCATATAAGTTAAATAAGTAGGGTGACAATATACAGTTACAGGTAAAAATTAACTTTTATATTATTTAAGAAGTATACAAACAGAAACTCTAATATATTGTTTCCATACCTAATGTATGGAAACAATACAAATGATGCAAATGATATCTTAGCAAAGATCTTATTTTGATTCTATCCATATAGTTACGTACACATCAAAAATTCAAAATTGTGTTGGTGGACCCCACAGTCTCTATAGATACAAGCATGTTAGAAGGGTCCTAGTGTGTTGTATCTGAACAATACCTGAGATATAGTAAGTACTCAGTAAAAAGTTACTGAATCAATAAATAAGGAGTTGAGGAGATTGAAGAGAAGTTTGCCTTAGGAGAAAAAGAAAATAGTGACTATAAACTTAGCACCAAAGCAAGGGCTTGTCTATTACAAGAAATTTAACATCAGAGTGAATATAGTGACTTTAACAACAATAGTGACTATAAACTTAGGACTGAAGCAAGGGCTTATCTATTACAAGAACTTTAACATATCCAAGCAAAGTAATGCTCTAAATTTTCCAAGCCAGGCTTCAATAGTACATGAACTGTAAACTTCCAGATGTTCAAGCTGGATTTAGAAAAGGCAGAGGAACCAGAGATCAAATTGCTAATATCTACTGGATCATCAAAAAAGCAAGAGAGTTCCAGAAAAACATCTACTTCTGCTTTATTGACTATTCCAAAGTCTTTGACTGTGTGGATCACAACAAACTGTGGAAAATTCTTCAAGAGATGGGAATGCCATACCACCTTACCTGTCTTCTGAGAAATCTGTTTGCAGGTCAAGAAGCAACAGTTAGAACTGGACATGGAACAACAGACTGGTTCCAAATCAGAAGAGGAGTATGTCAAGGCTATATATTGTCACCCTGCCTATTTAACTTATATGCAGAGTATATCATGAAAAACACTGGGCTGGATGAAACAAAAACTGAAATCAAGATTTCTGGGAGATATATCAATAACCTCAGATATGCAGATGATATCACCCTTATGGCAGAAAGTGAAGAAGAGCTAAAGTACCTCTTGATGAAAGTGAAAGAGGAGAGTGAAAAAGTTGGCTTAAAACTCAACATTCAGAAAACTAAGATCATGGTATCTTGTCCCATAACTTCCTGGCAAATAAATAGGGAAACAATGGAAACAGTGAGAGACTTTATTTGTGGGGGCTCCAAAATCACTGTAGATGATGATTGCAGCCATGAAATTAAAAGATGCTTTCTCCTTGCAAGAAAAGCTATGACAAACATAGAGAGCATATTGAAAAGCAGAGACATTACTTTGCCAACAAAGGTCTGTGTAGTCAACACTATGACTTTCCAGTCATCATGTATGAATGTGAGAGTTGGACTGTAAAGAAAGCTGAGCACCGAAGAACTGACTCTTTTGAACTGTGGTGTTTGAGAAGACTCTTGAGAGCCCTTAGGATTTGCAAAGAGATCCCACCAATCAATCCTCAAGGAAATTCATCCTGAATATTCACTGGAAGAACTGATGATGAAGCTGAAACTCCAACATTTTGGCCATCTTCTGTGAAGAACTGACTCCTTGGAAAAGATCCTGGTGCTGGGAAAGATTGAAGGTAGGAGGAAAAGGAGACAACAGAGGATGAGATGGTTGGATGGCATCACTGACTTGATGGACATTAGTTTGAGTAATCTCAGGGAGTTGGTTATGGACAGGGAAGCCTGGCCTACTGCAGTCTATGAGGTCAGAGATAGTTGGACATTACCGAATGACTGAACTGAACTGAACATCAGAGGGTTGCACTGGAGCACATTCCTCAAAGTCTCATTGGATATGTCTCCATACCACTTCCTCTCATCCAGTATTTTTTTGGGGAAAACAGGTATTTAAATTAGCAAGAAAAAGTAAGACTATTAGAATATCTGTATGATACAAAGAACAGATGACAGTGTTATTTTATGGTCAATGTAATTTTCTGTATCAGCCATTAAGTGATTATATAACTGTTAACAAAAATTACGCAATGTTTATAGCTGATCACAGAGTATCACAGAGTAGTGTACAAACAAAAGTCAAGGACCGGAGCAGCCAAAATCAGAGCAAACAGAGGCATTGCAAGTTATAAGACCAACTTCTGAACCTGAAGAAAAGGAAATTGAATAAGGAAATTGTATGTCTAATGACTTTTAGAAAAAATTGGGATGGTCAAGTCACTAGTCTGGAGTTTACAGAAACTAAACCTGAGCTAAAAAAAAACTGTTGTTCTTCAGAGTCCAGGGACTGCTTATTCCAGATTGAGACAATTCATGATTGACGCTTGATTTCTCTCTCTATATATCTTTTTTATACATAACTTTTTCCTTAACAGTTTAGTTCAGTACAGTCGCTCAGTCGGGTCAGATTCTTTGGGACCCCATGAATCGCAGCACGCGAGACCTCCCTGTTCGTCACCAACTCCCGGAGTTCACTCAGATTCACATCCATCGAGTCAGTGATGCCATCCAGCCATCTCATCCTTTGTTGTCCCCATCTCCTCCGGCCCTCAATCGCTCCCAGCATCAACGTCTTTTCCAATGAGTCAACTCTTCGCATGAGGTGGCCAAAGTACTGGAGTTTCAGCTTTAGCATCATTCCTTCCAAAGAAATCCCAGGGCTGATCTCCTTCAGAATGGACTGGTTGGATCTCCTTGCAGTCCAAGGGACTCTCGAGAGTCTTCTCCAACACCACAGTTCAAAAGCATCAATTCTTGGGCGCTCAGCCTTCTTCACAATCCAACTCTCACATCCCTACATGACCACAGAAAAACCATAGCCTTGACTAGATGGACCTCAGTCGGCAAAATAATGCCTCTGCTTCTGAAAATGCTATCTAGGTTGGTCATACTTTTCTTGCAAGGAGTAAGTGTCCTCTAATTTCATGGCTGCAGTCACCATTAGCAGTGATTTTGGAGCCCAAAAAATAAAGTCTGACACTGTTTCCACTGTTTCCCCATCTATTTCCCATGAAGTGATGGGACCAGATGCCATGATCTTCGTTTTCTTACCCGCCCATCTTGGGTTGCCCTGCAGGCATGGCTTAGTTTCATTGAGTTAGACAAGGCTATCGTCCTAGTGTGATTAGATTGACTAGTTTTCTGTGAGTATGGTTTCAGTGTGTCTGCCCTCTGATGCCCTCTTGCAACACCTACCATCTTGCTTGGGTTTCTCTTACCTTAGGTGTGGGGTATCTCTTCATGGCTGCTCCAGCAAAGTGCAGCCACTGCTCCTTACCTTGGATGAGGTAAGGACTAATTGTGATTAGTCCTTAGATATGCATTTATATCTTTTCCTTAACATGATTTTTATAATACCATCATTTGCCTTCTCTCTCCTACAAATATTCACAGACACTACTTTTTCAATAAGAAACACCATATTGCCCCTTTCTCTTTGTTTTATTATCATATTCATTATATTTTCTACTCACTCTTTGCTTCCAGTTGCAGAGAGCTACATATGTAGACTTGTTCTATATTTTCACTAATGCTTTTGGTTTTGCTGTTCTTTTTCTGATTCTCAGTTATTATAATACAGAGTCTATTTTTTTCTAATCTCTGCACTAATGGCACGTGCATGTGAGTTCAAAAATTTTCATGTGCAAGCAAAGACTATTTTTATTATAGAGTCCATGATTATGTTTCACATAAAATAAATAAGTTATAGATATATTAAGAGATTCAATTACAAACAAAGATGTTGAATTGGTATCCATAACGTGCTACTAGTGCAGCATAATACTAAATGTAGACATGAATTTAGGCAATGTGAATGAGAGAGACACTTAAATGATGAAAGGTTGTTTCTAAAGTATCCAATTCTTAAAGAAAAATTCCTAACTGGTAGCCTATTGGGGAGATTGCTTTTAATTTATAAAGGAATTGTGATTAGTCCTTAGATATGCATTTATATCTTTTAACTACTCTAAAGAAAAACAAAGTTCTATTATTATACAAAAAGGAAAGAAAAGGCTGACTAATAGCTCAAATTGTATTTCTGCCCAATTCATAATTCTTGTGGTTACTGCTGTGTCCCTGGAATTTGTGACACTTCTGATTGTCATTTAATTAACTCTCCTCCCCTATCCCTTGCCATCCACCTGTGGATTTAAATATTTACTCTCGCTTCCAAAGTCCATCCATCCATTTGTTCTCTGTCAGTGAACTACCTGCTTGTAAGTCCTGCATATGTAAGGAGACAGGATGAAGAGAAAAGCAAGTTAATATACCCAGAAGTGTAATTACAACAGTGTAAAACAAATATGAAATATTTATTTCATATGGTGCTTTTGACGGAATCTTAATTTGTCTGGCTTTGTATTATTTATTACTCATAAGAGCGTAGTTGGAGAAGGGAATGGCAACCCACTCCAGTATTCTTGTCTGGGAAATCCCATGGACAGAGGAGCCTGGTGGGCTACAGTCCATGGGGTTACAAAAGAGTCAGACATGATTTAGCAACTAAAACAACTACAAAATAATAGCACAATAGAAATCATGGCATTTATTACCACTAAGAACATGATTTATAGGAAGTGTTGATGAACTGCAGTGTAGAATAACAGAATCCAAGTTTCCAAATTATCGGGTTACTCAATGAGCACTTAATTGAAAAAGGCCCTGACTGCCTGTGGAGAGTGTGAGGCTACCAAGAAAATAATGAAACTGTCCTCTAGCCTCTCATTTCAGTTCAAGGCTCTAGAAACCAGGGACAAATTCTCGAAACACTGCTAATTTAGAGGTTACTGTTACTGAATAAACTTTATTAGATAATCTGAGTTCAGATCTCTGTAATATAAAGTGTCAGGCAGTCGTGTGGTAGATTCTATTGATTCTGGAGTCAGGCTGCTTGTGTTCAAATGCTACTTTAGCAATTTATGATTTTCTGAACATCATTTCATCTCACTATGCTGATTCCCTCAACTGTTAAATTGAAGTAATAATAGAACCCATTTTATGTTAATACATTTATTTGGAAGACCAACAAATAATACATATAAATTGCTTTGATCAGTGCTTTGTACATAGTATATGTTCAATAAATATTAACTGATCCAAAGATCAGCACAAATAAATTCATTACATTACACACTGTTATTTACCAGATATTTCCCCTTTTCTTTCCCTAACCTTTAATTTTCAAGATTGTCAACTCTATTAATGCCTGATCATACTCTTTCCATGTAATCTGCTTTTCACACCTCCAGCATACTCAAATTGTCTTTCTGTATTTCACTGAAAGAATTAAAAAGGTATCATGGAATAATGGAAACAGCAAGAGATTTGACTACAGTATTGTTCAGGCATTTGCAGAATTATTTACATTCTCCTTGAAGATATCAGTATCATACCTTTCATGACATAGACCTTCATTTCCTCTAGATGTGTTTAGCATTTTTCTCTGACAGCTTTCTACCACTTTGACTTTTCTTTCAAATTCCATATCAAGCTCATAAGGGTGCCACAAGGGTATTTAATACCTTCATGAAGATTTCATCCTGATATAACATCAGAATCCAAAATGTTGTAGATCATTCCATAATCTATACCATTAATCTAGAACATCAATTAGAGGTCCTAACATTCAAAGAGGTACTTTGCTATCATACTTTAAGTTACACAAATTTTCTGTATATCCATATTAATAATATCTTTTTAAAAATTTATCTTTACTATATAGCCCCTGTGATCTGTTTCTCTTTATCTTATAAAATATTTTGGGATTAATGGTCTAATTTCAGTTGACTTAAAATTGTAAAGGGTCAAATTACTCATTCTGATACTACTAAAAAACAAAAAACAAAACAAAACCCATAAATTTACTCTTCCAGTATTATCAACCACCCTTTCTCTATATCCCTAAAAACATGACTTACTTATTTTCCAACACTCTTGCTGAAGTCCTTTTATATTTATTTCCTTTCCTCAGTCTTGAGAACACCTCTCTATGTAATAAACACAAAGATATGATTGTCTTCACATATGAAATAACACCCCCCTCTCTCACAGCCATTTGAGGATTGTTGTTGTTCAGTCACTAAGTCGTGTTCAACTCTTTGCGACCCTGGACTGCAGCACAACAGCTTCCCTGTCCTTCAGTATCTTCCTGAGTTTGCTCAAACTCGTCCATTGAGTTAGTGATGCCATCCAACCATCTCATTCTCTGTCGCCACCTTCTCCTCCTGCCCTTAATCTTTCCCAATATCTGGGTCTTTTCCACTGAGTGAGCCCTTTGAATCTGACAAAACATGGTCCACTGGAGAAGAGAATGGCAAAATACTCCAGTATTCTTGCTTTGAGAACCTCATGAACAGTACCAGAAAAGCAAAAAGATATGATAACAGATGAGCCCCCCCAGGTCAGTAAGTGTCTGAAAAGCTACTGAGGAAGAACACAGAAATAGCTGCATGAAGAATGAAGAATTGTGCTCATTTAACATGCTAGCAAAGTAATGCTCAAAATTCTTCAAGCTAAGCTTCAGCAGTATGTGAACTGAGCACTTCCAGATGTACAAGCTGTATTTAGAAAAGGCAGAGGAATCAGAGATCAAATTGCTAACATCTGTTGGATCATAGAAAAAGCAAGGGAATTCCAGAAAAATATCTACTTCTTCTTCATTGACTCCCCTAAAGCTTTTGACTGTGTAGATAACAAAAAACTGTGGAAAATTCTTGAATAGATGGGAATACCAGACCACCTTATGTACCTCCTGTATAACCTGTATGCAGGTCATGAAGCAACAGTTAGAACCAGACATGGAACAACAGACTGATTCAAACTTGGGAAAGGAAGTACATCAAGGCTCTATATTCTCACCCTGCTTATTTAACTTGTATGCGGAGTACATCATGTGAAATGCCAGACTGGATGAATCACCAGCAGGCATATGTATGTAAAGAAATATTATAATCCTAAATATTTTAAAGATAAAGTAAAAAGGAATACATTCTTTAAATCCAGCATAGTTAAAAATAACAGAATAATTACAACAGCACAAAAAAATAATAATTTAGATTAAAAGTAGCAGAAATAGAAAATCCAGAAAATGTGTCCTCTAAAGACTGAAAATTTTTTGTGTGTGTGCAAAGTCACTTCAGTCATGTCCTACTCTTTGTGACCCTATGGACTCTAGCCTGCCAGGCTTCTCTGTCTATGGGGGGGTTCTACAGGCAAGAATACTGGACTGGGTTCCCATTCCCTCCTCCAGGGGATCTTTCCACCCAGGGATCAAACCCATGTCTTTTATGAGTCTCCTGCATTGACAGGAAAATTCTTTACCACTGGCATCACCTGGCATTTCTTACAAATAAATCATGGAAAATTAAGTCACAAATACATGACAGTATCAATGATTCAGTGTAGCTCTATAGATTAAATACATTTTAAAAATGAAAGAATTATGTCAGTTTGCTAATTAATCTGAAAATCATAGGAAGCTGTATATAGTTTAAGAAAAGATAATTGATGAACTATGAATTAAAAAATGAGTTAGTTCTTTGATAAATAAACTTTATCTGTCATAAGTTGATCAGAACATCAACAAACACAACAGCAAGTTATCTTTCCACATTCCTGTATGATACAGATTTCCATAACATTTTTAGGCAATAGGTTAAGCCTATGTTATTAAAATTGCTTGAGCACACAGAACAATTAAAAATATTTCTCATTGTATTTTTGAACTCAGCATATACCCTTTCAGTAGGAAATATTTTTAAAAACACAGACAAAACACCACATAATATACTTGTCAATTAAATTTAGTATCATTTAAAAATTAAATATACCAGGATCAACTTGTGTTTATCCTTAAAATTCAAAGATGATCCAATTAGGAAATAAATTAGTTACAAATTAGATTAAACAAACTAAAAATAGATTTGATTAAATTCA
>SJYT01038235.1:96329-128956 GCA_006410635.1 Cephalophus harveyi | reverse complement strand
CTTCATGGGAAATAGATGGGGAAACAGTGGAAACAGTGTCAGACTTTATTTTTTTGGGCTCCAAAATCACTGCAGATGGTGACTGCAGCCATGAAATTAAAAGATGCTTACTCCTTGGAAGAAAAGTTATGACTAACCTAGATAGTATATTCAAAAGCAGAGACATTACTTTGCCAACTAAGGTCCATCTAGTCAAGGTTATGGTTTTTCCTGTGGTCATGTATGGATATGAGAGTTGGATTGTGAAGAAGGCTGAGCACAGAAGAATTGATGCTTTTGAAATATGGTGTTGGAGAAGACTCTTGAGAGTCCATTGGACTGCAAGGAGATCCAACCAGTCCATTCTGAAGGAGATCAACCCTGAGATTTCTTTGGAAGGAGTGATACTAAAGCTGAAACTCAAATACTTGGGCCAACTCATGTGAAGAGCTAACTCATTGGAGAAGACTCTGATGCTGGGAGGGATTGAGGGCAGGAGGAGAAGGGGATGACCGAGGATGAGATGGCTGGATGGCATCACTGACTCTATGGAAGTGAGTCTGAGTGAACTCCGGGAGTTGGTGATGGACAGGGAGGCCTGGCGTGCTGCAATTCATGGGGTCACAAAGAGTTGGACATGACTGAGTGACTGAACTGAACTGAACTGATCTGACTTCAGAGATATTAAAAAAATAGACTGAATTGAATTATATGGACCCAGTAAAATTATGAAATGAAACAGCTAATAGAAATTACTTTTTTTTTTTTTAAGTTCTTACTTGCTGAGTAAAAGTTGTTACGCTATCAGGAACAAAATCATCTATGGGGTATTAGGCAGAAAAATAAATACCATAGCCAATGGTTATTTCTAATTTAATACTAAAATGAAGGTTTTGAGACAGAAA
The DNA here is from genome assembly GCA_006410635.1 of Cephalophus harveyi. Classification (NCBI taxonomy): domain Eukaryota; kingdom Metazoa; phylum Chordata; class Mammalia; order Artiodactyla; family Bovidae; genus Cephalophus; species Cephalophus harveyi. The sequence goes on along the minus strand of SJYT01038235.1, from coordinate 128,072 downwards.
ATTTTTGCTTCAAGTTTACCTATCTGAAAATGAGGGTTGTTGAACCTCCACTCAGAACTATAATCGTCATGTTTGGGGATTCTAGACATTCTGTAGCCATTTCCTGAAGTTCAGAGTAATTAATCCAAGCAATCTTACTTGTTTTGCCCACTGTACAATGGTTGTGCTTTAATTTTTTTCTTTTATTTTTCCATCTATACTCAAGATTTAAAAGTACCAGACTGAAAAACACTACAATGTTACAGTTCATATTGCTGTAATTTCTCTTTGCTTTGTGTTGTGAATTATTTTGGCTTATCTTCTTGCTTTTTCCCTTTTCTATAAATGAAGTCTAAATCTGTTATTGCTGCATAAAGCGTAGGCCTCTGATATGAACATCGAGAAAATTGTGATTTAGTGAAATAATAATGCATTGAACTTGGATGTCACTTTTCCTTACCATTTTTCTTCAACATTAATCATCTTCACACTTCCCCCATCAGGCAGATCAGTTCTCTCTGTTTCACAGCAGGGAAATTTGACAAAGAGGCAAAATGATATGCCAAGAATTGTCAAACTTATTAAGAACCAAAATGAAAGCAGATCTCAGAGTTTCTCAATAGTAAAACATTGGTAGCTGCCTATATGATTTTTCTAGGTAGACCATCTCAGCTAAGCAGAGAGCTTACTTACTAACAGATTCATGAAAGGGTAACAGAAAGTCAGAAAAAAATATATAATACTAGACCTGTGTTTTTGACATAAATATCTGTAAAGAGGCACAGTTAATTTTTTCAGAGGTCAATGTTCTCTGAATTAATTCACAATTTTTTAATGGAACACACAGAGCAGTTGATGTGTTTAAAAAAACTTCTTCCCCACCAAAGCAGTATTGACCATGTACTCTATTTCTATCTGAGAAAGTAAATTCTGATGTGATACAATTGAGTTTCAGAGATTCCCTTAGAAAGTGTAGTTGGGCTTAAAGTAGAACATAAGAAAAATTTAAAATATTTTTAGTATCTTTCTTGTGACTATTTTTGAATGATTCTTAGTTATTTTGTGCTTGTTTTCTCTCTCTCTCTCTCTTTTTGTTCAATATCCTTTAACCCCAAACCACTATAAGCACACATGTATTTCAGCAAGTTGCTTGTATGTCACCTTTCAGCAAAGGAGAATGCACACCAGAGGAAACTATAGGAGTTTTACTAAGTGGGTGGTACAAAAGATTTAAGAATGTCTGAGCTTTGTTTAAGTAATTTTGGGAAATAATTCCCCAAAGGAAGGGCGTTTTCTGGATACAGTGCTTTCATGAAGTAAGAACAATTCTAGACTGAAACTCTTCAGAAATTTTAACCAGATGAACAATAAATGAGAGCAAGCCTAACACTGTGACCGTAAAGAAGTACCAGTCACCCATATTAGCCAAGTTAGGGGAATGTTTAGTCATTTGTCTAAATGTGTTCTTCTCCTTGTTTGTGTTACAATTTGGATAATGTTCATGTTTTTTCTGAATGAACACATGGCTATTAAGTGATCTTGGCTTTGTCTTAAGGTATCATAGTCCCAGTGTAGCCTTGTCTCATAGTGGTCTTTTGTGAAATCATTTATGTCCATCTGAGGAACAACAAGCTGAAGTTGGGAGGGCCAGACAAACTCACACCAACACTAAGGTCCAGTCCAGCTGATAATATCAAGCCAGGTCCTGAATCTCAGGGACCTGTCATTTGTTTTCTCACACAGTTATCACATAATCCCAGGGCCTGAAAAAAGATAAACTATAATGTGAAATGGACACTAGATGAGCAATAAGGGAAGGAAAAAGAAAGGAAGTAACTTAAATTGCAGTCTAATATACATTAGATAAGTCATCGGGCTTTCACAAACAGAGGGGACTGTGCATGTGTTTGGAACAAAAGCCAGCTATGGAAATGAGCAACATTCATTTGACTTCAAGAAAAATGAAGAGTCACAAAGAAAGAGGAAGAGGAACAGAGAGAGGGAGGTAATTTATCTAGGAATCTAAGATTCAGAGAATCTGACTCTGGTCATATAAAGACCAGATTTTTCCACAGAAATTAAGAAGCCTTGTGTCATTTTCATCTATACGTGTAAAAAGTAACAAACAACAAAGCAAAACTACACACATTTTATCATTCAATTTCCACTCAATATTCAGATATAGCACTTTTTGTATGTATTTAAACATTTGTATTTGTTATTCCACCAGGCAGTCATAATGTTAATTCATTCCACAAAAAGTTTCCAAAGACACATGACATATAACATGGAGTGTATATTGCACGATGCAGTTAAATATGAGTCCTACCCTTTCAGAGTTTGCATTGAATGAGACAGACACATATTTTAAAAGGAATATGAGAAATCTTAAAGATAAGACTACTTGCTAGAAGAGGTTGCTGTTTACTTCCCATATTTCTGTCTTGAAGAAGTCAAAAAATGAGAGAAATGTAGATGGATTTAGGGAAACTCAAACCCCATATTAATAGCAAAAAATGCCAAAAAAAAAAAAAAAAAAACCCGAGGCTTTCAAAATTCATTCATAACTTGTTGAAAGAGGAAAACTGCACAGCAGGGAAAGGACAGAATGACACATTTAAGGGAATGGTTTAGGTATGACTGTATGTTTGCCCTCTTTCCTAGCTTTAAATTCAGTTATTCATCAGAATTCTTATACTTATTTTTCTACTTAAAAGTGTATCTTAAAATTGTATCCAAATTTTAAAATATTTTTATAAATTTTTTAATGTATCTTATTTGTGCTTGGTCCTCTACACTAAGCTCTCACAAAACTAAGAAATTACTTCTCAAGGAGAGATCACGATATGAAATTTATTAACTCTTGGAGAAATTTTGAAGTGTATCAAAATAGTTTTGAAAGAAATGTAAAAAAATTTCTACATCATAAATGCATGTTTCTTGAAACACTTAGAGACAGTTTCTCTTACTTAAAAACCTTGATATAAAAAGAATATCTATGCTATCTAAACCACAAGCTCAGTGCCTCATAAGGACTACATGTGTATATATTAATTAAATTTGGAAAAGAGAAAGAGAAGGAGAGAGGAACAGATCCAATTAAAATCCAAGGACTTTTTTTAGAGCAAATTTGTTAAGATTTGGCTATTATCATTTTTCAAAAATGGAAATCAATATCTGCCAAATGTATATTTAAAATAGAAGTGTGTCCTTAAAAGTACTTATAATTCTATAAAACATCCAATGAACTGTAAGTATTTGTTCTGTTGTTCAGTTGCTCAGTCATGTCCAGCTTTTTGTGACTCCACGGACTGTGGCACACCAGGCCTCCCTGTCCTTCACCATCTCCTGGAGCTTGCTCAAACTCATGTCCACTGAGTTGGTGATGCCATCCAACCATTTATTCTCTGCTGTCCCCTTCTCCTCCTGCCTTCATTCTTTCCCAGCATCAGGATCTTTTCTAATGAAGTATTTGCTTGAATTCTATTGTGTTGCTTTTGACTTTAATACATTTCCATTCAGTTCAGTTCAGTGCAGTCGCTCAGTGGTGTCTGACTCTTTGTGACCCCATGAATTGCAGCACGCCAGGCCTCTCTGTCCATCACCAACTCCCAGAGTTCACTCAAACTCATGTCTATTGAGTCGGTGATGCCATCCAGCCATCTCATCCTCTGTCGTCACCTTCTCCTCCTGCTCCCAATCCCTCCCAGCATCAGAGTCTTTTCCAATGAGTCAACTCTTCACATGAAGTGGCCAAAGTACTGGAGCTTCAGCTTTAGCATCATTCCTTGCAAAGAACACCCAGCACTGATCTCCTTTAGAATGGACTGGTTGGATCTCCTTGCAGTCCAAGGGACTCTCAAGAGTCTTCTCCAACACCACAGTTCAAAAGCATCAATTCTTTAGCACTCAGCTTTCTTCACACTCCAACTCTCACATCCATACATGACCACAGGAAAAACCATAGCCTTGACTAGACGGACATTTGTTGGCAAAGTAATGCCTCTGCTTTTGAATTTGCTATCTAGGTTGGTCATAACTTTCCTTCCAAGGAGTAAGTGTCTTTTAATTTCATGGCTGCAGTCAACATCTGCAGTGATTTTGGAGCCCCCCAAAATAAAGTCTGACACTGTTTCCNTAGACGGACATTTGTTGGCAAAGTAATGCCTCTGCTTTTGAATTTGCTATCTAGGTTGGTCATAACTTTCCTTCCAAGGAGTAAGTGTCTTTTAATTTCATGGCTGCAGTCAACATCTGCAGTGATTTTGGAGCCCCCCAAAATAAAGTCTGACACTGTTTCCACTGTTTCCCCATCTATTTCCCATGAAATGATGGGACCAGATGCCATGATCTTCGTTTTCTGAGTGTTGAGCTTTAAGCCAACTTTTTCACTCTCCTCTTCCACTTTCATCAAGAGGCTTTTCAGTTCCTCTTCACTTTCTGCCATAAAGGTGGTGTCATCTGCATATCTGAGGTTATTGATATTTCTCCCAGCAATCTTGATTCCAGCTTGTGTTTCTTCCAGCGTTTCTCATGATGTACTCTGCATAGAAGCTAAATAAGGAGGGTGACAACATACAGCCTTGACATACTCCTTTTCTTATTTTCATCCAGTGTGTTGTTCCATGTCCAGTTCTAACTGTTGCTTCTTGACCTGCATATAGGTTTCTCAAGAGGCTGGTATTCCCATCTCTTTCAGAATTTTCCACAGTTACATTATGAGGTTAATAAAAGTCCAAAATTTCAACCAAGCTCTGTTCAGTACTTTCTAATTTCCCATAATATTTCTTCATACAGTTATTGCTATCTACAGTCATAGGAGAGAATTCAGGAAATTTTAAAGTAGTAACTTGCCATCTATATTGCAAATCAGTCACAATGTTTCACGCAGAATGGAATGTTTCATGCAGAGGTGGCCCAAAGCCAGAAAATCATGACATTTAAAAGGCCTTGACATTATTCATAGATCCGTAGCCAGTTACAAAACAAGCATAGTTCACTTTCACAATAGAGCTAATATGCAGCTGTGTAGCACAGCTCTGTTTCAGATTATTTCCTCTTTGACAGAATGACTTGGAAGGTCAAGAGTTTGCCATTAGATTTTCACCCCACACTTTCAAATGGACTCTTTTCAGACATTTATTATGATTATTCATTAGGAAATTCTCTGTGTTATTGGAACAATGTGTCCCTTGATTAAAAGTAGTTTAAGGTACTGATTATTAAATAATGAGTCTTCTAACAATGTCACTTTTAAAATTTATGTTTAAAACCTATATATCTGTCTTCATTATATATGGGTTCCATCTTGAATTGGAGTATTAGAAATGTATCTCTATATCTTCTCATCTGATCATCATTAAATGTATCATTAGAAGAATGACATTTATTTTTTACATATCAGTAGCATTGTATCTTGGAGAAGGAAATGGCAACCCACTCCAATATTTTTGCCTGGAGAATCCCAGGGATGGGGGAGCCTGGTGGGCTGCCATCTCTGGGATCACACAGAGTCGGACACGACTGAAGTGACTTAGCAGCAGCAGCATTGTATCTGTCTATATTTATATATACCATATGATAAGTTTGCATGGGTTCAGCTAACTTATCTAATTAGAACAATTCAACTATGAAAACTGCAAATAAGAGAAATGTTTTTGAACTAGCAAGGACCTAAAGGAAATGTATAATAAGGATATAGAGCTGTCCCAGAGACTCTCAGGGCCAAGATCCCAGACCGCAGGACTGGAGTAGGCTATAATATCACATGATTATTTCCATGATTTACATTGCAGTTATTGAATATTGAAGTTTAGATTCAATCTCTGTTTTTCTGAATCAGTCTAGGGCTCATTCCAGTGTAAAACTGAGATTATTCTGAAAACAATCATAAACTTTTTGGGTGTTGTATATAATTGAAATATACATCTCCTGAATAGCACATTTGAAAATTTTTTTCCTCTTGAACTAAGCTCTTACACAAATATATACACTCATATCAAGAAACCCACAAGGAAAATTATGGATCTGTCATTAAACACAACTACAATGAACATTTGTAAACTTCTCTTAAATAAATTTATGCCTACTGGTACAGGTACTCTCTAAATAGTAAGGTAGCTATGGCTATCATAGTTCCTTATGTGAGTGCTATGTGAAACAATAAGTGTGTCTCTAAGAGGAGAAACACAAATATTCATACAGATACATAGCCACACATTCACAAGGCTCTGCTAGCCTCTGTTTAGGATACTGGCTCAGGAAGAGATAAAATGCTGACTACCCCATGCCGTAGAAGAATGACTGAAGAATCATTTGGTTAGCAGAGTTTCTCAACATTAGATAAGTGAATTTCTTCATAGTTTTATCTAAAAGCATAGTTGTTTTTGAATGCCTAACTAGTTCTTATTGTATAACAACATGTGATGAGTTGGAAGAACTATACAATGAGTATTTTGCAGACATGATGTTGTTTGAATGAAAACGTATCTACTTGAAAAAAAAAATTCCAATAAGTTATAACAAATAAAATTTCTGTTTAACATTTCAAATGATATATATGCTTCATCTTTCTCTGATGAATCCTTATTATGGAAGTTTTAATGATGTGCCACTGAAGACAGGGGCAGAAAAAATAGAGGTTCCAAGTCTCAGCAAAACTTTGGAAGATTAGATGCTATTTTCACATATCCCATAAGAAATTCATAGCATAAAAAGAAAAACAGGGCAAGGCAGAAAGAGAGAGGGAGAGAGAGAGCAAAAGAGAAATAACACTTTGTCCTAATTTCACCAGGTAAGAGTAAATACTAGCATCTCCTGTATATGAGATGTTCTTTACGGCATTTTTTATTTGCTAACTAATGTTTTTATGTTTTAGGCTTTAGAATATACTTTAACTCACTTTTTTCCCATCAAGCAAAAGTTCTTTGAGGTGAAACTGAGACTTAATTTTATTTGTAACTGCCATAGTACCTGACTCACTCTGGCTGTTCAGCAAACTGTGTCATTCTAGATTTCATGGATTATCATGCACAGCCCCCCCAAAACATGCTGTTACAACAAAGAAGAAAGGGAATTAAAACAGAGCATGACAATTAAAAAAAAGGGTACTTCCCTATATGCCTCCCTATATGCAATAAATTATTGGTGGAGCAAAAATTGTTCAGACCTGGAGAGACGAATATGCATGCTTCAGAAATGTTGCTATGCTGGAAACAAAAAATTTTACTTGAAAAATTTTAAAAAAGAAAAGTACAGTGTCTGCTTCTGCCCACCTCTCCTCTTTTGGTTAACATGTGGTGATTAGAAACTTGAAAGTAATAAAATCTCCAGGCCTTCTACAAATATTTTTTAAAGCAGAAGTAGATGTTTTTCTGGAACTCTCTTGCTTTTTCCATGATCCAGCGGATGTTGGCAATTTGATCTCTGGTTCCTCTGCCTTTTCTAAAGCCAGCTTGAACATCAGGGAGTTCACGGTTCATGTATTGCTGAAGCCTGGCTTGGAGGATTTTGAGCATTACTTTACTAGCATGTGAGATGAGTGCAATTGTGCGGTAATTGGAGCATTCTTTTGCATTGCCTTTCTTTGGAATTGGAATGAAAACTGACCTTTTCCAGTCCTGTGGCCACTGCTGAGTTTTCCAAATTTGCTGGCATATTGAGTGCAATAGAGACCCAAAATTTCTGAACGGATTTTGAGAAGATATCACAAGCAGTGTGTTTATATATTTCTTAGAAAATAATACAAATAGTCGAGGTAGCTCAGTCTGGCTGAGTTTACAATATGTCTAATGTGTACTTGCTTTTTTGCCTGGAAAATCAATTTTCTCCTCATTTAGAAAGCAGGTTGGCTAAAGGAATGGAGAATTGCACATGCACAGGATGTATTGAAAGTGAGGTTTATTAACTTCACATTTTCTCAATAGAAAGCCTTTCTACTGTCCGTGAAAAGAAAAAATCCAATACATAACTTTGGAAGCATTTTTTTACAAGCCTCTACTATGAGTCCTTCATTTGTCTTGGAGAGAAATTGAGTTTTGTATTGGAAAATGTTACTGGAATGTATTCAGTTTCTACATTTCCTATGCTTTGATCTGGAAATGTAAAATATGTGATGTAATGAAATCTGATAGTAGGTCTTAGATGTATGTTTTAAAATTTGAAGCCATTTTATTTCAAAACTCAGGCTTCCCTTGTCGCTCAGCTGGTCAAGAATCTGCCTGCAATGCAGGAGACCTGGGCTTGATCCTTGGGTTGGGAAGATCCTCTGGAAAAGGGAAAGGCTACACACTCCAGTGTTCTGGCCTTGAGAATTCCATAGACTGTATAGTCCATGGGGTCACAGAGTTGGACACGACCAAGTGACTTTCACTTTCGCTATTTCACATATCATATGTATGAGAATCATAGAAATCAACTATGGATAAAGGAAAATACAGAATATGGCTCAACAGAAGGGAAATTCATCTAATTAAAAATAGTTGTAGGATTTCCCTGGTAGCTCAGATGGTAAAGAATCTGCCTGCAATACAGGAGACCAGAGTTCAGTCCCTGGCTTGGGACTGAAGAAGGGAATGGCAACCCACTCCAGTATTCTTGCCTGGAGAATGCCATAGACAGAGGAGCATAAAAGACTACAGTCCATGGGTTCGCAAAGAGTCAGACACAACTGAGTAAATAACACTTTCACTTTCAAGCATTCAATAGTACTTTTATAGTAAATGCATTTATCCATATATTTCCTATTTCCACTGGTCTTCCTTTCTATAGGCCCAGGCTTCTGAGATTATTGCCTTTCAAAATAAGGCATTTCTATTGTATTTTTGCAGTACAACAAATCTTCTAAGCTTACGTTTGTTTCAAATGTATTTATATTACCTTCAATTTTTAAAGAAGATGCTGGATATAGTACACTAGTTTGATTTGATTTGCTTTCTTTTAGCACTATAAAAATGTTACATTGTCTTCTACCTTCACTGTATTTGACATGAAGGACATCTATAATGCCTGTCATTTATTTTCTTATTTTTTTTCCTGAATGAATGAATTATGTATATTTTTCCTGACTGCTTAATTTTTTTTTTTTTTTTAATTTTGGATTTCAGCAACTTACCTATATAGCATGTAGTGGTGGCTCTCTGTGTTTTTTGGTTTGGAAATCATTAAGTCCTTGGATGAGTCACAATATCTTTCCTCAATTTTGGAAAATATTCTGCCTTTTATTTTCTCTCCTCTTCTTCTGAAATGCCAAGCATATTTAGATATTATAATCTGATATCTCCCCATAGATCTCAGATAATTTTAAAAATTATTGTTATTATTTTCCATGTTTTATTCTGTACAATTTCTACTAACTTTATTATTTCTTGTTCCATGTCTAGCTTGTACTATTTCCATCAAAAAAATTTTTATTTTAAATATTTTATCTCATTTTTTTTATCTTGTACCTTATTTAGAGTTTTATTTTGTTTATTTTATTTTCCTTTTATTTTATTTATTTTATTTTCCATCTGTTTTTAAGGGTTCAGAACACTATGCAGTCTGCTCGCTATATGTGAAAAGAGTGCCTTCATATGATTTGTCAAAAGTTAGAATTGTTTGGTGCAGGAGGGTAACGCTATTACTGCACTGTCACAATCAACCCAGAAATTAACATGAATTCATTCTTAGTATTTTATTTAACTTTTAGTTATTCTCTTATAAGCTTCAGAGTTTGCTGTTGTTGTCTTTATTGATTTTATTTCAAATTATCATTTATTATTATGGCTAATGTTTTCATGAATTTCCAGAAATATGATTGTTTATCTTCTGTTTTTGAAGACTCTCTTGATATTTTTCATTTTAGATTATTCTTCTAAACTGTACCACATTTGGTTTTCTTTTGTTCTGAATATGATAGATTTTATTTACTTTATAATCAGCAGTTAAGTTCAATTAAAACTTGAAACATATAGAACATATAGTGATAACTATATGTTCTATACCTGGATCTGAACAAAAAATAACTTTGAAAAACCAGAACCTGAGAAATATGTAGAACTACAGCAAATGATCTACTCTTCATGTCACTGAAGAACCAAAAGGAGATAAAAAGGAGAATGGGATTGAAGAATTATGCAAAGAAATAATGATTGAATGTTTCCCAAATTTGACCTTAAAACTCCAAAACAATAAATTCAAAGACTTGAAAAATCTAGAAATAGGATAAACTAAATGAAATACACATCAAGACCTATCTTATTCAACAGTCTGAAAGTTAAACACAAATAGAAAATTTTGAAAATGACCAGAGAGAAATGTTTTACATATAGTAAAAAAAAAAAAAAAAAAAAAAGGCAATTTAAACAAGAGCTGATTTCTTATCCAAAGTCATGGAGACCTGAAAGAAATGGCACATTTTTCAAATACTGAAAAATAATAACTGTCAACACATAGCTCTATGAGGTGAGGTGAGGTGAAGTCGCTCAGTCGTGTCCGACTCTTTGCGACCCCATGGACTGTAACCTACTAGGCTTCTCCGCCCATGGGATTCTCCAGGCAAGAATACTGGAGTGGATTGCCATTTCCTTCTCCAGGGGATCTTCCCGACCCAGGGATCGAACCCGGGTCTCCCGCATCAGAGGCAGACGCTTTAACCTCTGAGCCACCAGGGAAGCCCATGAGGATATATAGATGGAAAGTATAGAAAAATAAGTCTGTTAAGAGATTTTAAAACATCACTAGACATTAGAATGAAAATACAGAGAAGATCATTATAAATTGTATTATAAATCTTTTGTTTCATTTTTTTAAATTTCACATATAAGTGATATGATATCCATCTTTTCCTGTCTGACTTAGTTTACTTAGTATGATAATCTCTGGGTCTATCCATTTTGCTGCAAATGGCATTATTTCATTCTTCTTATGGCTGAGTAATATTCCATTATATATATATATATATAAACAGTAGAAAAGATCAATGAAATCAAGATCAGTTTTTTGAAAATATAAAATATATAACTTTTTAACCAGGCTCATCAAGAAGAAAAAAGGGAGGAACTGAATAAGCAAAATAAAAAATGAATGAGGAGAAAACACAACTCATACCACAGAGATACAAAAATCAGAATACTATGAAGAGTTGTATACTAACAAATAGAATAACCTAGAATAAATGGACAAATTCTAGAAACATACAACCTTCCAAGACTATCAGGAAGAAGCAGACAATCTGAAGAAACAAATGAGTAGTAAGGAAGCTTAATTCGTTAAAAAATAAAACTCCCAGCAAACTAAAGTCCAGAACTGGAAGGTTTTATGGGGGAATTGAACAAAATATATAAAGAGGAAATATACAAATCTTCAAAATATCCCCAGAATTGAAGAGGATGCAACACTCCTGAATTCATTCCACAAGGCCACTATTACCATGCTACCCAAACTAAACAAAGACACTACAAAAAGATAAAATTACAGGCCAGTGTATTACAGGCCACACACACACACGCACACACACTATATATATATATATATATATATATATACCATGAAATATTACAGTTATAAAAAGGACTGAAATTCTGCCATTTGCAACATAAGTGGATGGACCTAGAGCTAATTGTGCTTACTGAAAGTCAGAGAAACAAAACACTCTATGTTATTACATATATGTAGAATCTAATACATAAAACAAACAAGCATATAAAAAAGCAGAAACAGAGTCACAGAGAAGAAACTAATGGGTACTAGTGGGGAGAGGAAAGGGGGATGGGCAATACTGGGTATGGGATTAAGAGACACAAATTACCATGTATAAAATAAATAAGATATATGAACATATGTACAATACAGATAAATATAGCCATTAATTTGTAATAATTTAAAATGGAATGTAATGTATAAAAACAATGAATTATTGTACACCTGAAACTAATGCAAACATGAGGAGCAAGCATGTTAGCTAAGCAAAGATACAGGGAAACTGAATCTTTCATATATTGCAGGTGAGGATGTAAAATGGTATAAGTGCAAAATGAGGATGTAAAATAGTATTGAATAATAGCCAGTTTCTTAAAAAAATAATCATACACTTACCATTCAATCTAAATATTTATCTAAGAGAAGTGAAAAATTGTGTCCATACACAAATCTGTACATGGTGTACATGGAACTTTTTTTTATAAAACTGAAAGCAAATAAAATGTGTCCTCAATAGGTGAGTGTAAATAATGTTTAAGAAACAAAGAATGTTAAAACAAATATGACAATATAATTAGTAAAGTCTTTTCCCATATACTAACATTTTCACCACTTCTCTCCAAATCAACCCAAATATTTTAAGAAGTTGAGTGATTCTGCTACTAGCCATATATCAAATTTACAAGCATTTGTTTTCAGAAATCTTTACATGAAGCTGTTTAAATTCAAACAAATACCAAAGTATGGATTTGAAACCCTCATCATAAAAAGAGCTCTCACAATTTCCTGATTCTAAAAATAATATTTCAAAGCCCCAAGTGGTCTCTCAAATACCCATGATCAGCTGATACCAATATACATCTGTATACAGTGAAAGTGTGAAAATGTTAGTTGTTCAGTCCAGTCCAACTCTTTGGGACTTCATGGACTGTGACTCGCCAGGCTTCTCTGTCCATGGAATTCTCCAGTCTAGAATACTGGAGTGGGTTACCATTCCCTTCTCCAGGGGATCTTCCTAACCCAGGGATTAAACCCTAGTCTCCTGCATTACATTCACATTCTTTACCATCTGAGACCCCAGGGAAATGTTGAGGTATATAGTATATGTGAGTAAATGAAAGAAGACTAATTCAAAGTTGTCTAATCTCAAAATAAGACCTTTCAAACTTATAAGGTAAAATGGAAGACAAGGTTTTTGTGTGCACATTACCATATTATATGCAGAGATGCAAAATATTGAATATTAAAAAAAAATTGCTATTGAACATCACGTGGTGCCCCTATGTGGAGAATAATTTAGCATAATATAGTAAAGCTAAAGCTGGGCATAACATATGCTTTATGCTTATAGTATTTCCTGTACACTGCCAAATTTAAGCCATTGTGATGTGACGTCCATATAAATAATCATGACTCTAATGTTAGTAATAATAGCTACAAAACAAACAACTACTAACAAATTAACCAAAAATCTACAGGAGCTGCTAAAACACACACACACACCTACACAAACTAAGCCAAATAATAACTACAACAAGAATAATGGAAACAACTCGAGTTTCCAAGAAAAAAGAGAATGGCTAGGTTTTATATCTATGTACAATTGGCAACCTGAAAATAGAGAAAAAAATGAAATACAGACATATGCATCAGTAAGAATGGGTCTCAACCACATGATACTAAACAACGTAAGTCAAATGCAGAACACGTGCAATATAAACCAATGAGTACAAGATTCAGAGAGATGAAAGCAAATTAAAAACTATGTTGTCCAGGAATGCATATATTATGCATAGCAAGTAAATCAAGGTAATGATAAACAAAGAATTCATAATGGTAGTTACCTCTGGGGAAGAATGGGAAAATTTAACCTGGGACAAGGAGGTATGTAGGAAATACAGTAGAAACACATAAAAGCATTGGTAATTTTTAAAAAACTTAAACCATATATAGATGTTAGTTTCCTTATTATTCTTTAAATCAAGTTCTTTTCCACTTGTGCTCAATAACACAATTTTTTTTAAAGCAACTTTCAGAACAGCTGAAAGAAGCCCAGATTTTTTAGCCCATTTTAGTTAAGACTGTCTCTTCTCTAAAAGCTTACTAAAAGGTGCAACTCAGAATAAGTTCTCTTGTGTTTTAGATATCACAATCTTTTTTATATAAAGTATTTAAGAAAGTCAACTTTCTAGCATATTCTCAAGTCACTATGATGAAGCAATTATTTACATGTTCAAAGGATACAACTGTTCATTTCACTTTATGTAACATTGACTAGAAGCAATATTATGTTGATTATAGCTTTACCCAGGTTTTCCTCCTTAACTAACAGGACTTTGAAACACTTCCTTATGTGTCACACTTTCTTTAAACTAGACTTTTTTTTTTTTAATGGGATAAGAGTAAGCATTTGAATCTTAACTTCCCTGAATTTTTTTTTCTTTTTTGCTGTTGCAGTTATTTAAAGTCTCTGAGTCACAATTTAATTATCATTAAAATGATGATGACATATATCACAGAATATTTTTACATATAAAAAATAATATAAAACTAGCGTAAGCTTTAGAAATTAGGGGATGTTAAGTAGAATTTAGCACTATTTGCTTCCTTTTTCTTATTTCAGTTTCAGGTCTGCACTTTTGGCTACCCCTAGAAGAATCCTCTGTCTAGTGTCTTTCCTTTTTTCTTTTTTCTTTCTTGTGCACTTCATCTATGGCTCTATCTCTTAGTATTCTGGATCCATGTCTCGACTGTCTAGAATATTTTTTCTTCCTTTTGTCTTTATCTATCCATTATTTCCAATGACTTTACAAAACAGACATTTATTTTTGACTCAAAGCATAACCAACCATAGTTCAGTCTTGCTGTTCAGTTGTTCAGTCATGTCTGACTCTGTGACCCTGTGGACTGCAGCATGCCAGACCTCCCTGTAGGTCACCATTTCCCACAGCTTGCTCAAACTTATGTCCATTAAATCGGTGATGCCATCCAGCCATCTCATCCCCTGTTGCCCCCTTCTGCTTCTATGTTCAGTCTTTCCCAGCATCAGGGTCTTTTCAAATGAGTCAGATCTTCATATCAGGTGGCCAAAATATTGGAGATTAAGCATCAGTCTTTCCAATGAATATTCAGGATTGATTTCCTTTAGGATTCCCTGGTTTGATTTCATTGCAGTCCAAGGGACTCTCAAGAGAATTCAACATCACAGTTCAAAAGCATCAATTTTTCATGCTTAGCCTTCTTTATAGTCCAACTCTCACATCCATACATGATTCTTGGAAAAATCATAGCTTTGACTATACGGACTTTTGTTGGCAAAGTAATGTCTCTGCTTTTTAATATGCTGTCTAGATTTGTCATTGCTTTTTTTCCAAGGACCAAGCATCTTTTAATTGCGTGGCTGCAGTCACAATCTGCAGTGATTTGGAAGTGAAGTGAAGTGAAGTCGCTCAGTCATGTCCGACTCTTTGCGACCCCATGGACTGTAGCCTACCAGGCTCTTCTGTCCATGGGATTTTCCAGGCAATAGTCCTGGAGTGGATTGCCATTTCCTTCTCCAGGGGATCTTCCCAATCCAGGGATCGAACCCGGGTCTGCTGCATTGTAGACAAATGCTTTACCGTCTGAGCCACCAGGGAGCCCAGGAAAAGAAAGTCTCTCAGTGTTTCATTGTTTCCCCATCTATTGTTTCCCCTGCCATGAAGTGGCAGGACTGGATGCCATGATCTTCATTTTTTGAATGTTGAGTTTTAAGCCAGCTTTTTTCACTC
This sequence comes from Cephalophus harveyi, assembly GCA_006410635.1. Taxonomy (NCBI): domain Eukaryota; kingdom Metazoa; phylum Chordata; class Mammalia; order Artiodactyla; family Bovidae; genus Cephalophus; species Cephalophus harveyi. The sequence continues at coordinate 112,644 of SJYT01038235.1, read as the reverse complement.
TCCTCTTTCACCTTCATCAAGAGGTTCTTTAGTTCCTCTTCACTTCGTGCCCTAAGAGTGGTGTCACCTGCATATCTGAGGCTATGGATATTTCTCCCTGCAATCTTGATTCCAGCTTCTGCTTCTTCCAGCCCGGCTTTTACATGATGTCCTCTGCATATAAGTTAAATAAGCAGGATGACAATATACAGCCTTGACATACTCCTTTTCCAATTTGGAAGCAGTCTGTTTTTCCATGTCTAGTTCTAACTTTTGTTTCTTGACCTACACAGAGATTTCTCAGGAAGCAGGTAAAGTGGTCTGGAATTCCCATTTCTTTAAGAATTTTCCACAACTTGTTGTGTTCCACACAAAGGCTTTAGTGAGTCAGTAAAGCATAAGTGGTTTTCTTTTGGAATTCTCATGCTTTTTGTATGATCCCACAGATGTTGGCAATTTGATTTTTGGTTCCTCTGCCTTTTCTAAATCCAGCTTGAACATCTGGAAGTTCTCTGTTCACCTACTGTTGAAGCCTTGCTTGGAGAATTTAGGGCCTTACTACGCTAGTGTGTGAGATAAGTGTAATTGTGCAGTAGTTTGAACATTCTTTGGCATTGTGTTTCTTTGGGATTAGAATGAAAACTGACCTTTTCCAGTCCTGTGGCCACTGCTGTTTTCCAACTTTGCTGACATTGAGTGCAACACTTTCACAGCATCATCTGTTAGGGTTTGAAATAGCTCAGCTAAAATTCTATCACTCCCACTAGCTTTGTTCATATGATGCTTCCTAAGGCCCAAATAATTTTGCACTCTAGGATGCCTGGCTCTAGGTGAGTGATCGTGGTTATCTGGGTCATTAAAATATTTTTTGTACAGTTCTTCTGTGTATTTTTGCCACCTCTTCTCAGTATCTTCTGCTTTTGTCAGTTCCATACAGTTTCTGTCCTTTATTGTGCACATCTTTGCATGAAATATTCCCTCAGTATATCTAATTTTCTTGATGAGATCTCTAGTCTTTCCCATTCTATTGTGTTCCTCTATTTCTTTGCATTGATCACTGAGGAAGGCTTTTTACGTTTCTTGCTATTCTTTGGAATTCTGCATTCAGATGGGTATATAGTCTTTTCTCCTTTGCCTTTTACTTCTCTTCTTTTCTCAGCTATTTGTAAGACCTACTCAGACAACCATTTTGTCTTTTTTCATTTATTTTTCTCAAGTTTGGTTTTGATTGTAGCCTCCTGTACAATGTTACAAATCTCCATCCATATTATTCAGGCAATCTATCAGATGTAATCCCTTAAATCTATTTGTCACTTCCACTGCATAATCATAAGAGGTTTGATTTAGATCATACCTGAATGGTCTAGTGGTTTTCCCATCTTTCTTCAGCTGAAGTCTGAATTTGGCAGCAAGGAGTTCATGGTTAGAGTCACAAACAACTCCTGGTCTTATGTTTGCTGACTGTGTAGAACTTCTCCATCTTTGGCTGCAAAGAATATAATCAATCTGATTTCAGTATTGACCATCTGGTTACGTCCATGTGTAGAGTTGTCTCTTGTGTTGTTGAAAGAAGGTGTTTCCTATGTCCAGTGTGTTCTCGTGGCAAAACTCTGTCAGCCTTTGCCCTGCTTCATTTTGTATTCCAAGGCCAAATTTACCTGTTACTCCAGGTATCTCTTGACTTCCTACTTTTGGATGTGAGAGTAGGACTGTGAAGAAAGCTGAGTGCTGAAGAATTGATGCTTTTGAACTGTGGTGTTGTAGAAGACTCTTGAGAGTCCCTTGGACTGAAAGGAGGTCCAATCATTCCATTCTAAAGGTGATCAGTCCTGAGTGTTCTTTGGAAGGAATGATGCTGAAGCTGAAACTCCAGTACTTTGGCCACCTCATGCGAAGAGTTGACTCTTTGGAAAAGTCTCTGATGCTGGGAGGGATTGTGGGCAGGAGAAGAGGATGTCAGAGGATGAGATGGCTGGATGGCATCACCGACTCGATGGACAGGAGTTTGAGTGAATGCCGGGAGCTGGTGATGGACAGGGAGGTCTGGCATGCTGCAATTCATGGGGTCATAAAGCCTCGGACGTGACTGGGAGACTGAATTGACTGAACTGAGTGCATTTCTGACTCTTTGTTGACTATGAGCCCTCTGTATTTCTTCTAAGGGATTCTTGCCCACAGTAGTAGATATAATGGTCATCTGAGTTAAATTCACCCATTCCAGTCCATTTTAGTTCATTGATTCCTAAAATGTTGAAGTTCACTCTTGCCATCTCCTGTTTGACCACTTCCAGTTTGCCTTGACTCAAGGGCCTACTATTCCAGGTTCCTATGTAATATTATTCTTACAGCATCGGGCTTTACTTTCACTGCCAGACATATCCACAACTGGGCATTGTTTTCACTTTGGCTCAACCTCTTCATTCCTTCTGGAACTATTTCTTCACTCTTCTCCAGTGGCATGTTGTGTACCTACCAACCTGGGAAGTTCTTTTGTCAGTGTCATATCTTTCTGTGTTTTAATACTGTCCATGGGGTTCTCAAGGCCAGATTGTTGAAGTGGTTTGCCATGACCTTCTCCAGTGACCACATTTTGTCAGGACTTTCCACCATGACCCATCTGTCTTGAGTAGCCCTACAGGCATGGATCATAGTTTCAGTGAGTTTAGACAACCCTGTGATCCAAATGATCAGTTTTGTTAGTTTTCTGTGATTGTGGTTTTCATTCTGTCTTCCCTCTGACTGATAAGTAGAGGCTTGTTTAAGCTTCCTAATGGGAGGTACTGGCTGTGGGGAAAGCTGGGTCTTAAACTCTGATGGGTGGGGTCATACTCAGTAAATCTTTAGTCCACCTTTCTGTTGACTGGTGGGGCTATATTCCCTCCTTGTAGTTTGGCCTAAGGCCAAACTCTGGTAGGGCCAATGGCAGTAATTGCAACTTTCTATAAAAGAATTTATGCCAGCATCCTGCAGCTGCCAGGACTATTGTATTCAGTGCCTCTGACTCTGCAGCAGGCTATTGTCAGTCCACGCTTCTACTGGAGACTCCTGAACACTCACAGGGAAGTCTGGCTCAGTCTCTTGTGGGGTCACTGCTCCTTTCTCCTGGATCCTGGTGCACACAAGGCTTTGTTTGTTCCCTCGAAGGGTCTGTTTCCCCAGTTATGTGGAAGTTCTGTAATCAAATCCCACTGGCCTGTCAAGTAAACTCCCCTGAGGGTTCTCATTCCCTTTGCTAGATCCCAGGTTGGGAAATCTGTTGTGGGCCTTAGAACTTTTGGAACAGTGTGAGAATTTCTTTGGTATTATTGTTCTCCAGTTTGTGGGTTGTCTGCTCAACAACTCTGGTCGGGCTAATGATGACCTCCTCCAGGAATTTGCATATTTTTAAAATACTGATCTTTCTTTCTCTCTACTTTTTTTTCCCCCAAGGTTGTTTTATTCTGAACTATAACCTGCTCACTTTGTACGTTAAATTTTTTACTTCATGCTGCAGCTATGTTGGGAGGTAATTTTATGAGTAACTTATAAGTTTAATAAGTAAAGAAACCCTCATTTATCCTTTCCCCTAATTTATTGCAGTTATTCTCCCGTGATCATTGCCAGAATGAACACATAAAAATCCACAATGCAGATACAAAATAATGCTTATATAATTCATTTTTTGGGGAGAGTAAAACTTAAAATTTTATTCACAAAAATTAGTCATAAGAAACTCTAGGATCAGTGTGCTGTCTAAACTTAGAAAGCAGAGATCCTATTTCAGTATTACTTATAATTATATCTTAAGACTAAACGGATTATTCCTTCCCTCAAAAAAGGATATTCAAATTACCAAAACAGGTTAATCATTCTGTGAATATAGAAAGAATCAAGATTTTCCTCCATATTTAAAATTCAGGAGGAACACCTTCTGAGTCTCCCACATAGTTTAATATAAGCCAGCATTTTAGCATATAGTACTCTCACATAACAGTATTTTAAATACATATATGTTCTGTTGGTATTTAATTACTTCAGTTCATAACATATCTTTTATGTCCATTTTGGATAGCTTATATTACTAATAAATCATTATTTTAACACATAGTGAGGCATTTGCTTGTGCTTACAGGCTTCTTCTCATTCTGTTGTTTTCTTCTATTTTTTGCATTGATCACTGAGAAAGGCTTTCTTATCTCTTCTTGCTATTCTTTGGAACTCTGCATTCAGATGTTTATATCTTTGTTTTTCTCCTTTGCTTTTCACTTCTCTTCTTTTCACAGCTATTTGTAAGGCCTCCCCAGACAGTCATTTTTCTTTTTTACATTTCTTTTCCATGGAGATGGTATTGATCCCAGTCTCTTGTACAATGTCATGAACCTCCGTCCACAGTTCATCAGGCACTCTATCAGATCTAGTCCCTTAAATCTATTTCTCACTTCCACTGTATAATCATAAGGGATTTGATTTAGATTATACCAGAATGGTCTAGTGGTTTTCCCTACATTTTTCAATTTAAGTTTGAATTTGGCAATAAGGAGCTCATGATCTGAGCCACAGTCAGCTCCCAGTCTTGTTTTTGCTGACTGAATAAATCTTCTCCATCTTTGGATGCAAAGAATATAATCAGTCTGATTTCAGTGTTGACCATCTGGTGATGTCCATGTGCAGAGTCTTCTCTTGTGTTGTTGGAAGAGGGTGTTTGCTATCACCAGTGTATTCTCTCGGCAAAACTGTATTAGCCTTTGTCCTGCTTCATTCCGTATTCCAAGGCCAAAATGCTTGCTACTCCAAGTGTTTCTTGACTTCCTACTTTTGTATTCCAGTCCCCTATAATGAAAAGGACATCTTTTTTGGCTGTTAGTTGTAAAAGGTCTTGCATGTCTTCATAGAACTGTTCAGCTTCTTCAGCATTACTGGATGGGGCATAGACTTGGATCAGTGCAAAGAAATAGAGGAAAACAACAGAATGGGAAAGACTAGAGATCTCTTCAGGAAAATTAGAGCTACCAAGGGAACATTTCATGCAAAGATGGGCTCAATAAAGGACAGAAATAGTATGGACCTAACAGAAGTAGAAGATATTAAGAGGTGGCAAGAATACACAGAAGAACTGTACAAAAAAGATCTTCACGACCAAGATAATCCCTATGGTATGATCACTCACCTAGAGCCAGACATCGTGGAATGTGAAGTCAAGTGGGCCTTAGAAAGCATCACTGCGAACAAAGGTAGTGGAGGTGATGGAATTCCAGTTGAGCTATTTCAACTTCTAAAAGATGATGCTGTGAAAGTGCTACACTCAATATGCCAGCCAATTTGGAAAACTCAGCAGTGGCCACAGGACTGGAAAAGGTCAGTTTTCATTCCAATCCCAAAGAAAGGCAATGCCAAAGAATACTCAAACTACCACACAATTGCACTCATCTCACATGCTCGTAAAGTAAGGATCAAAATTCTCCAAGCCAGACTTCAACAATATGTGAACTGTGAACTTCCAGATGTTCAAGCTGATTTTAGAAAAGGCAGAGGAACCAGAGATCAAATAGCCAACATCTGCTGGATCATGGAAAAAGCAAGAGAATTCCAGAAAAACATCTATTTCTGCTTTATTGACTATGCCAAAGCCTTTGACTGTGTGGATCACAATAAACTGTGGAAAATTCTAAAAGAGATGGGACTACCAGGCCACCTGACCTGCTCTTGAGAAATCTATATCCAGGTCAGGAAGCAACAGTTAGAACTGGACATGAAACAACAGACTGATTCCAAATAGGGAAAGGAGTACATCAAGGCTGTATATTATCACCCTGCTTATTTAACTTCTATGCAGAGTATATCATGAGAAATGCTGGGCTGGAAGAAGCACAAGCTGGAATCAGGATTGCTTGGAGAAATATCAATAACCTCAGATACGCAGATGACACCACCCTTATGGCAGAAAGTGAAGAGGAACTAAAAAGCCTCTTGATGAAAGTGAAAGTGGAGAGTGAAAAAGTTGGCTTAAAGCTCAACACTCAGAAAATGAACATCATGACATCTGGTCCCATCACTTCATGGGAAATAGATGGGGAAACAGTGGAAACAGTGTCAGACTTTTTTGGGGGGCCTCCAAAGTCACTGCAGATGGTGTCTGCAGCCATGAAATTAAAAAATGCTTACTTCTTGGAAGAAAAGTTATGATGAACCTAGACAGCATATTCAAAAGCAGAGACATTACATTGCCTACAAAGGTCCATTTAGTCAAGGCTATGGTTTTTCAGTGGTCATGTATGGATGTGAGAGTTGGACTGTGAAGAAAGATGAGAGCCAAAGAAGTGATGCTTTTGAAGTGTGGTGTTGGAGAAGACTCTTGAGAGTCCCTTGGACCACAAAGAGATCTAACCAGTCCATTCTAAAGGAGATCAGTCCTGGGTATTCTTTGGAAGGAATGATGCTAAAGCTGAAACTCCAGGAACTGGCCACCTCATGCGAAGAGTTGACTCATTGGAAAAGACTCTGATGCTGGGAGGGATTGGGGCAGGAGGAGAAGGGGACAACAGAGGATGAGATGGCAGGAGGACATCACCGACTCAATGGACATGTGTTTGAGTGAACTCCAGGACTTGGTGATGGACAGGGAGACTTGGCGTGCTGCAATTCATGGTATCGCAAAGAGTTGGACATGACTGAACGGTTGAACTGAACTGAACCGAACAGGCTTCTTAGATTTATTCATACTTAATAACTAATAAGGGTTCCCTGGGCTCAGAGGTTCAAGTGTCTACCTCCAGTGTGGGAGACCCAGTTCAATCCCTGGGTCAGGTAGATCCCCTGGAGAAGGAAATGGCAGCCCACTCCACTATTCTTGCCTGGAGAATCCCATGAACAGAGGAGTCTGGTAGGCTACAGTCCACGGGGTCGCAAAGAGTCAGACATGACTGAGCGACTTCACTCTCTCTCAATGAGTAATAAACAGCAGAAGAAATTCAGTATTTTTGAAACTCTCAGACATTGAGCATGAAACATATATTTGCTTTTGTCCATGGAGCTCCCAAGCATTCTGTTGTATAAGAAGGTAGAACATTACAATAGGAAGAAAGACAAAGAACAAGTTAAGTAGTCGTGGTATGACATCCTGCCAAATCATTATGATAACCCTGTACTGTTTACTGTGAAACAAATGAAATAGCATTCTGCTTTGTACAGAAGCAATTAGGAAGTGGTTCCCTAGGCTACTTTAGTCAACACTATTTTGAAAAGGTGAAATAATATTAAGGATCCCTTTCATTAAAGAAACCCCAAAGCTAATTGGATGTGTTATTTATATTGTATATGTGGGATTTTTACTTGAAAAAGATTGTATTTTATTTTTTTACTTGACATGGTCAGAAAGGATTATGGCTCAGAGGGCAGATACCAAAATGACCATATAAAAATAAGTGAAATAAAGATATTACACTTTGATATTCATTCTTAGTTTAATTTCGGTTTTATGTATAAATTTCAACCAAGAAGCATTTTTCAAAATAAAAAATGTGAAAAGCAGTATTGGTATTAGCTTCTCTTGTATTATATTAAATTTCTATCATTTTATTCTCTGCTTTTATACTTTTCTGTATAACAAAAAATACTTATATAATGACATTTCAGAGCTTCTTTTCATTGTTCTTTTTTGTTCAGTCATGAAATCCAGTTGTGGGAAAGAGCTAAGCACAGTTTGTGAACACCATATACCTAAGCACAACAAATACACAAAGAGTAACATAATGTGTTTTCTACCCTATGGAGATTCATGTTCCTTTAAGGAAATAAAAGAACAGGAAAGAAAACACAAAGCAAAACTGTAGACCTACATATGCAGGATACAAAACTGATATGCAGAAATCTGTTGTTTTCCTCTACACTAACAACAAGCTATCAGAAAGAGAAATTAAGAAGACAATTTCATTTAAAATTGTATAAAAAAGAATAAAATACCTAGGGATAAATCTAACCAAAAAGGTAAAAGACTTATATTCAGAAAACTATATGAAACTGATGAAAGAAATTTAAGACTACACAAATAAAAAAGATGTATGATAGTTTAGAAGAATGAATATTGTTAAAATGACCATATTTCTGAAGACAATCTATGGATTAAATTTAATCCTTATCAAAACATCAGTGACATTTTTCATGGAGTTAGAACAAATTTTCTGGAAACACAAACCCTGAATAGCCAAAATACTATTAAGAAAGAAAAGAAAAAGCTGGAGATATATACTCCTTGATTTCAAACTACTACAAACTATAGTAAACAAAGCAATATAGTACTGGCACAAAGCAGATACATAGATTAATGGAACAGAATAGAGAGCCCAGAAATAAGCCCCCAACTTATGACATAAACATCAGAAGGGAGTAGAAAGAGTACCCCCTTGCTAGTGTTAGCAATGGAGTTATATCAGTCAGGTCAGTCACTCAATCGTGTCCAACCCTTTGCACCCAATGAATTACAGCACACCAGGCCTCCCTGTCTATCACCAACTCCCGGAGTTCACTCAGATTGACGTCCATCGAGTCAGTGATGCCATCCAGCCATCTCATCCTCTGTTGTCCCCTTCTCCTCCTACTCACAATCCCTCCCAGCATCATAGTCTTTTCCAATGAGTCAACTCTTCACATGAGGTGCCTAAGTACTGGAGCTTAGGCACCAGTTTTAGTGTCATTCCTTCCAAAGAACACCCAGGACTGATCTCCTTTAGAATGGACTGGTTGGACTTCCTTGCAGTCCAAGGGACTCTCAAGAGTCTTCTCCAACACCACAGTTCAAAAGCATGAATTCTTCAGAGCTCAGCTTTCTTCACAGTCCAACTCTCACATCCATACATGACCACAGGAAAAACCATAGCTTTCATTAGATGGACCTTTGTTGGCAAAGTAATATCTCTGCTTTTGAATATGTTATCTAGGTTGGTCATAACTTTCCTTCCAAGAAGTAAGCATCGTTTAATTTCATGGCTGCAGTCATCATCTACAGTAATTTTGGAGCCAAAAAAAAAGTCTGATACTGTTTCCACTGTTTCCCCATCTATTTCCCGTGAAGTGATGGGATCAAATGCCATGATCTTCGTTTTCTGAATGTTGAGCTTTAAGCCAATGTTTTCACTCTCCTCTCACTTTCATCAAGAGGCTCTTTAGCTCCTCTTCACTTTCTGCCATAAGGGTGGTGTCATCTGCATATCTGAGGTTATTGATATTTCCCCCAGCAATCTTGATTCCAGCTTGTGCTTCTTCCAGCCCAGCATTTCTCATGATATACTCTGCATAGAAGTTAAATAAGCAGGGTGACAATATACAGCCTTGACAGACTCCTTTTCCTATTTGCAACCAGTCTGTTGTTCCATGTCCAGTTCTAACTGTTGCTTCCTGACCTGCATGTAGGTTTCTCAAGCGGCAGGTCAGGTGGTCTGGTATTCCTATCTTTCAAAATTTTCCACAGTTTATTGTGATCCACACAGTCAAAGGCTTTGGCATAGTCAATAAAGCCAAAATAGATGTTTTCCTGGAACTCTCTTGCTTTTTCCATGATCCAGTGGATGTTGGCAATTTGATCTCTGGTTCCTCTGCCTTTTCTAAAACCAGCTTGAACATCTGGAAGCTCATGGTTCACGTATTGCTGAAGCCTGGCTTGGAGAATTTTGAGCTTTACTTTACTAGCATGTGAGATGAGTACAATTGTGTGGTAGTTTGAGCATTCTTTGGCATTGCCTTTCTTTGGGATTGGAATGAAAACTGACCTTTTCCAGTCCTGTGGCCACTGCTGAATTTCCCAAATTTGTAGGCATATTGAGTGCATCACTTTCATAGTATCATCTTTCAGGATTTGAAGTAGCTCAACTGGAATTCCACCACCTCCACTAGCTTTGTCTGTAGTGATGCTTTCTAAGGCCCACTTGACTTCACATTCCAGGATGTCTGGCTCTGGGTGAGTGATCACACCATCATGATTATCTTGGTTGTGAAGATCTGTTATATACTCTCCAATTAATCCAAATAATGTCTGGAAGTAATAATCTCACCAGATCTACTCCCATAATTTACATTTTAAGATAACAAGATTAGCTGGAAAGTTTAGTCCAGAGACTGCCTTCAGGCAGGATATATTATTGTTATATAATCCTTGTAAAGACCAGACTTACTCATATAATTTATATTTTAGGATAACATGATTAGCCAAGTTTAATCCAGAGACTGTCCTCAGGCAGGATACACAATCCTAAGGAATGTAGAGGAAAAAAAAGTTTGTCCTTTCTTTCTCCTTGAGAATTCCAGACCCCTCTCTCCTTGGGAACCCCTAGACTTCTTATCAACTTGCCTAGGAAATGACTCTCTGATTCCCCCCTTTTCTTTTAGGAGAATTATGTTGCCAAGGGAAAGGGGCAAGATGATGGTTATGGTTATGGTTAAGGCAAGAATGTACAATATGGAAAAAGCCTCTTCAATAGTGGTTTTTGGAAAACTATACAATAGATGCAAAAAAATAAAGATGAATGACTTTTTCACAGAATATACAGAAATAAATTGAAATGGATTTTTAAAACTTAAATGCAAGAGCTGAAAACATAAAACAGAAGAAAATATAGACAGGATGTTTTTTGATACTGGAATTAGCAATATATTTCAGGAATAGTCTCTTCAGGCCAAGAAAACAAAAGCAAAATTAACAAATGGTGATAAATCAAACAGAAAACCTTTGCATAGAAAAGGAAACAACCAGCGATGGGAGATGATATTTGCAAATTATATGTCTAATAAGAGATTAATAGCCAAGATATACAAAGAACTCATACACCTCTGCATCAAAAACAAACAACTTGATTTGTAAAATGGGCAGAGGACCTGAACAGATACTGTTCCAAAGATATACAGAGGGCTGAGACACATGAAAAGATGATCTACATCACTAATCATTGGGAGAATGCAAATCAAAACTACAATGTGATACCCCCTCACTTCTGTCAGAATAACTATCATCAAAATATAACAAATAACAAGTATTGGTGAGGATGTGAGGAAGAGGGAATCTTCATACATTCTTGGTGAGATTCTAGATTGTTGAAGTTGCAATGGCAAACATTATGAAGGTTCCTCAAAAACTAAAATCAAAGTTTCTGTGAATGCATGCTCAGTCGCGCAGTCATATTCATTTCTTTGCAATGTTATGGACTTGTAGCCCACCAGTCCCCTCTTTCCATGGGATTCTCCAGACAAGACTACTGGGGTGGGTTGCCATTTTGTCCTCCAGGTAACCTTCCCAACCCAGAGATCAAACCCATATCTCCTGCATCTCCTGCATCTCCTCAGTGCTTTACCACGGAGCCACCTGGGAAGCCCTAAAGTTACTATATGAGACAACATTTTTACTTCTGTGTATATATACACAAAGAGAGAAAAACAAAACAAAACACTCATTCAGAAAAGAAAAAAATACAAGCACTTCAAAGTTCATTGCAGCATTACTTACAACAGCCAAGACATGGAAGCAACCAAATGTCCACTGATAGATGAATGGATAAGGAAAAATGTATCAATATACATAAATACTCAGTTAAAAAAAAATGTTGAAAACAAAATCTTGACATTTGCGATAACATGGATAGATCTAGAGGGTATTATTCTAAGTGAAATGTCAGAGAAAGACAAATGCCACATGAAATTTCACTTATATATGAAATCTGAAAAGTGAAACAAACCAATAAACAAAAGAAAGAAAATAAAGTAAGCAAAATAAAGACTCATAGATAGAACAAATGGCAGATGCCAGAAGGAAGAGCATAGGGAATTGGGTGAAATAGGTACAGCAGATTAAGAGGTGCCAGCTTCCAATTATATCATAAATAATTTGGAGATGAATATATAGCATAAGGAATGTGTCAATAATATCATAATAACTTTGTATGGTGACAGATAGTTATTGAATTTAACATGGTAATCATTTCATAATGTACACAAATATCAAATTTTATGTAGTACACTTGAAATTAATATAATATTACACATAAAATATATTTAAATTTTAGAAAAGGAACATTTTAGGTTGAAATGATATAATCAATTGATTAATGATAAGCATGTCACCATGTACTTAATTTAACCACTTTCAACATAATTCACCTAATAACTTAAAAATAGCATAATTCCTATAACTATTATAATTATAAATCCACCCTCAGGCCACTGAGGCGTTCCCCTCTTGAAAGTAAATGCTTCATAAACTATAAATAACTCTTTTGGGGTGGTATTGATGTAGTATTTTGAATGAAAATTGTTTTCATGGGTACTGGACTTTTACTTTGTTCATTTCTGTCTTCAGATAGAGCCCAAGGACACTTAACTAATTTGAGTATCTCTTTCTCAACCATCTTGAGAATCTCCATTTCATTAACAGATGAGTATTCCAGACTACTAGTCCTCAAGTCTTTCAGTAACTCTGAAATTCTTATCTGTATAATCAATTTTTCTGTTACATTTCTGTGAATAAAAACAAGCTGTTAGAAAGAACATTGTCATGTACACTTCAATCTTTTATGCCTATCCATTTCATAGGGTCGCCTGTGTTTAACAGTGGTTCCTAGTAAACACTTCAATGACAAAAAAATATANTTTTTTTAAATTAAACTTATTATTTTGAGATAATTGTAAAATTCCAGGGAGCTGTAAGAAATAACACAAAAAGATTCAACTCTCTGCATGAGGTGGCCAAAGTACTGGAGTTTCAGCTTTAGCATCATTCCTTCCAAAGAAATCCCAGGGTTGATCTCCTTTATGAGTTTAGCACACTGGTAACATTTTCTGAAACTATACAGTACTTTCTAGACTTCCCATCTGCCTGCCAATGCAGGAGACACAGAAGGCATGGGTTCAATCCCTGTCTCTTATACACATCTAGATGTGTATAAGAGACAGTCTAAACATTAGTATCATATTCACATTCTCATGAAGAATCGTATTATTCTTTATTTCCTATAAAATTACATATTTATGGATGAACATAAGCATTCAAAATTATAAAAATATGTTATTTAGCAGTTACAGGTTTGTTTTTTTTATGTTTATGTAAGTAGTATAAACTGCATAATTGTTGAACATAGCTTTTAGCATTCAAATTTCTTCTTTTTATTTCCTCACTGCTGTTCTTTGTACTCTGAAAATGTTAAATATTTACCAATGAAAAGATTGAAGCTCCTAGACTCCAATTGTCTAAAAAATAAACATTTGACTGAATGTTTCTAAAGAAATCACAGAATGTATATACCATCTTTTTTCCAACTATGAACAGTAAACAGAATGAACACTAAGAAGGATTTTATATACCCAGTTGAAATGTACATGGAGGCTAAGTTTATCACTATGAAAGTATTTCTTGCTTTATTTCTGGCTGCACTATGAAATTTTTTCACATCTAGACTGCAGATCATGGAGATTAAGACTATTTTCATAATAAGACTTTGGTGTCGCTTGATATTTTTACTTCTTTGACACTGCACTAATGGTGCAAAAGCAATAGTGGGTAAAAGTAATTGTACAAATTAGACAGTGGCACTGAATTGCAACAGCAGTCACTTGCAGAGATAATAAAATGCCAATTTCACCTAAGATAAACTGGCAATATTTATTCACTTGATTAAGTAATGTTAAATATATATTTTTAAAAAATGGATTTTTAAGAAAGTATTCCTTGCAAAGAAAATGGGAGGCAAATTGTGGTTATTAAGACATCAGCATTTGGTAAACATTTTCTTAAAAATGAGAAAAATGAGTATGCCACTTCAAGAAAAACAAATGACAATATTTCTATTAAATGATAAAATATAAGGTTTTAAGAGAAAACTAAATCCTGTCTCTTATACACATCTAGATGTGTATAAGAGACAGATTTCAACCTAAGGAACAAATTAAAATTATCTTCTTAGCCAACAGTTAAAGATATATATATATATGTAAATCTGCATTACTTATCTCACTAGCTTTTTATTTTCCTGGAAATGTCATCATGTTTTATTTTTACAAGATATCAATTTTTGTGAAAATACAATGGGTTTTCTATTATTATTAACTGAGTTAAGAATTAAATATGTATTTTTTGCTTTCATTATGTCAGTATGAAGAATATTAATAGATATACTTGCATTAAGAAAAAGCTCTTTAAGAATCTCAATAATGTTTAAGAAGAGGCAAATATTTCTTGAGGGGTCAAGTTGTTTTATTTCTTGACCTAAATGCTTGTTACACAAAAGTTCACTTTGAGTTTAAGTAATTAAACTGTACATTTTTTGTACTCTTTTGTATACATGCAAGCTATGTTACTGCATTGGAGAAGGAAATGGCAACCTACTCCAGTGTTCTTGCCTGGAGAATCCCAAGGACAGTGGAGCCTGGTGGGCTGCCGTCTATGGGGTCGCACAGAGTTGGACATGACTGAAGCGACTTAGCAGCAGCAGCAGCAAGCTATGTTATACAATTTAAAAAGCTTTAATAAGAGAAAATTTGCCAGAGTCTTTTGAGAAAGACTTTCTCATTATCATGAAACTTCCTTTCTTATGGGACATGACCAAAAAAACAGATAACCTGGATTGCCAGTGATAGCCACCTTATGATCAGCCTTGGAATAATTCTGAGTCTCCCAAAAGCAAGAACTTATTAATTCTAATAATGTATCAGCATGTTTTTAATTTTAAATACAGAATTTTATGAAATTATGGCCATATTATTTATTCCTTCCTGATACTTATACTTTGTTTACTTAGTATTATTTAATTGAATAGAAAAGCATTGAATAAAAGTGATGAATGGTCATTCCTGCTTTTTTCTAGAGCTCCAAAAGCATAGTTTTAAATCTGCACTCTTAAATATGGTTTTTGCTGAATTCTTTGACTTGTTACATTTAGAAGCCGTATATGTAACTTGATAGGTTTTTAAACTGTGAGTAAATGTTGAACTTTATTAAATAGTTTTGTCACATTTATTGAAATGATTGTATGGGTTATATGCTTTATTCTGCCACTGTGTTGGATTGTATGACAGACTACTTTTTAAGTGTTAAACCAGTTTTACTCTCCTGGTTAATTTTGTAACCAATTTGGTAATAAGATAAAACTATTTTAGATATATGTCTGATTTTACTTTGCTATTTTGTTAAGTGTCTTTCAAGTATGTTCATGACCTGTAATTGTCCTTTCTTGTAATACCTTCATCTTTGAAGTTAACCTGGACTCAACATAGATTGGGGAGTATTCTTTTTCATATTTATGGCAAGAGTTGGTATAAATTTTTTTAAATTAAACTTATTATTTTGAGATAATTGTAAAATTCCATGGAGCTGTAAGAAATAACACAAAAAGATTCAACTCTCTGCATGAGGTGGCCAAAGTACTGGAGTTTCAGCTTTAGCATCATTCCTTCCAAAGAAATCCCAGGGTTGATCTCCTTTATGAGTTTAGCACACTGGTAACATTTTCTGAAACTATACAGTACTTTCTAGACTTCCCATCTGCCTGCCAATGCAGGAGACACAGAAGGCATGGGTTCAATCCCTCTGTCAGGAAGATCCCCTGGAGGAGGAGATGGCAACCCACTTCACTAATCTTATCTGGAGAATCCCATGGACAGAGGAGCCTGGCAGGCTACAGTCTGTTGCTGCTAAGTCACTTCAGTCGTGTCCGACTCTGTGCGACCCCACAGACAGCTACCCACCAGGCTCCCCCGTCCCTGGGATTCTCCAGGCAAGAACACTGGAGTGGGTTGTCATTTCCTTCTCCAATGCATGAAAGTTTAGAGTGAAAGTGAAAAGTAAAATTGAAGTGCTCAGTCGTGTCCGACCCCCAGCGACCCCATGGACTGCAGCCTTCAGGACTCCCCCATCCATGGGATCTCTCAGGCAAGAGTACTGGAGTGGGGTGCCATTGTGGGGTTGCAAAGAGTTGGACATAACAGAGCTATTAATACTTTCACTTTTATACAATACCACAATCAAGATATCGACAATGATACAATAAAGGCAATTCAATCAGTTCAGTTCAGTTCAGTTCAGTCAGTCAGTCATGTCCGACTCTTTGCAACCCCATGAATCGCTGCACGCCAGGCCTCTCTGTCCATCACCAACTCCCGGACTTCACTCAAACTCACGTCCATCGAGTCAGTGATGCCATCCAGCCATCTCATACTCTGTCATCCCCTTCTTCTCCTGCCCCCAATCCCTCCCAGCATCAGAGTCTTTTCCAATGAGTCAACTCTCTGCATGAGGTGGCCAAAGTATTGGAGTTTCAGCTTTAGCATCATTCCTTCCAAAGAAATCCCAAGGTTGATCTCCTTCAGAATGGACTGGTTGGATCTC